>OZ025282.1:6087130-6409630 GCA_964019165.1 Mastigias papua | reverse complement strand
CGAGTAAACGTAGGGCTTAGCGGCCAGGATGGTGCATTATGCTTGAAAGGTTCATCTGAATATAGGTCTCGAATTCAGTAGCGGTATAGGGGCTTCAACAGTGTTAAGTAACAGCCTAGCCCAACTCAATTTCTTAGTTTTTTAACTTCCATGGATATTTCAAATGGACTGAGTGTTATATGAAGTTAATCGTTCTTGACGAAGTGGTACTTTAAATACCCTGTTTAAGGTTATGAAGATTGATTCCTCTTTTATTCATTTCATACTGATTATGGATCGTGGAATGGGTCCGAAACGTCTATTGGATAAAAGTTATTGGTCAAACATACATTCTTCAAATTGTTTATATAATTCATGACCTTTTCGTTGCCATTGCTTTACGTCTGTAAACTTCTTCGATGACGTACTCCTAGCAGATGTAGCAATAAGAGCTGATCTTTCAAAATATTGTGTGCTTTTTGCAGAGTTATTTGTCTCGTGTAGAAACCGAATGAATGAGGATATCTATTTTCAATTGCTGTCAGCTTATCTCGGGATAATTTCCTGTTCAATATATTCTACATTTTTGCCTTATCTGACTACCTTATCTAGCCGCGAATAGCCGTTCCTTATTAAGTACCTTTTCTTTCAATAACATTTATGACGTAGACTTCTATTCAATTAATATTGGTGAGTAATAACCCCCTTTTATGACGTGTGTTCATGCAGCGTGATTATTGCAAAGACGGTAGCAGCGTCTCCAGTGAGGTTTTAATCGCCCCCCCAAAAGTTAATTTTTGATTTTTTCCCAACCCCCCACCCCCGCAGTTATTCCAACCCCCATTTATTGATTTTGAAGATTTTTTCAGTGAAATTGTGTTTTTCCCTGGGAATATTTTCATTTACTTAGAGGTTAAACAGAAATTTATTTCATACTCTGACGAGTGTCGCGACACATGTGGGAAGAAAAAAGCCTTCAGTATGCTAAAAGAATGTTCCCGCTTTTTCGTGCTATAGTGAAGTTCTGCAGTACCAACAGACTTTTCAGCTATAATTTCCTTTACCTTGCTGTTAATTGACAATGTTTAATTAGTCAGTTTTCCTAAGTCGTTCTTTGGAATATCCATGTGTTATATTTTCCAAACCTCCAATTATTATTTTTCAGAACATTTTCCAACCCCCTATTATCCCCATCCTCAAGAGGTACTCAAGAGTACTGTTAAGCCTATCTTTTATGAAGGGGCTCAACTGTGAGTTCTTAGGGCAACAATTTCTTAAAAGTCTGTACGATATTTCAAGGTTCTATTTACGAATAAGAATAAAACTTACGACCTGAAGGCTTGATACAGGAATCTATCGGCAAGGACCTTCTCTTGAATTCAACGGGTCAATCTTGATGTGCCCTACGCTATACTATCAGAGTTTTCTAAAAAATAATACCAGCTTGGCAGAACGTCTACTTCTCTCTAACCAAAAAGACTCTTATCTACCTCTAAAACTACGCCTTTTATAACTCACAGCTAATAGATTACGAAATGAAGTAAAAATAAGAATTAACAGTAAATTGTCCAATCTGGTTCTTCCTACGGGTTTCTGATGCAATTATTGCACCAGCAGTTGCGATTTAATTTTGAAATAGTTATAACGTCATTCCTCAATCTGTGCAAACTGGCGATGAGCCTCCTTTTCGTAACATGACTCCCCCCTTTTAGGACAAGCCTCCCGGCTTGAGCTGGGGACGGATGTCCATAGGCAGTTTATATAGCGCGAATTATGGCTGGCTGGAATCGATCTTCTGGACGCGTAATCGGCGGCTCTGAGTCTTCTGTATTGTCAACATTTAATGGAGTTGGAACCGAATTTCCCTCAGAGAGAGTGCTAGGAACATCTGGTAAGACTTCTGAGACAAAGCTATCCGACGGTAAATCTGACTCCTGGAGATCCGGTGTTATAAGGTCGTCATTCGGCGGTTCAATAGGGCGATCAGCCGGGTCATAATATGGCTTAAGACGATTTGCGTGCACTGGAACTGAAACTGGACGATTATCTAGAGTGCGTAATTTGAAATGAACGGGCGACAATTTAGCGACAATACGATATGGTCCGTGAAAATTGTGCTGGAGTTTTTTTGATAAGCCCTTTTTTTTCTTCGGGGTGTATACCCATACGCGACTACCGACTTCGAAAGGAACAGGTGAAGCCTTCTTATCATAGTACGATTTCATTTTTTGTTGAGCCAGTTGCGTGTTCGAGAGAATAAGCTGTTGAGCACTTTCAATGTTTTCAACAATTTTAGCACGAAGCTGCGCAACTGATGTCGATACATTTGAATCGGGCAAAATAAGGGCCGCATCAATAGGTAGGCGTGGTTCTCGTCCGTATAATAAGTAGAATGGTGACTCACCTGTAGTGGCATTGAGAGAAACTCGGTATGCAAACAATACCAACGGTAAATGCTTATCCCAGTCCTTCTGATTCGTGCTAACGTACATAGATAGCGCTTCAGCTAGTGTGCCATTAAAACGTTCCACTAGGCCGTCCGTCTGCGGGTGATAAGCAGTGGTGTGTAAGCGCCGCGTGTTCAAAAGTTTACAGACTTCCTTTACGATAGATGCCATAAAATTAGGTCCTCGGTCCGATAACAAGGCGCGTGGGGCACCATGACGCGCTACAATTTCGTTTACGAGTAATTCAGCGATACGCGGAGCTTCGATAGATGGCAAAGCAAAAGCCTCCGGCCAGCGAGTATAGTAGTCTGAAAAAACGATGATATAGCGATTTCCATCGTGGGATGGCGGGAAAGGACCAAGAGCATCCATAGCAATACGATCAAACGCTCCTTGCACTGGAATTGGGAGGAGAGGAGCTTTATGTGCCCTCCTAGGAATCTTTTTCATTGCACAATCGACACATGAGTTGCACCAATGGGCAACATCCTTGTACATGTTGGGCCAATAATAACGCGCCCGAATTTTCTCATACGTTTTTGTGATTCCAAAATGACTGCCAGTTGGATCGTCGTGGCAAGCAACAAGGATCTCGTGGCGCAAAGAGGCAGGTATGACAACTTGACTGGACAAGGACCGAGCTCTTCTTTTACCAGGGCTCCAAAGGTGACACAAAATTTCATTTTCATCTAAATAGAAGTCGTCGATAGATAGTAACAATGAACGGGCTTGTGAGTCGTCGGCTGGTAACTGAGTGGATTCTAGATATCTGATGATATCAGCGAGGTCCCTGTCCTCTCGCTGTAGCTTAGCTAGTGAGTCTGGTTGCGGGCAAGGATGCTCAATTACCGCGACAGGACGTGTTAAAGACGATGGAATAGATTCAGGCTTGATTAAATGTTGCGGGGGTGCATAAGAACGGCGAGAAAGGGCATCTGCATTACCATTAAGAGTACCGGCACGATGAATTATTTCAAAATCATACTGTTGTAATTGTAGTGCCCATCGAGCAAGCCTGCCAGTTGGATCCCGTACTTTCATCAGCCACGACAAACTCCCATGATCGGTGTGAACAAAAAACCTTTTTCCAGAAAGATATGGTTGATATCGTTTTATGCCATCAACTACTGCCAGCGCTTCACGTTCTGTTGTGCTATAACGTTTTTCTGTTACAGTAAGCTCACGTCCTCCATATGCCAGAACAACTTCTTTTCCATCTACTATCTGACCAAGAATGTAACCTAATGCAGTCTGGCTTGCATCCGTATAAAGATGAAATGGCGCAGAGAAATTTGGATATGCTAAAATTGGCGGCGAGCACAAGCGTTTTTTCAGCTCTGAAAAGGCAGTTTCGCAATCTGGAGTCCAAACAAACGAGATGTTTTTACGAGTTAAAGTATTTAACGGTGAGGCAATCTTCGAGAACCCTTCGACAAAACGACGATAATAATTACATAGGCCCAGAAAGCTGCGAACTTCTTTCACAGTTTTTGGCGTAGGAAAAGACTTAACAGCCTCGAGTTTCTGCGGATCAGGGGCAATGCCCGACGAAGATACGATAAATCCAAGATAGTTCACTGAATCTTGAGCGAAATGACATTTTGATGGCTTTAATTTTAGGTTGGCAGCACGGAATCGATCGAAAACAGTTTTTAAACGAGATAAATGATCCGAAAAGGACGATGAAAATATGATGACGTCATCTATGTAAACGAGGCATATCTTCCATTCGAGGCCATGCAATATTCTGGACATAAGTCGTTGAAATTGTGGGGGAGCATTGGTTAAACCGAAACTAAGAACATTAAACTGGTACAATCCAGCATGTGAAATGAATGCAGTTTTCTCTTTAGAATCCGGATGCATAGCAACTTGGTGGTAACCCGATTGAAGATCTAAGGTTGAAAAATATTTGGCTCCAGCGAGAGAGTCTAAAGCATCATCGATTCTTGGGAGTGGATAACTGTCCTTACGGGTTACAGCGTTTAGTTTCCGATAATCAATGCAAAAACGGGTCCCCCCATCTTTCTTCTTGACAAGTACAACTGGAGAGCTCCATGGGCTAGAAGAAACCTCAATAATGCCTTGATCTAGCATTTCATTAATGTGCTTTTCAATAGAGGCCTTCTGGCTGTGCGAGACGCGATATGGTTGTTGTTTGATGGGCATAGCATTACCTGTATCAATCCCATGCTGAACTATAGTTGTGTGGCCTAAATCTAAGGTGGATTTAGCGAAAATATCAGAATATTGGTCTAACAATGTTTGTAGCTTATGATTTTCTTGAGAGGATAGATTTCGACTAGGCAAACAACTGAATTTCAGAGGAGTCATTCCTGATGCAGTATTAACATGGGAGTCCATGGCAGAAACAGAGGGGTCTGAATCAAGAGGAATAATGTCATCGGTGACTTTTGTCTCTTCAAATTTTGCAATGGTAGCACCTTTATGGATCAACACGGGAGAATCCGAAGGATTAATCAGCCGCAGGGTTACTTTACCGTCACTATCGGGCTGGCAAAGTGTAGATGCGCAAAGTAGATGATAACGATCAGAAAGTTTGGGTACTCCTTCTATTAAACCTACAGCAGGTTCAGAGGGAAATGATGTTAAGACAGCTGGAATAACAACTTCACTACTACCATCAATAACGAACGTTCTTGCTATTCTAACGTCAGCAGTCAGCGGGGGAGTATCACCGTTAGCAAAACATACACTATCATTTCCGGCAAACGTTACCTTTTCATTACCAACATCCACTACTGCGCGATATTTCTGTAAAAAATCTCTCCCTAGGACGACATTATACGACAAGTCCGGAACAACGACAGCATTACAATCATAATCACATTGTCCAATCGAAAGATCAAAAGATACGGCACCGGTTACAGGTACTGTGCCCCCATTTGCGGTTTTAATACTCTCAAAAAGCTGTTTCTGCGTCAAAGCATATTTACATCTCAAAACATCATGAAAAAATCCTTCACTAACGACTGTTACTGCGGCACCAGTATCTACCAATAGCTTAAAATGCTGCTTTAAAATAGTTCCCCAGATCAAGACATTAGATGGGGTCGATACAGCATGCAATGTTTTAGAATGTACTTGTAAAGATGGGCTGATTGTGTTTTTGACTTCACGTTCAATAGCAAAATTCTCGTCCGTAAAATCGGTTTGGGTTCCTTGGGAAAACTTTTGAACCTCTGAGATATCTCTGTTACTAGGCATTGATGAACTGACTTCTTTATTTCTTTGCGTAAAAGCTGGCGGGACTTTTTGGTTTCTCGGGAATGGCTGGTGGGCCCTCACTGTCCCCATTGAGAGGGCCCTGTGCCGTTTAAAGAAGCATCATTACGATTTTGCGGCTGCTGGTATTGGGACTGTGCATGTTGGCCTGCAAAACTACGGGAACCTCCACGGAACGGGGGCTGCTGAGTTCTTTGTGGAACATCCCAGCAATAACGGGCCACGTGACCTACGCGATTACACGCATTACAAATGGGCCGCCCATCGCTCGTGCGGATATTTCTACCCCTAGCAAAAGTGTTTGTTGCTTTCCAATTATGTTGATTGTTTCCATGGTTACTTCTTCGTGCCTCTTGTCTAAAACCTGTCTGAATGGCAGCTATTATTTCATGTCTCAGACCCTGGAAGTCACCGGAAGGATTAGCAGCTTGAGACGGGGTTACAATGGTATTGTTTGCACTTAGGGCATCTAACTGGGCAGCATCCTGATGGGGAGTTTTGTTTGCAAGGGAAAACAAGAGATTTACCTGGCCTTCAAGCTCTTTTATGCGCTGTTCCTGAGCTGGTACTGATGGAGGTGCTAGAGGAAAAGTATGAGCACTGGTTTTTGACACTGAATCACGTAAACGCGCAAGGTTTTCTGCCTCGGCAAATGTTTTTGGTTGGTTAAGGAGTACGTGAGTTTTAATAGCATCGTTTAGGCCGTTCACAAAAATGTTCATCATATCTTTATCGGACAAAGAAAGACGCTGAGATTTCTTAATGATGTCTTCCGTATACAGAGCAAGCGGTTCGTTTTGACCCTGTTTTCGAGAGTACAACTCTTGTCGAAAGAAAAATTCTAGATTCTGAGATCCAAATCGCGTTTTCAGTTCTCCCACTAATTCGTTAAAATCGGAAGTTGTCTCGTTAGGCAAAGTTTGAAACCAAGCCGACGCAGAACCTCCTAACAGCAAGGACAATGCATTTAACTTCTTAGAGTTGGACCATCCATAAAATTTGGAGTAGCGCTCGAACTGTAGAAGCCACTCGTTTACATCTTCCGTTGGAAACCCGTTAAACATTTTGGGCTTAAAAAGACTAGCTTGGGAATTACCTTCTAAAGCTGCTTGCATGGCTGACATTTGATTTTGCAATTCAAGTACTAATGGTTGCTGAGCTTGGTCAAGCGACATTTTGAATTAACACTTTTATGAAACTACAATTTCAAACAGTACGTGCGTCGGCAGGATTGCGTGTGATGATGCAATCGAAAGCAATCGAACTCGCAAAGAAATAAACTGTAAGTCTTAAACCAATTTGTAGCTTTCCGTAGATATTACACACAGTTTCTGATGAGTTACACGACTTTTCTTTTAAAATTCTCTATTTTCTACTCGCACGGTCTGTTCCCTTCTCTTCGGATGTGTCACTTGACGAACTTTCAAACACAGTTTACGTCTCTACATATACGTCAATATCAGCATAAAAACTATACAAATTGTCTATAACCATTCAATTTCTTCAGCTTTTATCCTCACACGGGGCACCACTTGTTAAGCCTATCTTTTATGAAGGGGCTCAACTGTGAGTTCTTAGGGCAACAATTTCTTAAAAGTCTGTACGATATTTCAAGGTTCTATTTACGAATAAGAATAAAACTTACGACCTGAAGGCTTGATACAGGAATCTATCGGCAAGGACCTTCTCTTGAATTCAACGGGTCAATCTTGATGTGCCCTACGCTATACTATCAGAGTTTTCTAAAAAATAATACCAGCTTGGCAGAACGTCTACTTCTCTCTAACCAAAAAGACTCTTATCTACCTCTAAAACTACGCCTTTTATAACTCACAGCTAATAGATTACGAAATGAAGTAAAAATAAGAATTAACAGTAAATTGTCCAATCTGGTTCTTCCTACGGGTTTCTGATGCAATTATTGCACCAGCAGTTGCGATTTAATTTTGAAATAGTTATAACGTCATTCCTCAATCTGTGCAAACTGGCGATGAGCCTCCTTTTCGTAACAGTACATTACTTTTGGATCCTTTCAAAGGATTTTTTCTTTATATTTCTCAGAAGTGAAAAGTTTAGTTATTAACACATATTTCATTCAATAGTCACAGAGGACCGTACCAAATAATGGTACGTGTATAGTTAGTTCTTTTTAAAACTGTAGTACGTTCCGAGTTTTTTGCGGTCCATCTACAAAAAGACTCAAGACCCGGCATCATGTAGACAGAAAGAGATCATTTTCTCCCTTTGGGCTGTTCAGCTATACTAGGAATAGGTAGGTGTTAGTTGGCCAAACGATGAGGCCAGTTGGAGGTACCATTCCTTCTGTCACTTGAATTCACCCGCACCTGATTATATACAGCTTAACCTTTCGGTCTTTATCCGACGTTTCATTCTCTGACGAGTGTAGGACAAAAACGGGTAATGTTGCCTTTTTTGTGCGATATGCTCTCTAATTATACAAAATGCTAGTAAGATAACTTTTATAGAAGATGATTTTTTCCCTGCAGAGCCACATTGGTCTGAAGTTTTGACAGAGATTTTATTGAGTTTTCTCGCGCAGTCATCACATATGATGAGACAGATTGTCAACATGGTCTTCACAATCATTCTCCCTCATCTTACCCATAGTGCATTTCAGTTAATCACCGAGGTTCGTTTAAACTCTTTTAGATACTCCTTTTGTGACTTCCGCTTTGTATGCAGTTGATATATTACCCATGCTATGACTTGGTCTCCTCTAACCCTCACGTAGTTGGTAATGTTAATCTATTGAGTTTCTCGGTTGAGCAGAATATATATTGCTACATAACGTATTTTTATATTCAATACCCTGTTGTAGTACCTGCTGATATTATCTTTATAGAAACAAAAAACCTCTATAGCCCTACCCTCATAATGGTAAGAGATGGTAACAATGAACAGGGCGTTGCTTATATGGTTTTGGATCGATTTCATTATCACGCTTAACTTCTTAGGCTTTGAGACCAAAGATGAATGCTGAAGACGGTGATCTGCAAATTGTCGATGATTCAGGTAAATTAAAAGCAATGAGAAAATGATTTAATGTGTGATTGCTTGCTGCATTGAAACCATATAGTAACGAAAGAGTCTTTTGGAGTGTTTGACATTTGATTTTGCTATGGATGGTGCTTGCACAGGCCTTGCCTTAGGTTGTAATCTTCCTCCCTTTTCAATTCAATCTGATTGAACATCTGCAATTTGTAGGAGTTTGGTTTTCTTATTTACATTAAAAGTTCATGACGTGAGCTCACTACAAAGAATTTATGAATTCTTATTGCGGAATTACTTTTTAAATATCTGTCCATAGAATATATTTAACAGTCCAACAAATGTCCATTCTTTTCGCTATTGTTTATGTTTTCAGGCCTTATTACGTCTGATGTTTAACTATAATATCTAAATTCCTATTTTCTTGTCATACTATCTTATTTCTTCTGACTGCTACAAGTCAGTATTACTACGGCATATGACAATATTAGATGCGATTGTGTAGTTTTTATGTGTTTCAACTTCATTATGCAAGAACCAAGATTGGAAGTTCGTTTAATGTTCTACTTGTGGTGACTTGTGATTGGCATTTACTGTGGTTTAATCATATATTCATTGCAACATTGTTACAGTTCAGTGCATTGTTTGGTATCAAATTGTGATGAAGAGTATAGCTAGCAGCAGTTGAATATTGTCTGTTTTATATTTTGACAGATGAAGATATGGGAGGAGCTGAAATAGACTCAGACAATAATGACAATTCGGAAGATGATGTACTTATTTTTGCCTTCTTCTTTCCTAATATTATCGAGAGTCTCATTATTTTTTCATATGCATCCTATTGTTCTAATAGCATTTGTTGGCGCAAATCCTTGTAGTTCTATTTGACAGAGCAAACTTGTTGAAAAGCACAGGTGTCAGTCTATAGGTGCTTCTTTTTCCTCCAGGATGAAAATGAGAATGAAGACGGTTCCTCAGAGAATGGTGGTGAAGTTGATGAGGCATTCAGAACTGAGATCAAACTAGCACTAGGAAGTGCAGCTCTTGTTTCTGATGAGGTAGCGTGCCATTAGCTTTGCGATTTTCTTACAAGTTTGCCCCCTAATTTCATCGATTTGATTTGCAGAGGAATTGTATTTGGTTATACGATTTCCTTGTCGTACTTCATCACAGTCTTGGGCAGACATAATTGTGTAAGGTAGAGGAATGCAAAGTATAAAGAGGCTTTTAGCTGCAAGCCCCAGGTGTGTCGCAAACTCGAGGAATGTTCTGCTCAGCAAAATAGTTTACCGATCAGTGCCAGATAACGTGAGATTTGCATCTTCATTCATGTCACGCTATTATAAGGTAGGAACTCAAGGGGTGCTTGTAAGAGTTTGTTTCATTGGAGGCTTCAACATTTTGTTCCTTTCTGTCAATTCTATGTAAGATTATGTAAAGCACTTAACTCTTGTACATGACCCTTTCAACGATTATTTTGTAGGATAAAAGCGATGATGAGAAAGAGGACAGTGATGTAGACATGGATTCTGTTGATCCCAAAGTGCTAGATCTAATGGACAAGGCCCTTGCAGCAGCATTCAACATGCGAGTTATGGCAAGAAGCGGAAGAAAGAAAAAGGAAGGTGACTCTGACTTACTTTATTTCATTTGTATCAAATACGAATGGAATCATGGTCTACTATCATTACCATTTGAGATTTATTGTTTATAAATTCTGACTGAAATTCTGCATGATTTTCTTCAAAATTTTGTAGGAGTCTTGGAATCTTTTGTAGATCATTGACAGTTCAATCTTTCATTGTCATATCCTTTCGAGCAGTATTCAATGCCGCTATGTCCCCTTATCATTGTTGGTCGTTTCTAAATTTCAAATTTTTCATGCTTCGTTGTCCATTATTGTATATTTTCGTACTCACTTTGAAACTTTTTCATGCACACATTTGCGGGGTCAGTTGGCTTCCGTTAGCTAGTTGAAGTTAAGCTTGGCTATGTTAGGTCAGCAACTGGATGTGCGACTTTCCAGATAAACGACCAAAGCAACTCACTCCGCCGTCCTTCGGAAGGGACATTAAACTGGGAGTCCCATGCCAGGATGCGGCATGCACAGTAGACCTAAATTAGCTGAAAACGCTAGATGTAGCAACCTACTCAAAATAAAGTAAAACAAACAAACAAAAACAACAAATCCATTTGCTATTTCATTTCCAGTTCGTCGATTACTTTTCCTATGCAACTTTTTTATTTTTTTCTCGATAACATACGTTGAAGTTTTCCATAATACTATAAGTTTGTTCTTCTTTCATGTAGAGGAGAAAAGAACCATAGTGCATTTTCGTTTGAGGTATTTTCACTTCTTCTTTACATATGATTCTTTTCTATTTATTTCTATTCTCGAAGAGTTCTAATTTTCTAAACTCAACTATATTTGACTTTCCATTTCTTATATGCTTATGTTCTTCTTTTACTCCATCATGAAAAACCGTGCTTAATGAGTTAGTTAATTTCTTCTTGTCTCACTAGAAACTGTATTTCCTGTTTCCACGTATTTTATAGAGTTTTGGATATCGCAGAACTCATCGTCAAAAAGCAGCCTAAAAGCCCATTTGTTTTGGTATGTCAATTTTGCATTTTTCATAGTAGAATTAGGAAAGGACATCTTACCTTCAATTTATCATATAAGTTGCTTGATAGAGTGTTAGAGTTTATCTGTATTGACAATACTCTAAGGTGCCCCTTTATAAAGATCGTCTGTACCTAGTAATAAAACAGCAAATTGTTACTTTCTTTTTTGAAGTGTTTATTGCTCACTTTCAGGATTTGATTGAGCCACTGCTGCAGGTTATAAAGGTTTCTTCAATGCACAGAGAAGAGAATGAATTACACGACAGAGCTCAAGGATTTTTGAATAACAGAATTTGTCATTCTCGAGAGGCACGTTTGATATCAATATCCCAAAGCGCTTTGTGATTGTTACATGTTGTTTCGCAGTTTCTGATGTTTTGACGCTAACACCTGAAAGTTGTTGTAAGAGTTATGCCAGTAGATAAGATACTATCCTTTTTCATATCTTTCGGCTCGTCTAGAGTTTCGGATACAAAAATTCCAGTAATTTTGTGCTACATTGTCAATTTACTTTCAAATTTAAACTATCATAAAGCCTACAATTGGCAAAATTTGGATAGCCCCATATTATCAGCATCATTTATGTAAACTAGTTCATTGTCAAGAGTGAAATTTAAAAGTAAATCAGTCAGGAATTGGGTTTTACGAATTAATGTGTTATATCAAAAAATTCGTATGTCTCTGTATAATATCTATAAATTAAACTGTTTTGAGAGCTTGACTTTTTTATTTACAGTAACTGGAAATATTCCATATATTTTGTAATTGTATTTGGGGACTTCACCTGCACATAATGCAATTTTTAATTTGTGCAATCTCGTTACACGTATCTGTCTTTCCTCCACTGTTACTTCAATCGGCAGCTACACACTGTCTATTCGCCAGCTTTTTAATAGTGTCCATTGTTCTCTTCGTTCACTTCATTGTTTGAAACTTTCTTAATTACGAACTTGCAATCTTTCTTCAAATCCAGTCTTAACTGTTTCTTAAAACTCTTGATTTCCAACAACACCAACATCCTAGGTGAGACAATGATCGAGAATCCAATGTTTCGATTAGTTTCATGAACTTGACTTTTATTGTTTCAGTATGTGCAAGGGGAATTATTTTAAAGAATAATTTTGTTTCCTGCTTAATGTAGACGTTTCTTGCAAAAACAGTTTTCTTCAAGTTTACTTTTTACGTTCAGCCTGTCTTTGTTTCTAAACCGCTTCTTATTCTTTGGCTGATTTGGGCCTCATTTTTTACTTGTTTCTTATCAGAAATCATATAGTTTTGTTTTCATGTCGTGTTCTTGCCTCTTGCAGATTCCTGATGGTGAAGATATCGACAAAGAGAAACTACATAACAAGATCGAAGATCTGATGAATTTAGCAAAGAATGGTGCGTAATTTTTGAGACCATTGTCCTTTCAGAGACCATACTTTCTCTCTCATTCTTTGCATTTTTCCGTGATGTTTCAGTTGCTTCATTCGTCGTGCCCGTTCTTTTTCCGTAGCATCATCTGTTCAAATGGTCAATTTGATAACACAAGTCACCATGTACCTGGTGAGGCATCATCTTTCGATGGTTTAGCCACCACTTTTTCATTATGTAACTCTAGTAACTGAAATTAGATCCCTGCTACTGCGTACCTATTTGCGAGGGATCAGCACCTATTCTCATGTATCAAATTACGTAATAGAACGATAATTGTATATCAGATTTTACTTAGAAGTATGAAACCTGTGACCGGAATTTCGAAGGTAAGCTTATCAGTTGTTGCAGCCCGTCTTCCTAGTGGAAAATATAAGTGGGTATTTTCTGAAGCCATCTCCGTTTGCCATAGCTGTATATTAGTGTATCTCCATCCATATTAAGCATTCCAGGCAATATTAATATCTTTGTAGTTTGTTGGATTGAAAAGTGCATCTTGTTTTTTGGACGAGGTTGCTTTAAATCTTAGTGGAATTTTGGAGGTTGTTGTAATGATTCGGCAGTACGCGGCCTTTTGTAAACAATAGACCCATTCCTGTTCCTAGATAAGAGTTTTGCGTGGCAAAAATGATGCAAAGGAACCATCACCATTAAAGACAAGAAAACAAAGGCAAAAAGAAAGCGGGTGTGAAAAAAACGAAACTGAGACATGGGTAGGTACAGTACAAACTCGCATAGACGAACTTGACTTTTTGGACCTCGGCTGGCAAGGTTCTTTTAAAAGAAATATGACTAATCAATGGAGGGTATTGGTTCTATGTAAATATTTCTTGTTGCTCGGTAATTATTGAGGAAAGGAGAAAAAGTCTTCTTATCTTCAAAGGAAACTCCCAGCTTTCCTGCTGAACCAGTCAAATTCATAGTGTAGCATCTGCTTTAGAAGAATCTGAGAAATTTTTAGAGTAAGTTGCGTTCATATTTAAGGTAGAAAAGTCTTAGAATTTTAGGTTTTTTGTGCCGGCTTTCTCTGTAGAACCTTTTAGCCTCTAGCTTCTTTCAGCCTCTCTTTCGCATCAGTGACCTACAATATTGAGGTTATCTCATTGGAATCCCTATAGTTATCAAGCAGTCTCTTCTTTGCAAATCCAAAATTTTGTTTTAGGGTTGTTTGAATTGCCAAAGAATCGTAGCTATATATCAGAGTGCGTTGCAAGACTTCATGACAAGAAGGTACGAGATTACCATAACTTAGTTGTTTACTCGACATTTTTAGAAGACCGATGATTCCTGGCAAGACATTGCAAAGTATGTGATGGCATTATGGAAGCTACAGTTTACTTGATATCAGGCATACGATTGGAAGATTGCTCATTCATTGACAAAATGTGGATGAAATTTCGCACAGCATAGCCGCCAAATGTTTGAGACCCTGTCAGGTCTACTTTCTCCCAACCTAGGTGACCAATCATCATGCAGGATTCTGACCACACATGCTAAGACTTGCCCCATTTTGCGTGATGATTGGTCAATTAGGTTCGGAGAAAATAGACCTGGCAGGGCTCTCCGACATTTGGCGGCTATACTATTTCTTACTTTTTTAGTGCAGTTCATAGTAATGTGATTTGGAATACGTGACTATAACATAGGTGTGGATATGTTTCATTCAGATGAAATGCCCGGATAACAGTGTTGCCATAAGTAGATAGTTTGTATCAATTGCAAGTTCTGTATAATTCCAAGCATAGTTTCGTATAAAATTTTCATTTTGTTTTCACTATAGCACGAAAAAGCGGGAACATTCCTTTAGCATACTGAAAAGCTTTTTTCGTTCGACACTCGTCAGAGTATGAAATTTTGGATAACGACCGAAAGGTGAACTGAAATATATAGCCAGATGCGGGTACACGTGATATGACGAATAGTGCGTCTATTTTCACGTCCTAGTAGTTACTCGTTGGTGTTATGAGCCATCTATTACAGATAACAATGTAAAGCATAAAATTTGTTTAAATTTTAAATGCTTTCTTCTCCTTATCTTTGTCTGTGGCATTATGTTTTAAATTTGATATAATTTTGACCTTGATGTAATTATAGGAGCCCAGTCTAATTGGGTTAGCATGGATATTCACTACGTTCAGACTCGGATTTCGTGATGTCGGCAGCAAATTTGCTCAGTCTGCCAGACATTTATATTTTGTTAATCCATTATGTGCGATTTTGCACATATCTTTCATTAAATTAGATCATAAAAATAGGACGACATACATGTTAGAGCACATGTGTTTTCTAGCGTTTGCGGCAGATTTCACAAATAGATTAGCTTTACTGATGCACTTTCTCTGCCTGAATGAAGATCAGTATTTAGAGCTGTTTTCCATGTGCTTATATCTCTTTGCATTTCCTACATGTTGCTTCCTTCGTATCAGCCTCTGATCTTCTATTGTACGAAGCCATTGGCTTTGCTCTTTGCTAAGCCTTTTCTGTGATGGTTCAGTTGTCAGAATTGTCTCCCTAGCTATGATTAAGAATTATAAACTGCATATTTATGTCAATATAGCTATTGCATTTCATTCAATTTCTAGGAGCTCACATTTGCAACCAGTAATTTTCTTGGAATTCATAAAACGATATCCGGTATGGCAAAGTATAAAGTATATCCATTCTTACAAAGATTGCCTTCAGAGCTTTAAATTGATTAAGTATTGAAATTAGTAGTAACATAGGACGAGGCACTGATTTTTTATTTTAGATTCTTTAAGTTGTGTTTGCAGAATGTGCTTTTCTATGACGAGCGAATCTCTTCCTTTTATCATTTACTTTTCCACGTCACCCTTTTAGGCGATCGCCTGGAAACTCGCTTCACACCTGGTGGTATATTTGTCGAAAGCCGTGAACAATTTCCGGAGAGTGAGTTACTTCTGATATGATTTCTGCGATCTGCATCTTTTATACCATTGTAGATGGCCAGGATAGTGCTTGAGAGCACTTATTTGGTAAAAAGATAGAGAGGTAGATCAAAGAATACTTTGGTAGGGAGAAACTTGAGGTTCACCACCGCGAGCTTGAGGACATTCTATTTGCTTATAGCCTGCAGCTTCTGAGGAGGATATTTGTGATGCATACTTCATGCAGATTGTGTTGCTATTGCTTTAATGACTTTCTTTTGACGAATAATACCTATTAAACAAGCCGTTATGGGCACAGTCTTCATAAACAAAGTACTTTACTAAGAGATCCTATAGAAAAAGGCTCCTTCTTTCTTATTGCAAGTAGATCTTACATATCGCCCTTTGTTGACGATATTTCGCTTGAAATGGGAGAAGTGAAAAGTCTGGGGATATTCTGGCCAAGTATCCACCCACCCACCGTAGCCACGGATCCGCCTAAGTGTATTCTTTTTTGTTTTTCTAGGTGCAGGCTTGTGAAATGATGCTGCAGCTTCTTGCAAGAAAGGTTGAGTAACGTATTGATCATTCGTCTTTGGCGTTTTTTGTAAATCGGATCACAGTATTGAAATACAGTAGTGAGAATATGATTCCTTAGTTTTAGGCTATGATTCTAGACAATCACAAAGGTATTTCGCACTCACTTCAAGCTTATGTTTGCGACTTTGGAAATTTTAATTGTTTTTCTAACATACTGTTAATTTGGTTTGGGATAAGTCATTTCTGTAACCCTAGCTGTAGTTTCTGACTTAGGCACTTCTAGAAAATTACACAAATATTCCGATTATAGCAAGATCAATTATAAGCAAATTAGCGCCTCTTGCTTTGGCTTAGCTTAAAGCTGCTTAAATGATGCTTTGCTCAATATTGGAAACTACGCAAATGTGAGTTTAGTCAAGCCAATCAAATGCGAAAATGGCAGGAAATTGAGCATTGGAGATTTTGTGTAAAAGGGCCAATCTGAGTAACAAAACTGATAACCGTATACCAAATGTGAATTCTGAAGAGGAATGTCAGTGAGGCTAATATGTAATTAGTGCTGAAAAAATGTGAAACGATGCCTAGTCAATGTCTGAAAGGAGATAGATTATGACTTCGACAGATAGTTAAAGCTGAAAGAAAGACACATTCAACGAACAAAATCATAGAATACCCAAAGCAATGCGTATCGCAACAAGCTTCCGGTTATTTGCCTCCTGGAATATTTCGTCCTCGGCCTATAGTATGCTACTACGTAATCGTTTGAAACAGCCTGATGACCTTTCTCACTCCCAGAACAGTTGGTTTGTGACAGCTGTTGCTACATATGATAGTAGGAAGGCTTCACAGCAATGTCTTCTCCTCTGGACCTGCTGTGTTGATTTGTAGGCACAAGCCTACGCACCAGTGTTAGGTTTGGAAGAATGGGTTTCTTGGCAAATCAACGACTGTTATTTTTACGTTTTTACGACGAGATTCAGGTGTGTCCATATGTTGTGTGTCCCTCAGCACTGTTTGTGTACGATAGCCTGCTTAGGAAGAAAGGCAGATAAAATGCCACAACTGTGCATTACATTTACTCTTTCCGTGATATTGATTAAATGAAGTGCTGTCACTCAACGGATAAAAAGATAATGACTATTATTTGGTGGAATATCTCCGCTCAAAGATGTCCTTTTGACAATGTCATATTCACTCCCTTGCGTAGACAATAAACGAGTTTGATGCACTTTTTGAATTTCATTATTAGTATGACATTGAACACAGAGCAATTTTATAGGCTGCTTTCTTGTTTCTATTTTAATTTTAGTCTGATTGCAAAGAGGAGAATTTTAAAGAGATGAGTGATCCATTGCAACAGGAACTAATAAAGGTATGTTTATGTATGCAGATACTCCTGCCTTGAAGTATTCATTGCAGTATTGAGTAGAAAATACTGTACTATTTGGTTCTGTCGGATCCATGTGAAATTTTCCTCCAAAATGTGTTTATATTGAAATATTGGAAGTTCTTAATACTATCGCACAATAGTAGAAAATACTCTTCAATTGTCTTTCCAGAGGAACCATGAATTTGACTTTGGGAATTTCCATTGTGAATTCTTGTGCATGGAGATATCTATAGTCTGTTGAGTTGTTTTACAGCTCTCTTATAAGTGTCCTCTTCTCTATGTACAGTGCCTCAGGTAGTACAGTCATATCTCATTCCTGTTGTAAACTTAGGTTTTTAAGCAAGCCTGTGACGTCGATTTTGGTATGAAAGCGAAGCACCTGCATGAAATTGTGAAACTTGCTGATAGATTTATTAAAGAAAACAAAGCAAAATTTAAGGTAAATTTTATAAATTATGACGATTTGAATGCTAAGTTGCAATATGTGTAAAATAAAACGATGTTGTTAGTAGATGGTCGATGTGCTGTAAAGCTTTGTGTTATGACTAGATATTAATATAAACTTTAGTACGCATGATTGTATATATATGTGAATTTCATTGCGATTTTCAGTCGATAATTTGTTTTTCTATGGAACGAAGAGCCTTTCTTAATTGCTTTTGTTTCCTATTTCAGCTGCCATTTGATGACCAATTGAAAATCTCCATTAGCGATGCAGTTGAAGGCCCAGTTATAAAGAGATCACCTCAGCTAATGGCCTATTGTAGAAGGATAATCATTTCGCTGTCGAAGTAGGGATTTTCAAATTTTTTTCAAATATAATAATTAGTAAACTTTCCTACTGATTATAGAAAGTACATCTCAGAGTAGATCTAGGACTAGAGATAGATGTACAAGTTCGACTATCCCATGGTGAGAAAAAGACTTTGTGACAAATGTGAGGATGATCATGAACCCCTCATTTTTTGTGCGAGTCGTAAACAGCTTGTCAGTTGATTTCAATGTATCTTTTTGAAAATTTGTCATCACATCGTCTGGTAGGAGTGCCTATTCAGCAATAATAATCTGGCCTACAGAGGCTACACTTGAATAGTAAGTTACTTGTATAAAGCAGTGTGAGCAGTTTGATACGGTTATAGCTAGTAGAGGTCTGAAGCGAGTGGAATTGATTGGCACTTTTATTGAGAGATATATACTTTTAGTAATAGAAAGATGTTGATGGAGGTTACCAGTCGAGAAGTATGAGTTTGTTTTATGATTGTATTTAGTGTTGAAAAGGGAAAAGTTGTGTATTCTGTTGTTTACTGTGTGTTTGGCAACATCACACTTGCTTCACATATGCTATGTTTTGATTGTGGGTCGTTATGAAATGCATGCCTTCTTTTCAAAAGCACGAAAAATCGGGAACATTCTTGTGGCATACTGAAAGCTTTTTTCGTCCGATACTCGCCAGAGTATGAAACGTCGGATAAAGACCGAAAGGTGAACTGAAATATATAGCCAGATGGGGGCACACATGATATGATGAATAATGCCTCTTTTTCAGCTAATCATAGGACCAAGTATACGCATTATTCATCATATCACGTGTATCCGCATCTGGCTATGTATTTCAGTTCATCTTTCGGTCGTTATCCGTCGTTTCATACTCTGACGAGTGTCGGACGAAAAAAGCTTTCCCTATGCTAAAAGAATATTCCCGCTTTTTCGTGCTATAGTGAAGTTCTGTAGTACCAGCAGACTTTTCACATACCTTCTTGCCGTTATTTCATGCACCTCCTCCTATAATCGGCTTGTACATGGGATTTCGATGATGATATCCGCATGCTTGATCTCCAGTTTCTTGCATCCCACCTTAATTTCATCGCATGACATTCCTGGTCCGACTTAACGGTTTATTGTGCATCTAATCCTACTCTGTCTCATTTTGATTGAGAATTCGCTTTCTAGGGAAAGAGAACCTGATACTGTGATTAAGAACAGAAAGCGGAAAAATGCTCCTGTAGGCAGCAAAGAAGGAATAAATGGTGAACATTCTATAGAGAAAGTAGATGGAAGGAAGAGCGTAATAGCAGATACTGATAGCCAAGTTATCAAAAAGAAGAAGAAGAAAAAGAAGGAAAAATGAGAATATTTTAAGGAGAAGTTTATCTTATGCATATGTTTGTATGGAAACTGCATCGTGTTGTTGGTTTCATTTCGTCTTGTCGTTTCGTATCTAACTTGTCTGAAGCGACAGATCTTGAGTTCCATCTTGCATGCACTATTGGCGAGTTGCATATATTGATAAAGAATAACTACGCATATGATGAATTTGAATCTAATCAAATAATCTTATTTGAACTCCAAACGATAAAATAGGAATGTGAAGCAGGGTGCTCACAAAAGCTGAGAAAGCTAAGAGTAGTGATGAGTCACTTGTCAATAATGGCTTAAAAGCAAATGGAATATATCAAGAGAAGCCTGCACAACCAGTTATATCTTTAAGACAATTTCATGACTCAGAAGAGTTTGCTGAATTATTTCTTACCCCAACTTTTGAAATTAGTCAGATAGCATATGGAAGAGTGAATGTAAATGAAGAATATATCTTAGAGAAAAGTAGCAACTAATGTGTAACATAGAAAATTCACTTATTTTGGAAAGTAATCTGCTATGAAGACCTTAGCGATAAGGAGCTTTGAGAGATGTTGTCTGTACTACACATCTATATATGTTATCGAATCCTCTTGTTTTACTTGGTAAGTGTCCCTTATGTTTTTGTATCCCAACATGCCCGTCCATAATGTTGTCCTATGCCATCATAGCCAATTATTTTGGCTTCCTACCCTATCCACTTCCGTCGCTTTCCAAAAGAGGATCGTTAAGAGGACGGTATTGGTTAAAAAACTTTCTCATAATTAGTTGGTATCTGCAGTTAGTGTGACTGGGATTGTTAGACCTAGGTCAGGACATTTTTTTTAGATGCGTAGCTATGAAAATCTCCAGTGCATATGTAAAAAATAACTTGTTCCTTTATTGCTTGTTTTCAATGATTGAAATGACATGGTTGATTTGATGATCAAAAACGCATTTATTTATCACCTGATGGCTTGCAAAGTAAGTTTTGCTTCCAGGTATACATCATTCATTGAACAACATCGTGACATATACACAATGTTTTTTTGTATCATTAACGATGATGATGCTTTGTTTACAATGGTAAACAAACAAAGGAAATAAGTTGTCAATAAATGTTGCAAAGACAAATAGCCTTGTGATTGGTAGTAGGAAAAAACTTAAGGATATCCAATGCCCACTAACAATAAAACCATCATTCGCGATAAGTGGTGAGGAAATCTCGATTATAGAACATACTAAATACTTAGGAGTTCAAGTGGATCAATACATGAACTGGGAAAATCATATAAATCATGTGATAAAAAAGATTTCAAGGGCCTTAGGTATGATTCGACACGCAAAA
This sequence comes from Mastigias papua, assembly GCA_964019165.1. Classification (NCBI taxonomy): domain Eukaryota; kingdom Metazoa; phylum Cnidaria; class Scyphozoa; order Rhizostomeae; family Mastigiidae; genus Mastigias; species Mastigias papua. The sequence goes on along the minus strand of OZ025282.1, from coordinate 6,388,630 downwards.
AACTTCCTCCCTCTAGCCACCTTGCAGATCATGTACAAAAGTATAGTTGAGCCATATTTTAGATTCTGCTGCCCTGTCTGGGGTTCCTGTGGCGTCACTGCCTTAGGCAAGCTTCAGACGCTCCAGAATCGCGCAGCTAGAATCGTGACAGACAGCTCATTCAAAACTTCAGCGTCTCCTATCATCGAGAAACTGGGATGGCTAACAGTGAATGACCTTATAGAAACAGAAACACTTAAAATGGTCTACAAATCAAAAAATCAACTAGCTCCTGAATATCTGAATAGCATGTTTATAAAATTATCCGAATTTAGAAACAGACAACTTCGCGATAGTGATACCGATCTTTATGTCCCTTTACTAAAATCGGCATGTGGCCAAAAAAGTTTCTCCTATAGAGGAGCAAAGCTCTGGAATAGCCAACAAACTGAAGTGAAGAAAGCCAAATCTCTTACCCAATTCGTGAAATTATTGAAAAATCACCGACCTTAATTTATCTCCGGACTCATATTTCTTTTTACCCCTTACTTATGTTTATATTATATTATAGTAGATTCTTTTTAACATACTGTAAACAAGTACATGTTTATATTATTATTTTTTGTTTAACAGGGCAGTTTGAAAATCAAATATATTAAAATTTGAAACTTACCCTGTATAAAGAAATTGTAAATGAAATGAAATGAAATGAAATGTAAATACAATGGTTAAAGCCAACGGGCCTTTTAATTCTTCTGCATTACCTAAGAGGAGACACTGATTCTTGCAGAGTCATATTGTGGTCACATGATGACTCACAGAGACGGGGACAAATTAATTTACATATACTTAGTCAAGCGTTAAATTCTATTGTTTTCATATTAAATGTCTTTTCGGTCCATTGACGATGATCTAGTGCCCAGGACTCTAACCGCGCTTTAGCAGGGCGCCGAAATTTCCGAAATGGACGGAACAGTAGATTGTATACATAATTCCAAAGAAGGAAACTGTTTATATGTTACGTAAATCATAAGTGAATAGTTTTTGAAATATATAAATGATCCTGTTTGCATAAAAAATATTGTTTTTACTGGTGATGTACATGAGGAAATGTTTTAAAATGGAACCGGCGAAAGACCGAGAATCAAATCCAGAAACAGAGGACTTGAGGGTAACGTTATAGTGAAAAATTTATCTCTGTATTATAGTTAAGACTATTCTCAGAAAAATCCTATAGTTATGTATTCTTATGGCTTGGGATTAAGGCATTGAAATATTAATATTATTGCTTTAACGATGTTTTGATAGATTCATAACATAGCAATGCGCATTTAACATACGGATTTGTTGTGGCCTAAATGGTAATCACCGAAACATTGTGTGACGAGATTCATTTTTAATGAAGTTTCCTTATAGAAGGGAAATTTTTGTCCGAAGCAATAATCGTAATATGGTTAATTCTTTTGAAGCCATATTTTCGGTTTTAATTATCGGTTTTCGTATAAAGATAGCATCGTGTAGGGAAATGGAATGAAAGCGTATTGCCGTAGATGTAGATATAATACATTTACTTCACGAACTCATTACAGCATGCAAAGGTAAACTGACATCGATTTTCATCACGTTTTCGTCACACCGAAATTCAAATGAACTCTGAATGTGAAAGTTATGGCGCGAAACTCTGAAGACATTCTCTAGCTCACTTTAATTCTAGTGTTCGAAAGACAATAGATTGAGTTATAAAACTGATGAGTGTTGTGCTATATTTTCACGAGAATCCGCTCCATTCTTGCGTTTGTATGTATAATATGTTGAATACTTGGATTCAGTTTACGCAATATAGAGAACATATGACCTTGCTACCAGGTTCATTACATGTAACTTTCAGTAATAGATTCTTTAGTATTTGAGTTTTTGCTATACTCTTGTAAGCCAGAAATAAATTAGATTCATATTTATGTACAGTAGATAGAACCCTTTTGAAGAAAGTACTAATATATTAGAAGTGAAAGCAACACAACTGCCCTTTGCATTGATACTCCAGTGGTGGTAAACTGTGGCTCACAAGCCACATACAGGTCTTTGACATTTAGCCTGTGACTTGAGGAATATTATGTACAATTTTTCTCAAAAGTAAGAAACAAATGAATTTAGTACTTGCCACATAGTAACATAGTATTTGATATATATATATATATATATATATATATATATATATATATATATATATATATATATATATATATATATATATATATATATATATATATATATATATATATATATATGCTTACTCCATTGGATAGTTGACATGGCTTTTACTCCACATTATTGTACATATAACAGTGTCTTTGAAGCAAGTTAGATGCTCAGAGCCATACACATAAAAGGATGTTTCATTATTTTTTTTGAGATATGGCATTCAGCTCTTGTGATTCATCTCATTGTTTGTTTTCTCACCTTTGTTAATGAGGATAGCTGTTATACCTAGATATTACCAAGAACATTATAGATATATCACCAACGTCTTTAGTTTCTGGATGTTACTAATATATGTTATCTTTTATGATTTCTATCTTGAAATTGCTAGTTAAATACAATTAGAGTGAAGCTTTATGATCACACTACAACCTAGGGTTGTTTGCATTTAATCTTTCATATTTTCTAGACATGGTGTATGATTTTTTGATTTTAAATTCACAGCAGCAATGCTAATAGTAATATCAGCAATAACAACAACAGTAAATTAACAATACTAATGAAGGTAAAAGACAATATTACTATTTACAACACAGTAATAGATATAAGATGTTAATGTATCTCATCAGATGACTTTTTACTTTTTACTTTTTTTACTTTTTTACTTCATTATGTGTTTGAAAATAAGCAGTTTTTAATTGTTTCCTGTTCTATTGTAGAACATGCTTATGACATTTCGCATTTCTGAGTTGCAAGAAGTGCTTTGTGCATGTGGCAGACCAAGATCAGGACGAAAACATGAACTCTTAGGAAGGGCACTAACTGTGCTTAGACAGTCTGAAGGAAGTAGTACGCGAGAGCGTGTAAAAAATAGAATTGTTGAATTATACAGGGCACGATTCCCTTCAAGATCAATGCAAGTGTCTGTATCAGTGAATTCACTTTATTCTTCTGTGGATGGATCGCATACCAATGGTATTGAAACTCACCATGCAAATGGGCAAAAGTTAATGACAACAAGGAGTTCGACTGCAAATGAGCCTGATTCAACCAGTAATATCATTACTCGGACTACTCGTGATAAACAAGCGTCATTAGATACGGTGTTACAACAAGAAACTCATAATGATGCATATCAGCATCCATTCCTTCTTCATGATAAATATAATTCCTCAAAAAGTCTTCAAAATTCAAATATAGACACTCTGACAAGGACACAGAATGGGCTTCCAAACAGATTAATCCCACCTGATCAAAACCTCCTGCTTAATAGTAACACCTGTCATGATGGAATGCCAGTGCATCCGGATGTTAGATTCATCAATTTACCCTTTTCTGAGTTACAGGATATACTCATAAAACCAACAAGTCTTGGTTAGTAAGGATTTTTTTCAGTTTAATATGCTGCTCATTAAAGATATGTTATGCCAAGTTGTCCTTTTCCTCTTTTTGTCCTTTGTGCTGTGGCAAATGTTTAAGAGATAGAGCACTGATGATATATTTGCCAACTGTTCATAAATTGCACTTGAAGATTATGCTTAGTTTAGTTCCTAAAATCTTTGAAGTTCATAACAGAATACTGCCCAATCTACTGGAGGGTGCAAGTGTCTCCCTGGTCCCCCTTTACTGCTTTACCCTATTTTTTCTGGTTTGTTTTGTTAATTGGTCTTCAAGAAGCATAGTCGCCACATGTTTGAAACCTCTAATTGGGTCTGTTTTCTCCAAACCTAATTGACCAATCAGCTTGCAAAATGAGCCTAAATGTAGTTGTGGAATGCAAGTGTGACCAGTGGGAATCCATCATGATGATTGGTCAGTTAGATTGGGAGAAGATAGATCTGATCAGACTCTTAAAAATTTTATGGCTATGCTTTTTCCAGCAAAATATAATCAAGGTGCTAATGGTATTTTTCTTTTTGTTTTGCCTATGTTTAATATCATTGGTTGGTAAATAATTTCATTTTTCTGTTTTTATTTCATTTTCTCTCACATTGCACTTGAGAGCGTTTAACTTTTATAGATAATCCTCAGCAGGGTGGCAAAATCTTTCTTTTACACTATGATGTTTTTCCTAGTTGAACACCATTTGAAACTATTAAGTACATGGACATGTCTAATTAGATTCATTACAATTACACGGCTCTCTTTCTCATCATTTTGGTTTCATTATTTAGATATTGTTTAAAGCCAGTTACTTGTATCTCTAAACACCAAGTTTTACTTTGTTGCACAGGCCAGAAACGACATTCTGGGTACCAGGACATCAGTCTTGTCTTCCATTTGTCACCTCTTCAGGTCCAAACCATAATACACTCAAGGTTTGTTGATGGAAACCGTGGTAACTAAGTATTTCTGATCCCTTGTACTGTGTGCTTCTGCTTTTTTTAAATATAGTCATAGGAAGAATGAGTGTTAGCAAGCAGTTTTAGATTGGTTGTTTCTCTCAGTCATGCAATTTTCCATGGAAATTAGATACATTTGAAATATGTATGATCAGTAAATACACTCAGAATGGAGACTGGTGGCACTATTTTCCCCATATCACTTCTGCTATAACTATGTGCCTGGTATAATCTACTTTTTCTGTTCTGGCTTTTCACTTAATATATTTGGTGGTTCCCTTAGGTCTTTCTCACTGCAGTCACGAACTGAGTACAATGTACAAGTGCTGTTGAGGTAAGTTGGCTTGCTTATTTTAAGGTAGTTTTCAACAGTAATGAAACTTTGTATGATGGGATCAGTAATTCTTGCCAGTGTATGCCTTGATCCAATTTGCTAAGATCAGGTTATGGCTAGAAATGGTTAGGCACTTATTGCAGAGTTAAAGCATACTCAGCCTTGGCCAATACTTTGTGTAGTATGGGTTGTTGTTCAGATGAAACCTTGAAGGGCTATGTGCTCACATCTAATCTTTTTGAAATAGATTTTAGTCAATGCAATCTGATCATAAAAGTGGAAGGAACTGAATCTATCTAATAGCAATTTTGTGTGATGTGGGAACCTACTTTTTTGCTATGTACTCTAAGTTACCATAAATCCTCAAATTAGCCCCCTGGGGGCTTATTTATTTTTGATGCTTTTTGGGTGGGGCTTATTCGAGGGGGGGGGCTTATAAAATTATTTGACAAATGCTGTATAAAAAGCTCATTGTCAAAGCTCCTTTTCTCCATACTATTACAAGAACAGTTTAAATTTGAGCATTAGTCTTTATGAAAGTCTTCATCATCATCAGGGGTGGGGCTTATTCGAGGGGGGCTTATTCGAGGGGGGGCTTATTCGAGGGGAGCTAATTCCAGGATTTACGGTATGTATTCAGTCTGTAATACATGAGTGTTGTAGGTTATGATATTTACCCTAAGTATCTAGACATAGTAAAGCATTTTCTCCGTTATAACTAGCTGTTGACCGCACAACAGGTAGCAAGGAGTTCTAGTAGACAAGCATTGCTATTGGTGATATGCCAAAGTTGAACTTTTTGCAAACTACAGATCAATCTCTTATCCTTTAGATTCTGTTTGGCAGAAACAAGTTGTGTACAGGAAGATTCCTACCCATCTAGGTGTTCTGTAAAAGTCAATGGAAAAATTTGCCCGATTCCAGTTAGTATCTGTTATTCAGGCTTCGTTTTCCAGTTTCATCTATTTTCAATTTCATTACATATAGTTATTTAAATGATTTGTTGTAAATGGACTTAGAAACTGAGACATTACGTAATGGCTGGATAGCCTAATGCGCTATATTTACTCCTTTTGTCATGCTGCTATTTCTTAAGTATACATATATCATCACCTTGTTGTTTTGTTCTAAGTTGCCAGGTTACCAAACGCATTCCTTGGCGTTTGATTTTAGATAGGTTGTAATGGTGTATTATTAGCGTACTGATTTTAGTAATAACGTAATCTTTGTTTGTTGATATTTTGTAATTGCCATAGCTAGGGATTATAGATTACAGTATATATAGGGAGAACGTATCTAGCTTTTTAGGACGGCCTAGAAAGGCAAAGAGGCTAGAAAGATATGTTGTAGCTGAAATTAATGGAATTTATAATATCTGAAATATAGAAATTTCTTGGTATTTCTTGTACGTGAATCTGGGGAAACACGCGGCCTAGAAAGATTTTCACTACAAGACGTGGCGACCACGAAGGGACACTCTAATTACGGACCATTAGTGAAATTTTGGTGGAAAATAGTCAAGAAGCACGGAATAAGAGATGGAAGATGTTGCTAGCCTGAAAAGTTCTGTGGAGAAGGAAATAAAGAAGGTTCTGTACTATGGCACAGTTATACAACAACACATAGCAGATGTCGACATACCAAAGCTGCAGAGGGTAGTGGATGCTACGCTACCGAATAAACTGGAAATATTAGAAGATTTAATTGACAAGACATCAGAATTGATGATAGAGGGGGATGTCGTTTTGAGTGAAATCCAGAAATGGGCAATGGAAACAAGAAAAGCGATTGAAGAGACAATGGACTGGGCAACAAAGGGGAAATCAATGGTTGAGACATACCATAAACAGAAGGCTGATGAGAACCAAGCAAAGATGATTGAGTACGAAAAGAAGAGAAAGGAAAAAGAACGCAGAGAGTTACAGATGCATGAAGATAAACTGTACGCTGAAAAATTGGAAAGAGAAAGAGCTGCATGGAGAGAGCATCAAAAGATAGCTTTGGAGACAAAAAGGATCGAACTGGAGATGGAAAAGAAGATGAAAAGCCAAAATGCAAAGCTACCTAAACTGACGATTACCCCTTTTCAAGGCACAAGCAAGGACTGGATTCGATTTCAAAATCAGTATCATGCACAGGTGGATAGCCAGCCGGTGAGCAAGACTGTCAAGTTCGGATACCTTTTGCAATTGGTGAGTGGACCGTGTCGTGACCTGATTGGGAATATTCCGAATACAGATGAAGGATACGACCGAGCACTGGAGATGTTGAAGAAGGAATTTGGGCAAGAGCAAGCAGTAATTGCATCACATACAAAGGAAATCATTGAGATGGGTGTGGTACTTGGTACAAAGTATGGCAAAGTGAAAGACTTTTATGACACTCTGGCTATTAACTATGAGGCTTTGAGAGCAATGGGGGCACACAAGAAAGTTGAAGGATTGGTCATTTCCAGTCTGGAAAAGTTGCCGCACGTGAAGCCTGACATCACAAGAAATGATGAAAACTGGGAACAATGGACATATGATGAGCTCCTTGAAGAACTGAGAAAATGGCTGAAAAGAAATCAGGTAGAAGATAACACGTCAAGAAGAAATTTCGAGAAACCAGCTTATACAGGGGAAAGGAAATATCGAGCATTTATGGTAACAGATGAGAAATGGAAACCCAAAGAGAAGGCGAAGCCAAGGTGTTTCTACTGTCCAAGATCACACTGGCCTGATCATTGTGACACAATCACTGATGTTCAAGCACGAAAAGACTTTCTGAAGAAAAGAGGCCTATGCTTCAAATGTGGGGAGAAGCACATGGTGAAGGATTGCAGAAGAAGAGGCTGCTTTCAATGTAAAGGCAACCATCATGTGAGCATCCATGAGGACAGGAAACAGAAGAATGATGTCTCATCATCAACAGCAGATGTTAGTGGGTACACTTTTTCAGGAGACTGTGTCATGCCATTGATTCCATTTGAAGTCAAAGGAGTTGAAATATGGGGGATCTTGGACACAGGCTCTACAAAGAACTGGATAACAACAAGAGCAATAAGAATGCTGAGGCTAGTACCAGAGAGATGGGAAGAAACAAAACTACGAACTGCTGAAGGAGATGGAAAGTACACCAAAAAGCCAGTCTACAGCATTTGTACTTACGCCAGAAATGGAGAAAAGATGAAGTTTGAAGCAGTTGGATTAGACCAAGAGGATTTCTCAATAGTAGAGCGTGCAACAAGCAAGCAGCTTAGAGAAAAATACCCACATTTGCAAGGCCTGCATATTCCTGATAGCAAGGATGGAAAGTACGTAATCCAGCTGCTGATTGGTGATCCATTGTTTACCAGGATTCGCACTGGAAGAAGTGTCACAGGAAATCCTGGAGAGCCAATTGCAGACGAAACAATGTTTGGATGGACAGTTCATGGGGAAGAAAGTAAAGCAAATCAGAGCTATTTCACAAGAACTACAAGTGAGGACTACAAGCAACTGTACAGTTTGGATATTCTGGGTGTTGAGGATCGCAAGGAATTTGACCAGGAAGACGTGAAAAAGGAATTTCTGGAAAACATTCAAAGGAAGAATGATGGAAGATATCAAATTCGTATACCTTGGATTGAGGGGAGATATCCACTGGATGATAATCAGATGCAAAGCAGAGCCCGCCTCAACAGCCTGTTTAGACGAATGACAGCAGTGGTTCGAAAAGAATATGACAACATCATTGAGGAGCAGCTCGCCATGGGGATCATTGAAAAAGTACCAACTGAAGAACCAAAGGGAAAGAGGGTGTTCTATATGCCCCACAAGCCAGTAGTGAGAGAAGGTGCAACCAGTACAAAAGTGAGAATGGTGTTCGATGCCAGCAGCAAACCATCCAGGGAAGCTTACTCCATTAATGAATGCATGAATCCTGGGCCAGCACTACAGCCACTATTGTGGGACATCATGATTCGGTCAAGAGTGGCACCAGTTTGTGTGGTGGGTGATGTGATGAAAGCTTTCCTTCAAATAGAAGTGAACCCAGATGACAGAGATGCCTTCAGGTTTTTATATCGAATGGAGAATGGAGATGAATTGCACCTTCGATTTTGCAGACTTCCCTTTGGAGGAGAAAGCTCACCATTTGTCCTTGGTGGAGTACTTCAACACCACTTAGAAATCACTCCTGGTAATGAAGCAGTAAAGAGGCAGCTGAAGGAAAACACTTACGTTGATAATATCATGGGTCTGGTGCACAATGAAGATGAGGCAAGTCAGTTCAAGGAAGAAGCAATCAAAATAATGGAAAAGGGACAGTTTCCATTGGCGAAGTGGGAATCAAACATTCAAGCGCTAGATGACAGTGTTGAGAAGAGTGATACAAAACTGTTGGGAATCAACTGGAACAAAAGAAAAGATACGTATGCAGTGGATGTAAATTCAGATCTACCAACTAAAGTCACGCAGAGAACCATGTTAAAAAGGTTGGCCAGTATATATGACCCTCTTGGATTGCTTTCGCCTACATTGGTTAATGGAAAACATTTGTATCGAATGGCGGTTGACGAAAAGAAAGGATGGGATGGTGAACTAAGTGAAGAGCTGACGTCAAAATGGATCAAGTGGGTATGCAGCTTGAAGACTGTGGAAGTTCCTAGATCAATTGCTCCGTACCATGAAGAAGTGACTGCACTGGATCTACATCATATGATGGATGCTAGTGGCAAAGCTGTATCAGCCCAGACTGTGGCAGTTGTACTGCAACCAACTGGAATAACAAAGGGGCTTTTGAGTTCAAAGTCCAGGATTGCAAAGAGAGGCTTAACAATTCCAAGGCAAGAATTGGTAGCATGTCAAATGGGAGCAAACTTGGCAGCAAATGTAAATAAAGCATTAGATGGATGGTCAATACGTGAGAACATTTGCTGGACTGATAGCATGGTAACATTGTGTTGGATAAATAATCCTTTCAAAAACTGGAAGTCATTCATTTCAAATAGAGTACGCAAGATCTTTGATATTAGTGATGGACTGAACTTGACATGGAGACACGTACCAACAGAGATGAATAGTGCTGATCATGGAAGTCGTGGAGCATCTATTCAGAAACTTGAAAAAATTGAATGGTGGAAGGGAGCAGACTGGCTCACAGATAAGTCTAGATGGCCACTAGAAGCTGACAAATTTAATGAAGTTGAAACACTAGCTGAAGAAGAATTGAAACAAAATTCAGAATTGGCGCTCATGGCTCTAGAGAAAACAAGTGATGAATGGGAAGAAGTGCTGCAGAGAAGTACACTGAAGAAAGCAAGAAGAGTGACGGCTTGGTGTCTTAGATTCTGCAAGAATGCATTACGAAAGAAAGAAGGTAAACCAATGAAGTCAGGACCTCTAAAAACAGAAGAGCTAGCTGAAGCTGATTCGTGCTGGATACGAAGAGAGCAAAACCCTGTCAATTTGAATAGCAAAGAAGCACAACAGCTAGGGCTTACCAGGTTCAATGATGGTATCATACGATGTGTTGGAAGAATTATTAATGATCAACCAATTTTCTTGCCAAGGGAGTCAACATATGCAATCAGAATTTGTGAGGATACACACCGAAAGGTTGGGCATAAATCTGTCAATTTTGTAATGGCAGCTGTGAGAAGCGAATTTTGGATTCCAAGGTTGAGGACAGTAGTGAAACGGATCAAAAGAGACTGTGAAAGCTGCAAAATATTGAGGGCAACTCCATATCCTGCACCTGACGTTGGGCAATTACCTTTGATCAGAACTACAGCGAAGTACCCATTTGCAGTCACTGGAGTGGACTTTGTTGGGCCATTCTGTGTGAAAGGAAAGGAAGGAGAAGATAAGGCATATGTCATTGTGTTTTCATGTGCAACATCAAGAGGGGTTCATTTTGCTACAAGTAGGAGCATGGAGACAAGTGAATTCATTGACCGCCTTAATGATTTCATTGCAGCTCACACTAGACCTGAAGAGATCATTAGTGATAATGCACAGACATTCAAGGCAGCATCTACCTGGATTGGAAAACTAATGAAAAGTGAAGCCTTGCATGATTACCTGGCAGACCATGGTATCAAATGGAAATTCATATTGGCCAAAAGTCCATGGCGTGGTGGATTTTATGAGCGCATGAATCGAGACCTGAAGTCAATGATATGGCAGAAACTGGGAAAAAGCCATCTTTCCTTTGACGGGTTCACAAGAGTAATCAAGGACATTGAAATTATTTTCAACAACCGACCATTGCAATACGTTGAAGATGAACTTGGACCACGTGTGTTAACTCCAAACAGAATCATTCATGGTCGAGATATCCATTTGCTAGAAGAAACTGAAGAGCAGGATAGTCCAAGCAAAATGGAGAATCGCATCAGAAAAGCTAAAGAAGTAATGTGGCAAAGATGGACAACTGAGTACATCAGAAGTCTGAGAGAGAGACATGACGTCACAAAAAGAAATTCGTACCATCCAGAAATTGGAGAGGTCGTGTTGGTTGTTGGAGATAGCAAGAATCGTAGAAAGTGGAATCATGGGCTTGTTTGCGAATTGTTGAAGGGCAAAGATAGTGTGATTCGAGGTGTCAGGATGGTGGTGCATAACAAGATTTGGGAGCGACCCATTCAGTTAATTTGCCCACTGGAGATCAAATCAAAGATGACAATGGAAGAGCTGAACAAGAGAATCAGACTAGCAAACAAGGAAGATCTTCCAGCAGACACAGAACAGAGGAACGAAAGGCCAAACAGGAAAGCTCGAGAGACAGCAAAGCAGAAAATCATGCAGATCGCTGAAGATAATGACTACTATTCGTAGATACGATCTATTGACATACAAATAAAATTATGCCTAGTCAGCATAATTTTAGGGGAGTGTTGTAAATGGACTTAGAAACTGAGACATTACGTAATGGCTGGATAGCCTAATGCGCTATATTTACTCCTTTTGTCATGCTGCTATTTCTTAAGTATACATATATCATCACCTTGTTGTTTTGTTCTAAGTTGCCAGGTTACCAAACGCATTCCTTGGCGTTTGATTTTAGATAGGTTGTAATGGTGTATTATTAGCGTACTGATTTTAGTAATAACGTAATCTTTGTTTGTTGATATTTTGTAATTGCCATAGCTAGGGATTATAGATTACAGTATATATAGGGAGAACGTATCTAGCTTTTTAGGACGGCCTAGAAAGGCAAAGAGGCTAGAAAGATATGTTGTAGCTGAAATTAATGGAATTTATAATATCTGAAATATAGAAATTTCTTGGTATTTCTTGTACGTGAATCTGGGGAAACACGCGGCCTAGAAAGATTTTCACTACAGATTTAACAAACAGAAAATTGCAAGAAGATAAGACAATTTTGCGGAAATTCAATGCATTTGTAAGCAATTTATTGCTACATGCATTGAAAAAACGAGGAGAGCAAGGCATTCTGTGGAGAGAGCTTCTTAAGGAGACCCTCTCTCAAGCTAACGATTTTAACCATTCACTTGATTTGATTGTTTTGTCACAGTACAATCTGTCTATATGATGTGCTATTCTGTCTAAGGAGTAATGCAATTTGGAAGTAGCCCAGTTTTGGACTTGCTTTTTGTTTCATAATTGATCCTGTTATTTTAATATTCTCATCCCTGGGACTGATCTTGATCGTGTTCTTTGTCGCTTTCATGCTTACGAAATTTTTCCTGTTCCTGTAAAGAAACTGTATGCATTTTCTCCCCATCTCTCTATCCTCGTTGTCTGTCCTATTCCTGTACTATTTCGTTCAATGCAGAAATAGAATCAGAAGCCCAATAGAGCATGGACAAGGCGTAACTTAGTCGTAACTTAGTTATATAAGCAGAACATTGAAAGCAAATATTTGATTTCAGGGCCAGCCTCCACCAAACTCGCAAAACATGGAACCAAAGAAACCTCACAGGCCTGTAAACATAACTTCTTTTTGTCGATTGTCACCAATGGTGTCAAACCAAGTGCGAATCTCTTGGCTACCATCGGACATGGGCAAGGTATTGCCTCTTCTTCTTTTTTTACGTTTGTGAGCCTGATATCTGTATTCAAGCCAAATAGACCTCTTTGCCATTTTGTCCACATTTGCATATTAATTACCAATCATAAAAAACTTATGGAAAAAGTATGGCAGATTAATTGATTGATTGAATGACACGTCAACTGATGTGTTTGGTTTCTTCCAACTCTTTGTAGCCAGGTATTGTGACTAACCAGAATATTCCAAACTGATACATTGCTGTTGATTTTTATTCTTCAGATGTCTGTTTCTAATCAATTTCTGTAAATCTGATCTTGCCTTTTTAGATCAACATTGTTGGTTTCCTACTTTGTGGAATTTATTGAATTATAAGCATTATAAGCATAGGCATAGCTTGAGTGTGCACTACTGCAACACACATTTTATATGGGGAGATTCCTTTCTTTCTCAGAGGCATGCCGTAACTGCCCATTTGGTCAAATGCGTTACATCCAATACTCTAATACAACGACTGAAATCAAAACCATTACGAAATGCAGACCATGCGAGAGCTTTAAGTAAGCATATTTTCTGTCCTTTTATTTCCCATTCATTTTACTCCGTATATCTATTACGTAGACATGTAGCTGTCTGTGTAGACCCTCTGTCTAGTCAGTTTGTTCAGTATTCACCCTTGATATTTTCTTCGTTCGGCGATGCACCATATCTAGGAGGCGCACCTTTCGTGTTGTAAATAATGCAATTCATGTTTGAGCTTCCTCTAGTCGCACTCAGTAGAGCTGTACAATCTGCTTTGCCTCACAGCTTTTTGTATGTGTGCAATGATGTTGCTCTATCTTTCAATGTACATCCTTTGTATCGAACTTTGCGCTGGAATTCCCAGAATGCATGTTGAACATCGGGAGGCTAGCCAATCAAGTGTTACAGAGTACTTTGTTTTGCATTTGTCCGTGATTTTTTAGTTTGTGTAGTACATTAAGTTTTCCTTTTTTCTTTGATTATAGTCAAAGAGCAACTTGCACATGACCCAGATAATGAAGTAGCCACCACGAGTCTTAAAGTTTCTCTTTGTTGTCCGGTAATTGAATTTCACTTAGTTATTCCATCTTGGTTTTCTGACCGCTTTTAATCTATTCACTGATTAAGTAGGATTTCCGCCTACGTTTTATTTATAATACATTTTACGTACTGTGAACTAGGGGGATAATTTTTTAACTTTATTTTCGGCAAATTTTTGCGTAAAACTTTGAATTTTGATGTAATTTTGACCTTCGATATTTTTTAGTTAATCCTTTGCAGATTGCAACTTCGAAAAACTACAACACACGTTCTGAAATTTTTTCGGCCAACATCGTATTGAAAAGCAAAATGTAGTATTTTCCAACATTATTTGGTAGAAAATCGCAGTCTCTTCGAAGCATTTTGTTCTTACGCGAGAAACTCTGTCCTGTGGATACCACATAGTTGCTTGAAAGTTTTCAGTAGTGACTGATTCTACACTATAAAATGAATATGCATGCTTGCATTGCATTCTGCTTTTGATCTTATTGACTGTGTTGACTATTTCTGACTTTTGTCCGGAAGTCTAGAACTTTGGCTTTGAATTGACCTATTTTGACGTTTAGACTTGTCGACCGCCCTAATAATCATGCATTGAAACGTTCTTTGTAGATCGGGAAAACTCGAATGACTTTACCCTGCCGTGCAACCACCTGTAACCACGTACAATGTTTTGATGGTTCATTATATATTCAAATGAATGAAAGGTAAAACTTGTGTTGTATGTCTTGTATGTATATTTATTTATATTTATATATAGAAGAATCAACCAAAAATACACTTGTATGTAAGTAAACGTTTCGATCAAAACCTCCATCATTATCTTCTTAATGCGGTTTATATACTTCGTGGATGCGGCTTTGAATCAGTTATTACATACATATATATATATATATATATATATATATATATATATATATATATATATATATATATATATATATATATATATATATATATATATATATATATATATATATATATATATCTGATGTAAAGGCCTGGTTTTGTAGATGTTGATATAGAATGTGATCTGCAAGCTTTTTGCTTTTTCTTTTATTAGGAAGCCGTCTTGGACATGCCCTGTTTGTGATAAAAAAGCTTACTACGATTTCCTTGTTGTAGATGGGTATGTATGGTTTTTTATATTTTTTGTATAGGCCAAATTATTTTGATGAAGCATGTGGATATGGTTTATGCCACCCTACCACAAAAGGTCTTTCTCTCCTTTTCAGCTCCTGTAATCTCCTCCCAATCCTATATCTTAGTTAGTTTATTTCAATGTTTTATTGATTTTTTTATTTGCTTTGCGGCTTATTGGCGAGTGTTGAGAGAAGTAAATTGTTTCATCATTGATTTGTAGCATTTATTTTTGTCAGTAAAGATCAATGAAGGTGGACTGAGTGGGTGAAATGGCTTGCAATTCGGTACTTGCATTGTAGGCAGAATCAATTAGTGTCATATTATTATATCAATTTCCTGTGATGAATTAATATTGACAGCTAATGTCATTTCTTTTTGCAGGTTATTTACTGAAATACTTCAGAGTTCACCAGATAGTAACGATATAGTTTTCTTTCAAGATGGATCGTGGAAGATGCAATCTGATCTTGGTAACTACAGCATATGGCTCGTTTTTTTTCAGCACAGAATTATTGTTGGTAGATGTCACCATGTCGTAGTACCATAGAGAGTTGTCATTATTTTTCTTGCAATATTTGTAGCGAATGAATTGATAACGATGAAGGCGCGTGTTTATTTTAACTGTTAAGATTATGAGGATAGAAGCAGTTGCTTTGTCACCTCTGTGTGTGTGTGTGTGTGTGTGTGTGTGTGTGTGTGTGCGCGCGCGCGCGTGTGTGTGTGTGTATGTCTGTATGTTTAGTCGATGGCATGGGCTTACTGGGATTGCCTTACCACTATAGCAATAAGTCAAGGTGTAAATGAGTGAATGACATAAATGAATGAATGAAATATTAAACGCCAATTTCACATACAGTAAATGGGATCCAATGTTAAATTTCGTGTTCCTTGTAATTCTTACTTATTTCCTTCTTAGCTGTTTACTATCCCTTTATACATTTTTCAGAACAAGAAAGCAAGTCTGCGGTCACTACAATAATAAGTACGCCATCATCCTCATCATCATCGAATTTCAAAACTGAAGGTGTGTTTCGATATTTCTTATGCTTTTTTATGGTCATTGATTGTGTAGGAGAATACGAGAGTATTAAGGCCTATCGTATCTTTTTTGGATGACACTACAGTGGTCCTAATAGACTTTATTTGTTGCAGAAGCCTCGTGGGCTTTGCTTTAGGTCTAATGATTGCAAGTTTTCTCCATAATTTACCATTGCTTTTTTTCTATTGATTTTCGCGGGTTGATAAAATGAATCTCAGTCCCCTGTTATGTTACCCCCTTGTAACATCTGGAAGAAATGCTATTTACAACCGTGTTTGTTCAATCCATTTGTTTCATTGTCAACTTTTAGTTCGAATTGTGCTGTGTTCCTTAGATAAGTTAAAAGAGAAAGAAGTGGATATGATCGATCTAACTGCAGATTCAAGTGATGAAGAAGATACTTCAACTAATATTTCAAAATCGGTACCTATGAGGTAACTAGACATTTTTCTAAAGGCTTACACTCATTGGAATTTTCCTAGCAGTTGTTTTAGAACCAGAAAAGTCATGGTGATTTAATGTTTAGTCATTAAATCTCTACCTATTGTTTTGTCATCAAGGACCAAAAAGAGTCCTATTTTCACATCCATAAATTGTACTTGTATGAGGGTCCAGTTTTATTGCGGTACTTAAGATAAAATATATATATATATATATATATATATATATATATATATATATATATATATATATATATATATATATATATATATATATATATATATATATATATATATATATATATATATATATATATATCCAAACTGTAGCTACAGTTTTCAGTGAACGTTAGTTATGTTGTTTCCTCCATATACCTTTCAACCCTTTGTGGTCAACTTTCATGCACAACAGCATGTCAATTCCTCCATCCCTTGATTTTTATCACTATCATTTATTTTCCCTTGATAGTTACAACCCACCTGTAAGTAACCATCGTGGACCACGTGTTCGGCAAGTTCCAATTGTTCCTTCGACTCTTCCATATCATCCTTTCCAGTTGTATGATCCTGAAATTCCAGGTATGTTGATTTTGTATTGGTAAATTATTTTCGATCTCTTGACACAACATCAGAACGATCGTGGCACAACAGGCTTATTTGGCTAGGCCAGGGAAAATAGTAGTCTACGCAAAGATTGATAAGACCAAACGTTTCTCAACATGGAAAGTTCTCAACAGAGATAATCTGGGACTCTGAGTGACCTTTGGGAGGTCCTCGCCCTCGGATGATCCTTGGATAGCATATTGGAGGACAACAAGAGTAAAATTGCGAATTTACCAACAGATTCGGAAGTCATCTATATGAGGCTAATCAAATCAACCTGCGCAATTTTAATAATGAAATCATAATGAAATATTCAATACCTCGAAATGTAGCTGGAAAATACGCTAGATCCTCGATAAAAAAATCATTCTGAATTGATGGAGATTATTTTGGTTAAAAAATTGAAAAACTGTTGGAGTCTTTTTAAGTTCTTTTTCCAGTTTGCATCCATCAGGGTTACATTTCTAAGCCAGAAATAATTATTTCAAAGATAGTTGATAAGATACAATGCAACATTGGTTTTCTTTCAAACTATTGGAATACCTAGAATATATACTTGATCAAGGAAAGAATACGTTTTCAAACGTAATTGAATAGTTTGAGCAAAACATTGATTTCGACGGTAACTTGTCAAGCAGCTACATATGAGTTTGATTTGTGATTTGATTGTCAAACTACTTCGTACCGTTGATAAGAAAAATTTCCTGTTATATCATTGGTTTCTGATTCATTATCTTTATTTGGACTATACAGTATACGTTTAAAGGAATGAAACCAACTAAAGTGTTGCACGAACTGTTTTTTTATATATCACTTGAAATATTAAAATAAAATAAAAATACAATATCATACTTTGTTTGCACCACATACAGCCGGAAATGACTCTGAGTCATCTGGTCCCAACTGCATATGGTGC
This sequence comes from Mastigias papua, assembly GCA_964019165.1. Lineage (NCBI taxonomy): Eukaryota > Metazoa > Cnidaria > Scyphozoa > Rhizostomeae > Mastigiidae > Mastigias > Mastigias papua. Next base: position 6,370,599 of record OZ025282.1, on the reverse strand, counting down.
ATACTATTTAGCATATTTACATCAAAATAAGAAAAAGTCATCTCACATCAGATGTCCCATGGTTAACAATTATTTGATAAAATGACATGCTAAATGTCCAGGAAAAACAATTTAAGCATATATATTGAACATTTGAAGATGTCCAATAATACTAGACATCTGATGTGAGATGAGCTATTTACTATTCTAAACAAACCCAACGACGATAGAAAAATTAAAAATAGATAATGCGCTGCTTTTGATTTGTATTGCTCATGATATACCCAACAATTATTTAAATAGTCTGTGGCCAGAATATGCTGTACAAATTGAAGGGTGACATTTATTATTTCTTCGCATCCCCGGGTGTATCACGCTAGACGCAGTGCGCACTGCTACCCACAACAAACTTTGGAGTTGTGAAACTTCTTATTTTCTGATTCGTTGCAAAAATGATGCTGGGTGCTGACTTTCGAATGTCGAATAACTTTCGCTGAATATAAGTCCTTTCCCACTATGGATGGCACGTAGTAAATTGATTGTTGTTTTATTTAATTGTGTTTTTAAATGAATAAAGAAAGAAAGCTTTCCAATGTTGCCATGTGCCTCTCGGAAAACTCTGAAAAATGATTCATTGCTTTTCTGAAAGCTAAGAGCCTCCTCTGTAAGTTGATTTGATTCTCTCTGTTCATAGCGGCCGATAACAGTAAAACCTATGACAAGATAGACATAAATAGACTCAAAGTATCATGTTGATAATTAATTGATTAGATTAGAGGCTCTGCCTAAACGGTACAACGTCAATGGATAATTTAGACTTCAAATCTGGCATCTACGTAAAATGTTGTTATGGTGGTCTATTTCTATTCTGTGAAAGTCACTTGTGTGCTTAAAAATATGAGATCTTGGCTTCGGCATTCATGATACCAAATTGGGATTTTCCGTTGTCTAAGAGTGGACATTGATAATAGTAGGCCGGTTTGCATGATTATATATCCTAGAAATGAACTTAAATAGCATGATTTGAGATCACCAGATATCTGAGTACGTGTCAAAGCCACAGCAGAAAGAAAACGTTTGGTTACTATTTTCACTGTGAGCCCACTGTGCGTGGTAGTTATTGCCATCTATTGTCAATCATGTAGTAGTTATTCTTGTTCTTTAAGCTTAGCTGGTGATCGTACGGCCGTAGCCAGTATTATTATGACCGTAGCCAGTATTATTATGACCGTGGCAGTATTATTGTGACCGTAGCCAGTATTTTTATGACCGTAGCCAGTATTATTACGACTGTAGCCAGTATTATTATGACCGTAGCCAGCATTGCTATGACCGTAGCCAGTATTATTATGACCGTAGCCAGCATTGTTATGACCGTAGCCAGCATTGTTGTGACCGTAGCCAGTAGTATTGTGCTAAATGACAATGGACCCCCACAGAAAAATGATATAATCGCTTGTCTAGACATTACATTAGCTTTCTAATATAAACGCTGACACATCGTTGTTCTGGAATGTTCAACCATGATGAATGTTATCAGTTACTATGGTGACTTTTACGTAAATTTCAAAACTTTGCTATTGCTTAATTCGTTGTTATAGAAACTTATAAACAGTTTATGCAACTTTGATGATGTAATATTGCATAAGACTATGATGTAATACTCTATTTTCAGTAATTATTAGCTCTAGAAAATTCCACTAAAGCTTATAAAAGGCAGAGCATTTAGTCAAAACAGCAGTTGTGAGTTGGAATGTATGGTGTAACTACTTGGATAAAAAACTGTACACAAGCCTACAAATTGTGATTTATTTAGTGTCACAGGGAATTCTATTCGAGCACAGGGCATTCTACGCAAATTCCCCACACTAAAGTGGCGACCCTGCCAGGACTGAACAAGGAAACACAAGGTTAAAAATATTTTCAACAAAATGGCAGTTCAGAACAATTTTAAAAGAGAACTATTACTGAAACAAATACTTTTGGAAGAAATCGCAGAGGATTTGCAGTCACAGGACATCGATGAAGTGCAGTTATCACTGGAAAGAGTCAGTCAAGCAATAAAAGAACTAGAGATCGGAAAGGACAAAGAAATGAACAGCCTTATGGAAACGGAAGATCTAAACATCGAAACACTACGGGAATGGTCTCAACAGCAAAAGAAAGAAATTAATCCATTCAAAGAGATGAGAACGCAATTAAAAGAGAGAATAAGCATACTACAGAAAAGGGAAAGGGAACACAAGCTTCAGGAAGATCTCAAAAAACAGCAACAGATGATGGAAGAAGCAGTAAGGCTTGCAAAACTGCAACAACAACAACAAGAAGAGGCACGCAAAAGGCAAATGCAAATGGAAGAAGACTGGATGCACAGAAAGCTACAAATGGAGCAAGAAAACGTCAAATTGCAAAACATGGAACCAGTCCAGAAACAGCCAACAGTAAAATTGCAGAAATACACGATAACACCATTTCAAGGAGATTTCAAGGATTGGCTTCGCTTCTGGAATCAATTCACAGTAGAAGTAGACGGATCAGGAATAGCCGAGATCAGCAAATTTAACTACTTGTTAGAATTGGTGCAAGGAAAGCCTCGTGATGATATCCTCGGATTGCCACACACGCCTGAAGGATACAAAGAAGCAAAGAAGATTCTGCAGACCAATTATGGAAAAGACATCAAAGTCAGGAAAGCGTTGATTCAAGAACTTGAAGGCCTAGGACGAATAATCAACATCAACCAAACAAGAGATATTCATGAGTTCTACAGCAAACTGGCCAGAATTGTACGAACCTTGGCAACAATGAAGAAACTACAGACAGCACAAAGTCATGTCTACACCGTTATGGACAAGCTTGGACCAGTAAAAGAGGCCTTGGTGTCTAAAGATGATGACTGGGAAGAGTGGGATCTGGAGCAGCTCGTTGAGAACCTGAGAAAATACGTGGACAGACACCCATTGGCAGTAGAATCCAGTTTGCAAGCAGCCAGAAAGCCACCAGAGTCTAAGAGAGAATTCAAGGAAAGCCACAGGGTGATGTTGGCCAGTGCATCGCAGAAGAACTTCCGAACTTGCTGTGTTTATTGTGGAAGAACTAACCACCGTAGCAAGGACTGCTTTAAGGTTTTGGATGTGGCGCATCGGAAGGAATTGCTGAAATCAAAAAACCTATGCTTCAATTGTACGGGTGCTGGTCACGTGGCACCCAAGTGCAGATCTAGAGGGTGTATTAAATGCGGAGCACGACATCACACGTCGTTGTGTGACAGCAACAGCCCATTCGGTGCAGACAAGGCCAGTGATTCAGCATCTTCCCTTGGTAACGAGAAGGGAAAGAGGGCGATGGACGAAACAACGACGATTCACGCAACCCTGATGGCCAAAGTCAATGGCATAGATGCAAGGATAATGCTGGATACTGGCGCTGGCAGCTCTTACATCTGCACAAGTCTGATCCGACAGCTTGGCATACGCCCTTACAAAACTGAAAGAAGAGTGATTGAACAGATGTATGGCACAGTGGTTAAACAGGTGGAGCTGTATCGAGTTACAGTAGCATCCAATGCCATAGAAGGGTTCACTATGGAATTAAGGTGCATTAACGGAGAAAAGGATGTGTTGACATTCCTGGCGAATCCCAGCATCAGTGAACTGAAGAAGAAGTACTCGAAACTACGAAGACTGCGATTCAGTGATGAACAAACTACTGACAGCATGCTACCAGTTCATGTCATTCTAGGGGCAGCTGATTACCAGCGTATAAAAACAACGGAACCAGCAGTGCTAGGATGGGATGTGGATAAAGACCCAGGTGCTGAATTTACGATGCTGGGCTGGACACTCTCTGGTATGGCAACAGAGAAGAACACACAGACAGAAAAAACGTTCTTCGCCAAGTCAAGCAAGGAAGAATTTGAACAAATGTGCTCACTTGAGGTTTTGGGCCTAAAGGATTCCAGTGCAGAAGAATTTCATAGTGACTTCATGGAAAGGCTGGAACGTCTTCAAGATGGAACATATATGACACGACTCCCATGGAAACAGAGCGCAGTATCTCTACCAACAAACAAGGTCTTGGCTTCAGCAAGGCTTGCAAGCACAGTACGAAGACTGCAAAAACTGGGGAAGCTGGAAGAATACGATAGGATAATGAAGGAGCAGTTGCACGAAGGAATCATAGAGAAAGTTCCAGATAAACCTACTGGTGAAATTGAGCATTGGATTCCACACCAAGCAGTGATAAGGGACAATGCTGAATCCACCAAGCTTCGGATTGTATACGATTGTTCAGCAAAAAGCACTTCACAAGATCCTTCATTGAACGACCTGCTGGAAACCGGACCTCCTTTACAGCCGTTGATATTTGACATTCTACTGAAGAACAGAATGCACCAGTATTGCATCACAGGAGACATACAGAAGGCCTTCCTTCAGATCAGAATCCAACCAGAAGATAGAGATGCATTACGACTATTGTGGTACAGTGATTTGGAAAGCAGAAGAATCGAAGAATTCCGTTTTACTCGGGTGATATTTGGGTCTGCTTCAAGTCCTTACATTTTGGGTGCGACACTGAGCAAGCATCTGGATCTTTACAAAGAAAAGTATCCAAAGACTGTGGAACATTTACAGAAGAATACCTATGTTGATGACGTCCAGTGCTCAGCTGACAGCAAGGAAGAGCTGATCAGATTCAAGGAGGAAAGCGAAAAGATTATGGCGGAAGGTGGCTTCACCTTACACAAATGGCACAGCAACGCACAGATAGCAGATCATGATGAAAAAATGCGTCGAGAGGTCAATACAGAAGAAACATATGCAAAAACCATTGTTGGAACACATGCTGACGAAACGAAGATACTCGGCATACTTTGGAACAAGTTAAACGACAAGATAGAAATCTGTTTCAAACCTTGCATACAAAGCTTGGATGGTGAGATTGTTACAAAGAGGAAAATGCTGTCAGCAATAAACGGAATTTTCGATCCATTGGGAATTGCAGCACCTGTGATCATTGTCGGGAAGATCATATACAGTGAAGTCTGCCTACTGAAGGTTTCTTGGGATGAAGAATTACCCAAAGATATCCAGGATCGCTGGAATCAGTGGAAAAAGAAGCTGGAACAATGTACAGATATCTCTATTCCCAGAAGCGTGACAAAAGGAAAGCCCTCAAAAATAATAGTACACGGATTCTCAGATGCTAGTAAATTGGCAGTTGCTGTAGCTGTATATGTGGTTTCTCACTATGAAAGCATCCAAGCAGAAAGCAGGCTGTTGGTAGCGAAATCAAGAATTGCTTCGAGAGATACATCAATCCCACGACTCGAATTAACAGCAGCGCACATGCTCAGCCGACTGATGGGTCACCTGAAGATCACACTGTCTGATTGCACAATAAGCGAATTTCACGGCTGGGTAGACAGTACAACCGTATTATATTGGCTACAAGATCAAGGACGATGGACGCAGTATGTGAGAAACAGAACTAAAGCTATACAAGAGAAGGACTTCATTCAGTGGCACTACGTCCCAACCGATGAAAACCCAGCAGACCTTGGAAGTAGGGGAGTCAGCCCCAAGAAACTTGATCAATTTTGGAAGGAGGGACCTCCTTGGCTTGCGAACAACGAACAATGGCCCAAGCAGCCTGAAGTACAGGAGACGAGTCAATCACTGAAAGAGAAATTGGTAAGCAAGGAAAAACAGCTGAAGGCCACAGAACCAGAAGCAAACAGCCTCGAAACATTGCTCCTTAAACACCCTTACAACAAGATGCTTAGAATTACAGCGTATATCATGCAGTTTATAAGAAGATGCCAGAGGAATGAGATAGCTAATGACAACTTTATAACAGTAGAAGAAATCGAAACAGCTGAAACAGTTTGGATCAAAAGGGCCCAAGAGCAAATTGAAGAAACAAAGGATTGTCACCTGACAAAAGACGAATGTGGTGTAATGAGGTATAATGGCCGAATTCCAAGCTATCATCCAATTTGGCTGCCGAGAAATCACAAGTTAACAGAACTGATTATTGCAGCAAACCACAAAAAGGTATTACATAACGGCGTAGCAGCTACTATGGCCAGCGTCAGAGACCGATTTTGGGTTCCTAGACTGAGAACTGTGGTGAAGAAACTCGTCCGAGAATGTAGTTGGTGCAAAAGATTCTCTGCAAAACCGCTAAATCCCCCAATAAAATCAATGCTGCCAGAATTCCGAGTGGTGATGGATGAGCCATTTGCTGTAACTGGAGTGGATTTCGCAGGACCAATCGAGTACAAGCAGAAAAAGAATACTGTTGGGAAAGCATATGTGGCACTTTTCACTTGCGCAAGTACCAGGGCAGTGCATCTTAAACTATGCAAAGATATGACAGCAGAGGAATTCAAGATCGCATTTAAAGAGTTCATGGCAAGACGAGGAACACCAAGGATGATGATCAGTGACAACGCAAAGACATTCATCACAACGAGCAAATGGCTTAAAAAACTGAAGAGTGATCACACCTTAATGAATTATCTGGCAGAAAAACGAACAAGCTGGCGATTCAACATGGCAAGAGCCCCATGGTGGGGAGGATTCTTTGAACGCCTTGTCGGAATAATGAAGAAAAGCTTAGCGAAAATGATTGGAAAAGGAAGGCTGCATTTCCATGAGCTGGAAGAGGTCCTATTGGACGTGGAACTTGCGATGAACAACCGACCAATCTGCTATCAAGGTGAAGAGTTCGATCAACCAGTAATCACACCCAATCTACTCATAAGAGGAGGGCATTCCATCCCCCTGAAGGAAGACTTTGATAATATAGAACCGCTGGATAGGTCAACTAAACGATTGATTCATCTACACAAAACCAAAGAGCAATTGCGTAAAAGATGGATGGGGGAGTACATAAAGGCCTTAGAAGAAAGGAGAAGATACCAAAGCGACAAGAGCCACGAAATTCCACAAGAGGGATCTGTTGTGCTGCTAAAAGACGACGTGAAGAATAAGGCTCATTGGAAGATCGGGAGGATTGTGAAGTATATCCGAGGCTCTGACAGTACAGTTCGAGGATTCAAGATACGACTGGGTAACGGTTACATTGTCGAGCGACCACTACAACTCGTCTGCGATTTAGAAATTAGAAGAGATGCACAGGAGACACCACTGAATCCAGAAGCTCCGATTTTTGTACCTAAGCCATGTCAGAATACCTCAGAAATCAGTCGTCCTCACAGACAGGCAAAATCAAACGCGAAGAATCAGATCATGGGCGTGGCACTTCAAGAAGAAGATGATGAATTCAGTACAGGCTATTAAAGTAGTAGTCACACTTTAATAGGGGGAGTGTGTGCTAAATGACAATGGACCCCCACAGAAAAATGATATAATCGCTTGTCTAGACATTACATTAGCTTTCTAATATAAACGCTGACACATCGTTGTTCTGGAATGTTCAACCATGATGAATGTTATCAGTTACTATGGTGACTTTTACGTAAATTTCAAAACTTTGCTATTGCTTAATTCGTTGTTATAGAAACTTATAAACAGTTTATGCAACTTTGATGATGTAATATTGCATAAGACTATGATGTAATACTCTATTTTCAGTAATTATTAGCTCTAGAAAATTCCACTAAAGCTTATAAAAGGCAGAGCATTTAGTCAAAACAGCAGTTGTGAGTTGGAATGTATGGTGTAACTACTTGGATAAAAAACTGTACACAAGCCTACAAATTGTGATTTATTTAGTGTCACAGGGAATTCTATTCGAGCACAGGGCATTCTACGCAAATTCCCCACAGTATTAAAATTGCCATAGTCAGTTTGGAGAGATTTCCGCATGTGTTTGTATTGACTCAATTATCGTTGTGATAGTAGGGTTTCATATTTGCCCTATATTTACTGGCAGAAGGAGGGGATTAGTTAATGGTTTTCGGAAGTCTAGAATACCTGGAAAAGTCAAGGAATTTTTTCACATTCATTTTTGCTCCTTCATAGTCATTACATATGCCAAATGATTTCATTGGCCTTTGAAAAACTGCTGGGAAAAATGTAAAAAAAGTCTGGCATTTTTAAAAGTTTGGCCTGAAAAGCCTGGAAAAGTTAGGGAATTTTTTTTAAAAAAAAGCCTTGAAAATCCTATAGTCACACCCATTTTGAGATAATAGATTATAATTTCTACTTCCCTTTCTGCCTTTACAGGTCCTGATTTTTTCTCAGTTCTACCAGAGGAGGAAAGGGTAAGGGAATTAGTTAATATTAGCCTGCTATTGTCTTCGTAGGGTAGTTTTGAGCCTGAACGCTGTTGCCCGAAACTTTGTCTGTCACCAGCGTAACTCTGCAATGCAGAGGCTGATCACCCTCTTTTCATTAACACTGGGTGACTCATGATCCATGACTCTATGAATTAAATCTGATGTCACCAGGTTTTGTTGGATATCCTTTATTTTTTGCATATTGTATTTGAAGAAGATTTGACTCCTATTATCATATCAAGATTTGAGTCGAGTTTTGTGAACTATTAGAAATTTGAAGCAGTCTGATTGTTTTATGCCTTATCTAAGAACGGTAGTCCCACAGTTGAGGTTGTTTGTACATCACATAATAATGACTTAATTGGCAATTATGAAATGTGGGTAGCCTACTGAACTTAAATTACTGGACTGTTGCAGAATTATTGCCAGCTTGATATCCGGGATGAAGCTTTCACGGAATTTCTTTTTCAGTTGCTTCTAGGCTTGTTATGTTTTGTAATAGACAGGCTGTTGTTGAGACTCTTGAAAGCTATTGATTTTATACGTCAGGTGTTTGTAATAGTTTTTTGATCTATAATTTAAAGAGATACAATCTTAGAAAAAGGAAACGGTGTAGAACCAGGGAGGACAGAGCCTGACTTTTTGAGTAAATTACTTTGCAGGTAAGATTTAGCTAGTTCTCAACTCAATGATGTGCTTCCTCACAATAGTATTAGTCCTCCTTTATGCCTGTATGGGATAGTTGTATTGCGATCAAAACGAATAGTAAATGAGCCTCTGTCTTGTAACATTCACCTCGCTTTTCTTCGTCCCTCTGGTTTTCCTCTTGAAAGGCTATTCTCCATATGGGACTGTTAGCATTTCTACTTTTTTCACCTAATACATCTCGCTTTTGTCTAGAGTTCTCCTTTTCTGTTTGCAAAGTAGTTCATTCCAGAAGGTGGTTGGAGTTTTTTTGATTATCGAATTATCGATATCTTCATTTTAGATGGCAGCAGAATTATACTTAGCACAAACGGGGTTATTGAGTCATCTTCATGAACCACGCCGATCGCCTTCTGATGTCATTTCGTTAGATTAATCGGACTTAATGCTTGTTCCAATCCATGCTGAGCGCTTCTTGGACTGACATAGTCTGCATGTATGTACCATTAATACACAAGGAGCTTGTCTTGGCCCTTTGAGCCGTTTAAAATGCCGCGTAACGTGAAGGATGATAATGTTATCTACATAGTGGTGTGCTAGATTTAATGTGACTTTTGTTCACTGGCTATCAGTGACTGTAAATTGCACCAAATCAGAAAGCATTCTTTTTTCTAAACTGAAATGCTTGGGTGTGCAAAATGTTCGATTTTTGTTCTAATATCGTCAACATTTGAACTAGCTTCAATTAGGTTTTTGGTATAATTATCAGCCAAAGAAACCCAGTTCCTGGCAATTTTTCAATGAAGCTTTATAGTTTCTCAATTAGCTGATCTCACATTGTGTTCAAATCTTTTCATTGAAAGGTAGCGGTGTATTTGCAATGTGAATCCTTTATCTCAGTATATTCAATGTACTTCTCGCATTGAAAAAGCTCTTATTACATTTAGATCAATCTCAAAATAGTTTAGGTATGAGCATGAATTATATCAGAAATTGCATTATTTGAGTATATTCATATAGAGCTGATAGTTTTTGACATCTTTTCTGTAAGAAGGAACATAGCTGTTCAAAACGATTATTTCCTTTGTATTTGTATCATAGTATTAATTATGTAGAAAAACCGTCCAGTTAGTTTGATTCACCTAGAAGTGAGCGTTGGTCTTACGCAATCGATTGATTTACTTGGTGTTATTTTCTATTTCTTGGTTTCGACTTCAGTAGTTTGATATCCACCTAGGACATACGTGCTTCAGAAATTGGCATTTGTTTGGAGTCTTAGGTACCATACAGAATTTACAGCTGAACCGAGTCGAAATTCTGGTGGTAATGCACTGAGTTAAATTTTCATGCGGACCACGTATATTGTGTTGTAGGAAAATTGGTCTGATTTTGTTCATTCAAACATTGTTCCATTGAATCTGCAGCTTTTTACGCGAGGTAAAAGTTCCGTATCACAAGCAGCCATAGTTTGGAGCCTACCTTTAAGTGGCCCGTAAGGACTATTGATGTTTATGTTGGTCATAAGCTTATATTGTCTAGGAAAGTAAAGTATGACCTCCTCTGAAAGTAGCTACATTGTTTGGTTACAGACGCGCCATTCGACTGTTTAGTTTGGTTTTCCACAACCCATGTGTATCTTCTCGGACTTTTTCCTATATTGTCGTTACTTTCCAGTCGTTTTATGTTTTTTGTTGCAATTTGAATTTACATCATGTCTTGCATTTTCATTTGATTAGGACTACTATATATGTGAGTTAGGGATCGAAGTCCGAGTTTCATGCCATCAGAAAATAGTTCTACAATATCAATTTTCAATACGCTTTAGTCTATAGAGCTTTTGTTGTTAAAGGTTAAATATATTTTATATTGGTTTTAATTTGTTACACAAAACAATAAAATTATACGCATATTGATTGCGTGTATCTGAAATTTTCCCTCTCTACCCTATGAAGATGTTTTCAACACCCAATGTTAGTGTTCTTCCGTACTTTTTACCTGTATACTATCCATTCATTCCAAAAGTCCAATGATCGTTCAAAGTATCATGCTCCTCGAAGTGAAGTTATTACGGTTTCCTACGGGCAAGACATATTTTAGTGAATTTTCAAGCTCATTATATCCCATACTTTAGCTTGCTTTCCTCATAGAAGCGAAAGGTTACGTTTGTCTAGCTTTCACAGATTATGCTTCATACTTTTCACCGAAAGCTCTTCTCACTTCACTTTCTTGTCTTGGTATCTCACTTTTAGACGTAGTACTGGTTTTTCTTTTTTCCAGACAATTATTCGTAGTGGGTCACTTTCCTTCCAAGCAAATTTTTTATGGTGAACTTAAGATTCTATGTAGGCTCCTTTGATCAACTGTGATAATGGAGTGTGCATATCTGTCTTGTCCATGGAGCTTCGTGAGTTCACCTTCTCTCCTCTACGTACGCGTACCATCCGCACCTGGCATATATACTCCAAGGTTAAACACAATACAGGACAGTTGAGAGTATGCAGACATTACAACACGGCCGTTTACGTTTCTTTTCTATTTCCAAACACTATTTCGCAGTTATTGACCCTGTTTTGTTGGTTCTATTTTTACCTTTACTCACTTCTAGTCACTAGTTTATTGTTGACCCACTGTAATAACAACTGGAAAGAGTTTTCGCACGTTTTACTTTTACGCAATTGCATGACCCTCTCAGTTTAAGTCCGGTCAATTTTCACAAATAACCACGCGGTATGCCCATATTTATGTCCAAGCATGCCTCATTTTCAGCACTTTTCACTCTACAATCAAACTCTCCATCTCGGTCATTTTGCTCCTAACACCGAAGATCGCTTAGCACTTTCCACACACATGATTGCATTCCATTCTCCTGCTACCTCATTGTCATCATTTATCCATCTGCTATCAGGCTAACTCAATATCACTTTTGGTCTTTTCCAGGCAAAATACCAAAGATATACCCTTAATTTTTGGCCAACATGGCTCATTTTCATCACTTTTCAATGTTCAGTCAAAATCAATCAATTTCAACTTTGGTCATTTTTGAGCAAAATACCAAGGCTATAGCCTTACTTTTTGTCCAAAAGTGGCTCATTTTCATCACCTTTTAATCAGGAATCAAATGAATCAATGTTAATTTTGGTCAGTTTGAGGTAAAGTACTATGGTTTCACTTGCTGTCTGTTAGCTTGCTAAAATGGCCAACATTGAAATCACTTAATTTTTAACTGCAGATTGAAAGTAATGAAAATGAGCCTCCTTGGCGAAAATTAGGGCTAACAACTTGCTATTTTCCCCGACAATAGTGAAAATTACAACTCATTCAGCCCGACTGCAGATTGACGAGTGAGGAAAATGAAACATTTGAGCCCAATCAAAGAAAGGTAAATGTGGTATTTTTCTGGACTATCCAAAACCATACAATTCAGTTTACTTGCAGATTGAAAAGTGATGACAATTAGCCATTTTTGGCCAAAAAGTAAGGCTATAGCCTTGGTATTTTGCTCAAAAATGACCAAATTTGAAATTGATTGATTTTGATTGAACATTGAAAAGTGATGAAAATGAGGCATTTTTGGCCAAAAAGTAAGGCTATAGCCTTGGTAGTTTGCTCAAACATGACCAAATTTGAAATTGATTGATTTTGATTGAACATTGAAAAGTGATGAAAATGAGGCATTTTTGGCCAAAAAGTAAGGCTATAGCCTTGGTATTTTGCTCAAAAATGACCAAATTTGAAATTGATTGATTTTGATTGAACATTGAAAAGTGATGAAAATGAGGCATTTTTGGCCAAAAAGTAAGGCTATAGCCTTGGTATTTTGCTCAAAAATGACCAAATTTGAAATTGATTGATTTTGATTGAACATTGAAAAGTGATGAAAATGAGGCATTTTTGGCCAAAAAGTAAGGCTATAGCCTTGGTATTTTGCTCAAAAATGACCAAATTTGAAATTGATTGATTTTGATTGAACATTGAAAAGTGATGAAAATGAGGCATTTTTGGCCAAAAAGTAAGGCTATAGCCTTGGTATTTTGCTCAAAAATGACCAAATTTGAAATTGATTGATTTTGATTGAACATTGAAAAGTGATGAAAATGAGGCATTTTTGGCCAAAAAGTAAGGCTATAGCCTTGGTATTTTGCTCAAAAATGACCAAATTTGAAATTGATTGATTTTGACTGAACATTGAAAAGTGATGAAAATGAGGCATTTTTGGCCAAAAAGTAAGGCTATAGCCTTGGTATTTTCCTCAAAAATGACCAAATTTGAAATTGATTGATTTTGATTGAACATTGAAAAGTGATGAAAATGAGGCATTTTTGGCCAAAAAGTAAGGCTATAGCCTTGGTATTTTGCTCAAAAATGACCAAATTTGAAATTGATTGATTTTGATTGAACATTGAAAAGTGATGAAAATGAGGCATTTTTGGCCAAAAAGTAAGGCTATAGCCTTGGTATTTTGCTCAAAAATGACCAAATTTGAAATTGATTGATTTTGATTGAACATTGAAAAGTGATGAAAATGAGGCATTTTTGGCCAAAAAGTAAGGCTATAGCCTTGGTAGTTTGCTCAAAAATGACCAAATTTGAAATTGATTGATTTTGATTGAACATTGAAAAGTGATGAAAATGAGGCATTTTTGGCCAAAAAGTAAGGCTATAGCCTTGGTATTTTGCTCAAAAATGACCAAATTTGAAATTGATTGATTTTGATTGAACATTGAAAAGTGATGAAAATGAGGCATTTTTGGCCAAAAAGTAAGGCTATAGCCTTGGTATTTTCCTCAAAAATGACCAAATTTGAAATTGATTGATTTTGATTGAACATTGAAAAGTGATGAAAATGAGGCATTTTTGGCCAAAAAGTAAGGCTATAGCCTTGGTAGTTTGCTCAAAAATGACCAAATTTGAAATTGATTGATTTTGATTGAACATTGAAAAGTGATGAAAATGAGGCATTTTTGGCCAAAAAGTAAGGCTATAGCCTTGGTATTTTGCTCAAAAATGACCAAATTTGAAATTGATTGATTTGATTGAACATTGAAAAGTGATGAAAATGAGGCATTTTTGGCCAAAAAGTAAGGCTATAGCCTTGGTATTTTGCTCAAAAATGACCAAATTTGAAATTGATTGATTTTGATTGAACATTGAAAAGTGATGAAAATGAGGCATTTTTGGCCAAAAAGTAAGGCTATAGCCTTGGTATTTTGCTCAAAAATGACCAAATTTGAAATTGATTGATTTTGATTGAACATTGAAAAGTGATGAAAATGAGGCATTTCTGGCCAAAAAGTAAGGCTATAGCCTTGGTATTTTGCTCAAAAATGACCAAATTTGAAATTGATTGATTTTGATTGAACATTGAAAAGTGATGAAAATGAGGCATTTTTGGCCAAAAAGTAAGGCTATAGCCTTGGTATTTTGCTCAAAAATGACCAAATTTGAAATTGATTGATTTTGATTGAACATTGAAAAGTGATGAAAATGAGGCATTTTTGGCGAAAAAGTAAGGCTATAGCCTTGGTATTTTGCTCAAAAATGACCAAATTTGAAATTGATTGATTTTGATTGAACATTGAAAAGTGATGAAAATGAGGCATTTTTGGCCAAAAAGTAAGGCTATAGCCTTGGTATTTTGCTCAAAAATGACCAAATTTGAAATTGATTGATTTTGATTGAACATTGAAAAGTGATGAAAATGAGGCATTTCTGGCCAAAAAGTAAGGCTATAGCCTTGGTATTTTGCTCAAAAATGACCAAATTTGAAATTGATTGATTTTGATTGAACATTGAAAAGTGATGAAAATGAGGCATTTTTGGCCAAAAAGTAAGGCTATAGCCTTGGTATTTTGCTCAAACATGACCAAATTTGAAATTGATTGATTTTGATTGAACATTGAAAAGTGATGAAAATGAGGCATTTTTGGCCAAAAAGTAAGGCTATAGCCTTGGTATTTTGCTCAAAAATGACCAAATTTGAAATTGATTGATTTTGATTGAACATTGAAAAGTGATGAAAATGAGGCATTTTTGGCCAAAAAGTAAGGCTATAGCCTTGGTATTTTGCTCAAAAATGACCAAATTTGAAATTGATTGATTTTGATTGAACATTGAAAAGTGATGAAAATGAGGCATTTTTGGCCAAAAAGTAAGGCTATAGCCTTGGTATTTTGCTCAAAAATGACCAAATTTGAAATTGATTGATTTTGATTGAACATTGAAAAGTGATGAAAATGAGGCATTTTTGGCCAAAAAGTAAGGCTATAGCCTTGGTATTTTGCTCAAAAATGACCAAATTTGAAATTGATTGATTTTGATTGAACATTGAAAAGTGATGAAAATGAGGCATTTTTGGCCAAAAAGTAAGGCTATAGCCTTGGTATTTTGCTCAAAAATGACCAAATTTGAAATTGATTGATTTTGATTGAACATTGAAAAGTGATGAAAATGAGGCATTTTTGGCCAAAAAGTAAGGCTATAGCCTTGGTATTTTGCTCAAACATGACCAAATTTGAAATTGATTGATTTTGATTGAACATTGAAAAGTGATGAAAATGAGGCATTTTTGGCCAAAAAGTAAGGCTATAGCCTTGGTATTTTGCTCACAAATGACCAAATTTGAAATTGATTGATTTTGATTGAACATTGAAAAGTGATGAAAATGAGGCATTTTTGGCCAAAAAGTAAGGCTATAGCCTTGGTATTTTGCTCAAAAATGACCAAATTTGAAATTGATTGATTTTGATTGAACATTGAAAAGTGATGAAAATGAGGCATTTTTGGCCAAAAAGTAAGGCTATAGCCTTGGTATTTTGCTCAAAAATGACCAAATTTGAAATTGATTGATTTTGATTGAACATTGAAAAGTGATGAAAATGAGGCATTTTTGGCCAAAAAGTAAGGCTATAGCCTTGGTATTTTGCTCAAACATGACCAAATTTGAAATTGATTGATTTTGATTGAACATTGAAAAGTGATGAAAATGAGGCATTTTTGGCCAAAAAGTAAGGCTATAGCCTTGGTATTTTGCTCAAAAATGACCAAATTTGAAATTGATTGATTTTGATTGAACATTGAAAAGTGATGAAAATGAGGCATTTGTGGCCAAAAAGTAAGGCTATAGCCTTGGTATTTTGCTCAAAAATGACCAAATTTGAAATTGATTGATTTTGATTGAACATTGAAAAGTGATGAAAATGAGGCATTTTTGGCCAAAAAGTAAGGCTATAGCCTTGGTATTTTGCTCAAAAATGACCAAATTTGAAATTGATTGATTTTGATTGAACATTGAAAAGTGATGAAAATGAGGCATTTTTGGCCAAAAAGTAAGGCTATAGCCTTGGTATTTTGCTCAAAAATGACCAAATTTGAAATTGATTGATTTTGATTGAACATTGAAAAGTGATGAAAATGAGGCATTTTTGGCCAAAAAGTAAGGCTATAGCCTTGGTATTTTGCTCAAAAATGACCAAATTTGAAATTGATTGATTTTGATTGAACATTGAAAAGTGATGAAAATGAGGCATTTTTGGCCAAAAAGTAAGGCTATAGCCTTGGTATTTTGCTCAAACATGACCAAATTTGAAATTGATTGATTTTGATTGAACATTGAAAAGTGATGAAAATGAGGCATTTTTGGCCAAAAAGTAAGGCTATAGCCTTGGTATTTTGCTCACAAATGACCAAATTTGAAATTGATTGATTTTGATTGAACATTGAAAAGTGATGAAAATGAGGCATTTTTGGCCAAAAAGTAAGGCTATAGCCTTGGTATTTTGCTCAAAAATGACCAAATTTGAAATTGATTGATTTTGATTGAACATTGAAAAGTGATGAAAATGAGGCATTTTTGGCCAAAAAGTAAGGCTATAGCCTTGGTATTTTGCTCAAAAATGACCAAATTTGAAATTGATTGATTTTGATTGAACATTGAAAAGTGATGAAAATGAGGCATTTTTGGCCAAAAAGTAAGGCTATAGCCTTGGTATTTTGCTCAAAAATGACCAAATTTGAAATTGATTGATTTTGATTGAACATTGAAAAGTGATGAAAATGAGGCATTTTTGGCCAAAAAGTAAGGCTATAGCCTTGGTATTTTGCTCAAAAATGACCAAATTTGAAATTGATTGATTTTGATTGAACATTGAAAAGTGATGAAAATGAGGCATTTTTGGCCAAAAAGTAAGGCTATAGCCTTGGTATTTTGCTCAAACATGACCAAATTTGAAATTGATTGATTTTGATTGAACATTGAAAAGTGATGAAAATGAGGCATTTTTGGCCAAAAAGTAAGGCTATAGCCTTGGTATTTTGCTCAAAAATGACCAAATTTGAAATTGATTGATTTTGATTGAACATTGAAAAGTGATGAAAATGAGGCATTTTTGGCCAAAAAGTAAGGCTATAGCCTTGGTATTTTGCTCAAAAATGACCAAATTTGAAATTGATTGATTTTGATTGAACATTGAAAAGTGATGAAAATGAGGCATTTTTGGCCAAAAAGTAAGGCTATAGCCTTGGTATTTTGCTCAAAAATGACCAAATTTGAAATTGATTGATTTTGATTGAACATTGAAAAGTGATGAAAATGAGGCATTTTTGGCCAAAAAGTAAGGCTATAGCCTTGGTATTTTGCTCACAAATGACCAAATTTGAAATTGATTGATTTTGATTGAACATTGAAAAGTGATGAAAATGAGGCATTTTTGGCCAAAAAGTAAGGCTATAGCCTTGGTATTTTGCTCACAAATGACCAAATTAGAAATTGATTGATTTTGATTGAACATTGAAAAGTGATGAAAATGAGGCATTTTTGGCCAAATAGTAAGGCTATAGCCTTGGTATTTTGCTCAAAAATGACCAAATTTGAAATTGATTGATTTTGATTGAACATTGAAAAGTGATGAAAATGAGGCATTTTTGGCCAAAAAGTAAGGCTATAGCCTTGGTATTTTGCTCAAAAATGACCAACTTTGAAATTGATTGATTTTGATTGAACATTGAAAAGTGATGAAAATGAGGCATTTTTGGCCAAAAAGTAAGGCTATAGCCTTGGTATTTTGCTCAAAAATGACCAAATTTGAAATTGATTGATTTTGATTGAACATTGAAAAGTGATGAAAATGAGGCATTTTTGGCCAAAAAGTAAGGCTATAGCCTTGGTATTTTGCTCAAAAATGACCAAATTTGAAATTGATTGATTTTGATTGAACATTGAAAAGTGATGAAAATGAGGCATTTTTGGCCAAAAAGTAAGGCTATAGCCTTGGTATTTTGCTCAAAAATGACCAAATTTGAAATTGATTGATTTTGATTGAACATTGAAAAGTGATGAAAATGAGGCATTTTTGGCCAAAAAGTAAGGCTATAGCCTTGGTAGTTTGCTCAAAAATGACCAAATTTGAAATTGATTGATTTTGATTGAACATTGAAAAGTGATGAAAATGAGGCATTTTTGGCCAAAAAGTAAGGCTATAGCCTTGGTATTTTGCTCAAAAATGACCAAATTTGAAATTGATTGATTTTGATTGAACATTGAAAAGTGATGAAAATGAGGCATTTTTGGCCAAAAAGTAAGGCTATAGCCTTGGTATTTTGCTCAAAAATGACCAAATTTGAAATTGATTGATTTTGATTGAACATTGAAAAGTGATGAAAATGAGGCATTTTTGGCCAAAAAGTAAGGCTATAGCCTTGGTATTTTGCTCAAACATGACCAAATTTGAAATTGATTGATTTTGATTGAACATTGAAAAGTGATGAAAATGAGGCATTTTTGGCCAAAAAGTAAGGCTATAGCCTTGGTAGTTTGCTCAAAAATGACCAAATTTGAAATTGATTGATTTTGATTGAACATTGAAAAGTGATGAAAATGAGGCATTTTTGGCCAAAAAGTAAGGCTATAGCCTTGGTATTTTGCTCAAAAATGACCAAATTTGAAATTGATTGATTTTGATTGAACATTGAAAAGTGATGAAAATGAGGCATTTTTGGCCAAAAAGTAAGGCTATAGCCTTGGTATTTTGCTCAAAAATGACCAAATTTGAAATTGATTGATTTTGATTGAACATTGAAAAGTGATGAAAATGAGGCATTTTTGGCCAAAAAGTAAGGCTATAGCCTTGGTATTTTGCTCAAACATGACCAAATTTGAAATTGATTGATTTTGATTGAACATTGAAAAGTGATGAAAATGAGGCATTTTTGGCCAAAAAGTAAGGCTATAGCCTTGGTATTTTGCTCAAAAATGACCAAATTTGAAATTGATTGATTTTGATTGAACATTGAAAAGTGATGAAAATGAGGCATTTTTGGCCAAAAAGTAAGGCTATAGCCTTGGTAGTTTGCTCAAAAATGACCAAATTTGAAATTGATTGATTTTGATTGAACATTGAAAAGTGATGAAAATGAGGCATTTTTGGCCAAAAGGTAAGGCTATAGCCTTGGTATTTTGCTCAAAAATGACCAAATTTGAAATTGATTGATTTTGATTGAACATTGAAAAGTGATGAAAATGAGGCATTTTTGGCCAAAAAGTAAGGCTATAGCCTTGGTATTTTGCTCAAAAATGACCAAATTTGAAATTGATTGATTTTGATTGAACATTGAAAAGTGATGAAAATGAGGCATTTTTGGCCAAAAAGTAAGGCTATAGCCTTGGTATTTTGCTCAAAAATGACCAAATTTGAAATTGATTGATTTTGATTGAACATTGAAAAGTGATGAAAATGAGGCATTTTTGGCCAAACAGTAAGGCTATAGCCTTGCTATTTTGCTCAAAAATGACCAAATTTGAAATTGATTGATTTTGATTGAACATTGAAAAGTGATGAAAATGAGGCATTTTTGGCCAAAATGGGACATTTACCGCGTAAATGTCCTTTAACGACAAAGGCGACGCGTTATGTTCCTTACTGCTACCCCCCATACTGGGTATCACATGATTAGACCATGTTCACGCCTTACTGCACGTCCATTCAACTCTACAGTCCTCTTCGTACACACGTTCAGTAGCAATCAACATGGGGATACTTACGTTTTATTCTGTTGGATTGAAGATGGACTTGGTACTCTTGATGAATCGTCTAGTGTAGTTGCTGCTCATCGTGTCAGGAATTCAGTGTAATTTCTAGAATGTGAACTGTATGAAAAAGGTGGCGAGTAATTGTCCGCTCTATGGCTGTAGTTAGGCCCGTCACTTGTTTGGCATTCTCTGATGGTGAGTTTTCAGCATCTATGTGTCGCTTTCTATGGAGTGAACTTTGAAGTCGAAGAAGAGTGCTTAGGCATCAGTGTTGTGACTCCTGTTATACATCAGCGGTTGTGAGGTTTGCTGTTTGCCTATATCTCGCGCAGCATGGAAGGTACGTTGTCTTTGCTTTATAGATCCGATGTACGTCCCATAGCAGGGATTCCTTGTTGTTTGTACGATAGTCTATTTTATGCCAGCAAACAATTATATAGTGCGTTCAGTAGTTGCTACCTGTGTTCACAATCGTCAGATCAGTTCATATGTTCCATTGTCTACTCAGGCGCCATTCCCCGCGCACTATGTAACAAGTAGGGTTCTAGTCGTCATTGCACAGTGTATGCGATTCTGGCATTGTGGTATGCCCTCTTGTACAGTATTTACGCTGATATCCCGGCCTTTCGGTACTCCTTCCTTTTGTATCACCGCTCATCACATTATATTTCGTTATTCTTTCAGTTCCAATTTAGTTAGATAAGTCACACAGCTATTTCCTTGTTCAGTCTCTCAACCAATCTGCATCACTGCGCGCCCATTGCACAGGGACTCGGTCCGCTACAGCGTATGCAATGTTTCCCTAGATTTCCCTACCTTTGTACAATCTCTGGAACAATCTAGTGGTTACAGTGTTATACGGCAAAATTTCTTTTTCTAAATTAGCTTAATGTTGCTTAGTGTTGTAATATTAGATTTTCAAGATAGAGAGTTCCATACAGAATTTCTATACATCGCTCTTTCGTATAGGGCATACTTACTCAATTCATTCCTCAATATTCCATTGAACTCAAACTTTTGCTAGGCTATAACATTATTCTATATTTACAAAAAGTATTTAGACAAATTATCATATCTGAGGATAGTAGATAGCATTATTTCAAAGCACTTGATATTCATAGAGGGGCTGCGCCTCCAAATCCTCCTGTGATGTTAGGAAAGGGGGTTGTACTCCCTGAGCCCACCAGAACTTCAACTCTCTAGAAGATCTACAGAATTTATTGAATTGTGTGACTTCAAAACACAGTGATATAAAAGTATACTCAAGTGCTTTGTTAGCCTTAACCACTCAATGATGAACACATGTACATGGGAACAGCGAAAGAAGACTGAACAAACAATCACAACGTTTCGGAAAGAACGGATCCAATGGCAGAAGACGAAAGATGTGCTATTGGCAAGGTCAGAAACAAAGGTCACATTGTACGCCTCCAGGATTTGTGTGACGTTTGCCGCATTCTTATTTGTATTATATGAGCATTCCTGTAGGAAAAGTCTACTTCTCAAGTCAGGAGAGCAACCCAGCAAATTCCCCTACTAATAACATTTTTTCCCTAGCTCTTAGCCATTTTCCCCGTAGATTTTCCCTACTTCCTCCGATGCTCCACTCTCATCCACTGTAGGGTAATGCCGCTTCGTGCGGGGGCGTTGACAGTAACTCAACCCCTCACTCTTCAGTGCTCGTGATCCATTCAGTATTCCGGGTTTTGTCCACTTGGCCGGCAATGCCCTTGCTGTCATCATGTCGTTTGTTTTCTCCTTGCTTTCTTCGGTAGTAAATGTCGGGTCTCGCGTCTCCACTTCCGTCCCATTCGAATACAGTCTACACTGAGCGTGTAGACCAAGCTCTAATCTAGGCAACTAAATTTCAGGGTTTTTCGTCGATTTATTCCACAACTGCGTAGCCCTAGGTCAGTAGCGGAATTTGCAGCGTCGAGATTGAGAGCGATACGTAGGTAGTGGGGAGGGAATCAATTTCAGGCAGGTTTCGCACGTGTCTTTCTTGTCACTCGATATTCTTAATCGTGTTCCTATTCTTTCACGCTTCACTGTGTATACTAGGTTATTCAATTTGCTCACGACATACATTATGAATGTCTGAAGCCAAACCCTAGTATTCAAACGGTTGGTTGTAAAGGGGAAAAGGATCTAGGTTTGTTTTCGCAAAGCGAACCACCTACAATACATTGTGTGACATCATGCCAAAGTTTAAGCTTTAGAACGACATGAGCGAGTTCTACCCCTGTTATTGCATAGTGCAATGGTAGGTCATGCTGCTACTCAATTCTACGCGCATACAGACGGACACATGTAAGACCAACAAAAAAAAAAAACAAAACAAAAAAAAAAACCTGTGTTTAGTACAGGGAGGAAAGGCAAAAACGACTCATGAAATTTGTTGCAACTTCAAGAAAGTCAGGTATGTATCTGGAAGTTTTTATCATTTAGTGTGATGCCCCCTTTTGTTACCGAATAGGGAGGATGTGTGATGTGTATGAGCGCACTTGCGTCATCATTGTTCAATGCCTTTCAACGTCTTGAACCGGCGCGAACGCGCCCATTTCGTCAGTAAAACATTGTTGCTTGAGATATCAAAGTAGATTCCAGTGGGATTAACTTTGTGACCACTAAGTACAGATAGTGTAGTCGATTGTGTATACATACATGGTGCATTCCAGGTAGATTACCTACCACTCATCTCAGGATTCACCCTTCCAGGGATCAAAAAGAAAATCAAATAAGGCGATACTGATTTTGGTTGTTTTTCTCCTCGGGTGGCAGACTTGGGCGTATCTTGGCGAGAGGTTGCCATTTGTACCCATGGCAACGAAACTGTTAAATACTATATGTACATTCTGTCTCTCATACAGGGCATAAACGTCTTAAGCCCTACTCAATTGCTGATATGCATTTGACTTATGTTACAGTGAGATTCACAATTGCGTTTATTATGAATACAACGATACGACCCAATTTACTGCCAACCCATTAGCATCTTTGTCTAGTTCCTTAATCCTGTTATCTCATTCGTATTGCTATTTCAATATTATTATGCACAGGAGCCTAGAGGCGTTAATGGGACATTTACCGCGTAAATGTCCTTTAACGACAAAGGCGACGCGTTATGTTCCTTACTGCTACCCCCCATACTGGGTATCACATGATTAGACCATGTTCACGCCTTACTGCACGTCCATTCAACTCTACAGTCCTCTTCGTACACACGTTCAGTAGCAATCAACATGGGGATACTTACGTTTTATTCTCCCACCCTCCCTACCCTTAGAACTAGTCTACATGCAATTCTCTTCCCTGGTCGTATCGTTGAGGCTCTGATCTTGCACATTTCATCTTCGTTTTACCCCTCTTAGCAGCCCCCAGTGACCATCATTGACCTCATCGCGATGTTCCTGCCCAATAAGGTGGCGCGTTTGTTAACCATGGCACCACCTCACTACGGATATTGTTATATCCCGTTTACAATGCAATAACTAATTGTAATCGAGAAAGTTCTCCAAGTTTTTTTTTTATTGTTTTTTTTTTTTTTTTTGCAATGCATTACTTATATGTGATCGAGAAATTTCTTGAAATTGCACAATGCAATGTATATGTGATATGTGATTGAGGAAATCCTCAAAGTTTATGCAATACAATAATTATATGAGATCAAGCAAGTGCTCGACATTATGATATGTGACCGAGGAAGTCCTCGAGTTTTATGCAATGCAATATTTACAAGATATCGAGCAAGTGCTCAATATTATGATATGTGATCGAGGAAGTCCTCGAGTTTTATGCAATGCAATATTTATATGAGATCGAGCAAGTGCTCGACATTATGATATGTGATCGAGGAAGTCCTCGAGTGTTATGCAATGCAATATTTATATGAGATCGAGCAAGTGCTCGACATTATGATATGTGATCGAGGAAGTCCTCGAGTTTTATGCAATGCAATATTTATATGAGATCGAACAAGTGCTCGACATTATGATATGTGATCGAGGAAGTCCTCGAGTTTTACGCAATGCAATATTTACAAGACATCGAGCAAGTGCTCGACATTATGATATGTGATCGAGGAAGTCCTCGAGTTTTATGCAAGGCAATATTTACAAGACATCGAGCAAGTGCTCAATATTATGATATGTGATCGAGGAAGTCCTCGAGTTTTATGCAATGCAATATTGATATGAGATCGAGCAAGTGCTCGACATTATGATATGTGATCGAGGAAGTCCTCGAGATTTATGCAATGCAATATTTATATGAGATCGAGCAAGTGCTCGACATTATGATATGTGATCGAGGAAGTCCTCGAGTTTTATGCAATGCAATATTTACAAGACATCGAGCAAGTGCTCGACATTATGATTTGTGATCGAGGAAGTCCTCGAGTTTTATGTAATGTAATATTTACAAGACATCGAGCAAGTGCTCAATATTATGATATGTGATCGAGGAAGTCCTCGAGTTTTATGCCATGCAATATTGATATGAGATCGAGCAAGTGCTCAAAATTATATATGTGATCGAGGAAGTCCTCGAGCTTTATGCAATGCAATATTTACAAGACATCGAGCAAGTGCTCAATATTATGATATGTGATCGAGGAAGTCCTCGAGTTTTATGTAATGTAATATTTACAAGACATCGAGCAAGTGCTCAATATTATGATATGTGATCGAGGAAGTCCTCGAGTTTTATGCCATGCAATATTGATATGAGATCGAGCAAGTGCTCAAAATTATATATGTGATCGAGGAAGTCCTCGAGCTTTATGCAATGCAATATTTACAAGACATCGAGCAAGTGCTCAATATTATGATATGTGATCGAGGAAGTCCTCGAGCTTTATGCAATGCAATATTTACAAGACATCGAGCAAGTGCTCGACATTATGATATGTGATCGAGGAAGTCCTCGAGTTTTATGCAATGCAATATTTATATGAGTTCGAGCAAGTGCTCGACATTATGATATGTGATCGAGGAAGTCCTCGAGTTTCATGCAATGCAATATTTACAAGACATCGAGCAAGTGCTCAAAATTATATATGTGATCGAGGAAGTCCTCGAGATTTATGCAATGCAATATTTATATGAGATCGAGCAAGTGCTCAATATTATGATATGTGATCGAGGAAGTCCTCGAGTTTTATGCAATGCAATATTTATATGAGATCGAGCAAGTGCTCGACATTATGATATGTGATCGAGGAAGTCCTCGAGTTTTATGCAATGCAATATTTACAAGACATCGAGCAATTGCTCGACATTATGATATGTGATCGAGGAAGTCCTCGAGTTTTATGCGAGGCAATATTTGCAAGACATCGAGCAAGTGCTCAATATTATGATATGTGATCGAGGAAGTCCTCGAGTTTTATGCAATGAAATATTGACAAGACATCGAGCAAGTGCTCGACATTATGATATGTTATCGAGGAAGTCCTCGAAGTTTTTGCTATGCATTAATTATCTGAGATCGAGACAGTTCTCCAAGTAGTGCAATGCAATGTTTATAGTTGTTATGTGATCAAGGAAGTCCTCAATGTTTATGTAATGCAATGTTGCAATGCAATGTTTATATATGATCGACGTAGTCCTTGACGTTTATTCACTGCCATTTCTATACGTAATCTTTTTTACATACAATTTTTTCTATCGGTCAATGGAGCATGGAACAACCATTGATGAATTGGGTACCTGAATAAGAAGGCCATCTCCAGACATCATATGAGCTAAAGACACTCAGTTGGAATTCTCTTCACTCTGTCAAGGGAGCTTGGAGCAACCATCGTTGATGTTGGCTATCTGACCAAGAAGACCATCTCAAGACATAGTATGAACTACAGTCTCTCTGATGAACTTTCTTCACTCTGTCAAAGCAGTATCATTGAACCATTATCGATTGTAGCACACGATGGAGTGGTTAATCTCCATACCTCATATGAGCTAAAGACACTCAGTTGGAGTTCTCTTCACTCTATTAACGTAGCTTGGAGTCTCCGTCGTTGATGTTTGCTATTTGAATGAGGAGACCGTCTCAGGACCTTATTCGCTCGAAGCACTCTCTGAGACACATTCTTAACTCTCTCAACGTAGCATGGATTTTTCAATTCTCTGACAAGGAAGACCATCTCAAGACCTCGTACAAACTAAAGATTCTGTGATAAAATCTCTTCACTCTGTCAAAGGAGTATACGTCAACCTCGACGATTTTAGCCATCCAACTGTGAGGAGCACTTCAATACTTCATGTGAGATGACAATACTCTGAAGGTCTATTCTCGAGAGGTTGCCATTTGTACCCATGGCAACGAAACTGTTAAATACTATATGTACATTCTGTCTCTCATACAGGGCATAAACGTCTTAAGCCCTACTCAATTGCTGATATGCATTTGACTTATGTTACAGTGAGATTCACAATTGCGTTTATTATGAATACAACGATACGACCCAATTTACTGCCAACCCATTAGCATCTTTGTCTAGTTCCTTAATCCTGTTATCTCATTCGTATTGCTATTTCAATATTATTATGCACAGGAGCCTAGAGGCGTTAAAGTAAGGCTATAGCCTTGGTATTTTGCTCAAAAATGACCAACTTTGAAATTGATTGATTTTGATTGAACATTGAAAAGTGATGAAAATGAGGCATTTTTGGCCAAAAAGTAATGCTATAGCCTTGGTATTTTGCTCAAAAATGACCAAATTTGAAATTGATTGATTTTGATTGAACATTGAAAAGTGATGAAAATGAGGCATTTTTGGCCAAAAAGTAAGGGTATAGCCTTGGTATTTTGCTCAAAAATGACCAAATTTGAAATTGATTGATTTTGATTGAACATTGAAAAGTGATGAAAATGAGGCATTTTTGGCCAAACAGTAAGGCTATAGCCTTGGTATTTTGCTCAAAAATGACCAAATTTGAAATTGATTGATTTTGATTGAACATTGAAAAGTGATGAAAATGAGGCATTTTTGGCCAAACAGTAAGGCTATAGCCTTGGTATTTTGCTCAAAAATGACCAAATTTGAAAGTGATTGATTTTGATTGAACATTGAAAAGTGATGAAAATGAGGCATTTTTGGCCAAAAAGTAAGGGTATAGCCTTGGTATTTTGCTCAAAAATGACCAAATTTGAAATTGATTGATTTTGATTGAACATTGAAAAGTGATGAAAATGAGGCATTTTTGGCCAAAAAGTAAGGCTATAGCCTTGGTATTTTGCTCAAAAATGACCAAATTTGAAATTGATTGATTTTGATTGAACATTGAAAAGTGATGAAAATGAGGCATTTTTGGCCAAACAGTAAGGCTATAGCCTTGGTATTTTGCTCAAAAATGACCAAATTTGAAAGTGATTGATTTTGATTGAACATTGAAAAGTGATGAAAATGAGGCATTTTTGGCCAAAAAGTAAGGCTATAGCTTTGGTATTTTGCTCAAAAATGACCAAATTTGAAATTGATTGATTTTGATTGAACATTGAAAAGTGATGAAAATGAGGCATTTTTGGCCAAAAAGTAAGGCTATAGGCTTGGTATTTTGCTCAAAAATGACCAAATTTGACATTGATTGATTTTGATTGAACATTGAAAAGTGATGAAAATGAGGCATTTTTGGCCAAAAAGTAAGGCTATAGCCTTGGTATTTTGCTCAAAAATGACCAAATTTGAAATTGATTGATTTTGATTGAACATTGAAAAGTGATGAAAATGAGGCATTTTTGGCCAAAAAGTAAGGCTATAGCCTTGGTAGTTTGCTCAAAAATGACCAAATTTGAAATTGATTGATTTTGATTGAACATTGAAAAGTGATGAAAATGAGGCATTTTTGGCCAAAAAGTAAGGCTATAGCCTTGGTATTTTGCTCAAAAATGACCAAATTTGAAATTGATTGATTTTGATTGAACATTGAAAAGTGATGAAAATGAGGCATTTTTGGCCAAAAAGTAAGGCTATAGCCTTGGTATTTTGCTCACAAATGACCAAATTTGAAATTGATTGATTTTGATTGAACATTGAAAAGTGATGAAAATGAGGCATTTTTGGCCAAAAAGTAAGGCTATAGCCTTGGTATTTTGCTCACACATGACCAAATTTGAAATTGATTGATTTTGATTGAACATTGAAAAGTGATGAAAATGAGGCATTTTTGGCCAAAAAGTAAGGCTATAGCCTTGGTATTTTGCTCAAAAATGACCAAATTTGAAATTGATTGATTTTGATTGAACATTGAAAAGTGATGAAAATGAGGCATTTTTGGCCAAAAAGTAAGGCTATAGCCTTGGTATTTTGCTCAAAAATGACCAAATTTGAAATTGATTGATTTTGATTGAACATTGAAAAGTGATGACAATGAGGCATTTTTGGCCAAACAGTAAGGCTATAGCCTTGGTATTTTGCTCAAAAATGACCAAATTTGAAATTGATTGATTTTGATTGAACATTGAAAAGTGATGAAAATGAGGCATTTTTGGCCAAAAAGTAAGGCTATAGCCTTGGTATTTTGCTCAAAAATGACCAAATTTGAAATTGATTGATTTTGATTGAACATTGAAAAGTGATGAGAATGAGGCATTTTTGGCCAAAAAGTAAGGCTATAGCCTTGGTATTTTGCTCAAAAATGACCAAATTTGAAATTGATTGATTTTGATTGAACATTGAAAAGTGATGAAAATGAGGCATTTCTGGCCAAAAAGTAAGGCTATAGCCTTGGTATTTTGCTCAAAATGACCAAATTTGAAATTGATTGATTTTTATTGAACATTGAAAAGTGATGAAAATGAGGCATTTTTGGCCAAAAAGTAAAGCTATAGCCTTGGTATTTTGCTCAAAAATGACCAAATTTGAAATTGATTGATTTTGATTGAACATTGAAAAGTGATGAAAATGAGGCATTTTTGGCCAAACAGTAAGGCTATAGCCTTGGTATTTTGCTCAAAAATGACCAAATTTGAAATTGATTGATTTTGATTGAACATTGAAAAGTGATGAAAATGAGGCATTTTTGGCCAAACAGTAAGGCTATAGCCTTGGTATTTTGCTCAAAAATGACCAAATTTGAAAGTGATTGATTTTGATTGAACATTGAAAAGTGATGAAAATGAGGCATTTTTGGCCAAAAAGTAAGGGTATAGCCTTGGTATTTTGCTCAAAAATGACCAAATTTGAAATTGATTGATTTTGATTGAACATTGAAAAGTGATGAAAATGAGGCATTTTTGGCCAAAAAGTAAGGCTATAGCCTTGGTATTTTGCTCAAAAATGACCAAATTTGAAATTGATTGATTTTGATTGAACATTGAAAAGTGATGAAAATGAGGCATTTTTGGCCAAACAGTAAGGCTATAGCCTTGGTATTTTGCTCAAAAATGACCAAATTTGAAAGTGATTGATTTTGATTGAACATTGAAAAGTGATGAAAATGAGGCATTTTTGGCCAAAAAGTAAGGCTATAGCTTTGGTATTTTGCTCAAAAATGACCAAATTTGAAATTGATTGATTTTGATTGAACATTGAAAAGTGATGAAAATGAGGCATTTTTGGCCAAAAAGTAAGGCTATAGGCTTGGTATTTTGCTCAAAAATGACCAAATTTGACATTGATTGATTTTGATTGAACATTGAAAAGTGATGAAAATGAGGCATTTTTGGCCAAAAAGTAAGGCTATAGCCTTGGTATTTTGCTCAAAAATGACCAAATTTGAAATTGATTGATTTTGATTGAACATTGAAAAGTGATGAAAATGAGGCATTTTTGGCCAAAAAGTAAGGCTATAGCCTTGGTATTTTGCTCACAAATGACCAAATTTGAAATTGATTGATTTTGATTGAACATTGAAAAGTGATGAAAATGAGGCATTTTTGGCCAAAAAGTAAGGCTATAGCCTTGGTATTTTGCTCACACATGACCAAATTTGAAATTGATTGATTTTGATTGAACATTGAAAAGTGATGAAAATGAGGCATTTTTGGCCAAAAAGTAAGGCTATAGCCTTGGTATTTTGCTCAAAAATGACCAAATTTGAAATTGATTGATTTTGATTGAACATTGAAAAGTGATGAAAATGAGGCATTTTTGGCCAAAAAGTAAGGCTATAGCCTTGGTATTTTGCTCAAAAATGACCAAATTTGAAATTGATTGATTTTGATTGAACATTGAAAAGTGATGACAATGAGGCATTTTTGGCCAAACAGTAAGGCTATAGCCTTGGTATTTTGCTCAAAAATGACCAAATTTGAAATTGATTGATTTTGATTGAACATTGAAAAGTGATGAAAATGAGGCATTTTTGGCCAAAAAGTAAGGCTATAGCCTTGGTATTTTGCTCAAAAATGACCAAATTTGAAATTGATTGATTTTGATTGAACATTGAAAAGTGATGAGAATGAGGCATTTTTGGCCAAAAAGTAAGGCTATAGCCTTGGTATTTTGCTCAAAAATGACCAAATTTGAAATTGATTGATTTTGATTGAACATTGAAAAGTGATGAAAATGAGGCATTTCTGGCCAAAAAGTAAGGCTATAGCCTTGGTATTTTGCTCAAAATGACCAAATTTGAAATTGATTGATTTTGATTGAACATTGAAAAGTGATGAAAATGAGGCATTTTTGGCCAAAAAGTAAAGCTATAGCCTTGGTATTTTGCTCAAAAATGACCAAATTTGAAATTGATTGATTTTGATTGAACATTGAAAAGTGATGAAAATGAGGCATTTTTGGCCAAACAGTAAGGCTATAGCCTTGGTATTTTGCTCAAAAATGACCAAATTTGAAATTGATTGATTTTGATTGAACATTGAAAAGTGATGAAAATGAGGCATTTTTGGCCAAACAGTAAGGCTATAGCCTTGGTATTTTGCTCAAAAATGACCAAATTTGAAAGTGATTGATTTTGATTGAACATTGAAAAGTGATGAAAATGAGGCATTTTTGGCCAAAAAGTAAGGGTATAGCCTTGGTATTTTGCTCAAAAATGACCAAATTTGAAATTGATTGATTTTGATTGAACATTGAAAAGTGATGAAAATGAGGCATTTTTGGCCAAAAAGTAAGGCTATAGCCTTGGTATTTTGCTCAAAAATGACCAAATTTGAAATTGATTGATTTTGATTGAACATTGAAAAGTGATGAAAATGAGGCATTTTTGGCCAAACAGTAAGGCTATAGCCTTGGTATTTTGCTCAAAAATGACCAAATTTGAAAGTGATTGATTTTGATTGAACATTGAAAAGTGATGAAAATGAGGCATTTTTGGCCAAAAAGTAAGGCTATAGCTTTGGTATTTTGCTCAAAAATGACCAAATTTGAAATTGATTGATTTTGATTGAACATTGAAAAGTGATGAAAATGAGGCATTTTTGGCCAAAAAGTAAGGCTATAGGCTTGGTATTTTGCTCAAAAATGACCAAATTTGACATTGATTGATTTTGATTGAACATTGAAAAGTGATGAAAATGAGGCATTTTTGGCCAAAAAGTAAGGCTATAGCCTTGGTATTTTGCTCAAAAATGACCAAATTTGAAATTGATTGATTTTGATTGAACATTGAAAAGTGATGAAAATGAGGCATTTTTGGCCAAAAAGTAAGGCTATAGCCTTGGTATTTTGCTCACAAATGACCAAATTTGAAATTGATTGATTTTGATTGAACATTGAAAAGTGATGAAAATGAGGCATTTTTGGCCAAAAAGTAAGGCTATAGCCTTGGTATTTTGCTCACACATGACCAAATTTGAAATTGATTGATTTTGATTGAACATTGAAAAGTGATGAAAATGAGGCATTTTTGGCCAAAAAGTAAGGCTATAGCCTTGGTATTTTGCTCAAAAATGACCAAATTTGAAATTGATTGATTTTGATTGAACATTGAAAAGTGATGAAAATGAGGCATTTTTGGCCAAAAAGTAAGGCTATAGCCTTGGTATTTTGCTCAAAAATGACCAAATTTGAAATTGATTGATTTTGATTGAACATTGAAAAGTGATGACAATGAGGCATTTTTGGCCAAACAGTAAGGCTATAGCCTTGGTATTTTGCTCAAAAATGACCAAATTTGAAATTGATTGATTTTGATTGAACATTGAAAAGTGATGAAAATGAGGCATTTTTGGCCAAAAAGTAAGGCTATAGCCTTGGTATTTTGCTCAAAAATGACCAAATTTGAAATTGATTGATTTTGATTGAACATTGAAAAGTGATGAGAATGAGGCATTTTTGGCCAAAAAGTAAGGCTATAGCCTTGGTATTTTGCTCAAAAATGACCAAATTTGAAATTGATTGATTTTGATTGAACATTGAAAAGTGATGAAAATGAGGCATTTCTGGCCAAAAAGTAAGGCTATAGCCTTGGTATTTTGCTCAAAATGACCAAATTTGAAATTGATTGATTTTGATTGAACATTGAAAAGTGATGAAAATGAGGCATTTTTGGCCAAAAAGTAAAGCTATAGCCTTGGTATTTTGCTCAAAAATGACCAAATTTGAAATTGATTGATTTTGATTGAACATTGAAAAGTGATGAAAATGAGGCATTTTTGGCCAAACAGTAAGGCTATAGCCTTGGTATTTTGCTCAAAAATGACCAAATTTGAAATTGATTGATTTTGATTGAACATTGAAAAGTGATGAAAATGAGGCATTTTTGGCCAAAAAGTAAGGCTATAGCCTTGGTATTTTGCTCAAAAATGACCAAATTTGAAATTGATTGATTTGATTGAACATTGAAAAGTGATGAAAATGAGGCATTTTTGGCCAAAAAGTAAGGCTATAGCCTTGGTATTTTGCTCAAAAATGACCAAATTTGAAATTGATTGATTTTGATTGAACATTGAAAAGTGATGAAAATGAAGCATTTTTGGCCAAAAAGTAAGGCTATAGCCTTGGTATTTTGCTCAAACATGACCAAATTTGAAATTGATTGATTTTGATTGAACATTGAAAAGTGATGAAAATGAGGCATTTTTGGCCAAAAAGTAAGGCTATAGCCTTGGTATTTTGCTCAAAAATGACCAAATTTGAAATTGATTGATTTTGATTGAACATTGAAAAGTGATGAAAATGAGGCATTTTTGGCCAAAAAGTAAGGCTATAGCCTTGGTATTTTGCTCAAAAATGACCAAATTTGAAATTGATTGATTTGATTGAACATTGAAAAGTGATGAAAATGAGGCATTTTTGGCCAAACAGTAAGGCTATAGCCTTGGTATTTTGCTCAAAAATGACCAACTTTGAAATTGATTGATTTTGATTGAACATTGAAAAGTGATGAAAATGAGGCATTTTTGGCCAAAAAGTAAGGCTATAGCCTTGGTATTTTGCTCAAAAATGACCAAATTTGAAATTGATTGATTTTGATTGAACATTGAAAAGTGATGACAATGAGGCATTTTTGGCCAAAAAGTAAGGCTATAGCCTTGGTATTTTGCTCAAAAATGACCAAATTTGAAATTGATTGATTTTGATTGAACATTGAAAAGTGATGAAAATGAAGCATTTTTGGCCAAAAAGTAAGGCTATAGCCTTGGTATTTTGCTGAAAAATGACCAAATTTGAAATTGATTGATTTTGATTGAACATTGAAAAGTGATGAAAATGAGGCATTTTTGGCCAAAAAGTAAGGCTATAGCCTTGGTATTTTGCTCAAAAATGACCAAATTTGAAATTGATTGATTTTGATTGAACATTGAAAAGTGATGAAAATGAGGCATTTTTGGCCAAAAAGTAAGGCTATAGCCTTGGTATTTTGCTCAAAAATGACCAAATTTGAAATTGATTGATTTGATTGAACATTGAAAAGTGATGAAAATGAGGCATTTTTGGCCAAACAGTAAGGCTATAGCCTTGGTATTTTGCTCAAAAATGACCAACTTTGAAATTGATTGATTTTGATTGAACATTGAAAAGTGATGAAAATGAGGCATTTTTGGCCAAAAAGTTAGGCTATAGCCTTGGTATTTTGCTCAAAAATGACCAAATTTGAAATTGATTGATTTTGATTGAACATTGAAAAATGATGAAAATGAGGCATTTTTGGCCAAAAAGTAAGGCTATAGCCTTGGTATTTTGCTCAAAAATGACCAAATTTGAAATTGATTGATTTTGATTGCACATTGAAAAGTGATGAAAATGAGGCATTTTTGGCCAAAAAGTAAGGCTATAGCCTTGGTATTTTGCTCAAACATGACCAAATTTGAAATTGATTGATTTTGATTGAACATTGAAAAGTGATGAAAATGAGGCATTTTTGGCCAAAAAGTAAGGCTATAGCCTTGGTATTTTGCTCAAAAATGACCAAATTTGAAATTGATTGATTTTGATTGAACATTGAAAAGTGATGAAAATGAGGCATTTTTGGCCAAAAAGTAAGGCTATAGCCTTGGTATTTTGCTCAAAAATGACCAAATTTGAAATTGATTGATTTGATTGAACATTGAAAAGTGATGAAAATGAGGCATGTTTGGCCAAACAGTAAGGCTATAGCCTTGGTATTTTGCTCAAAAATGACCAACTTTGAAATTGATTGATTTTGATTGAACATTGAAAAGTGATGAAAATGAGGCATTTTTGGCCAAAAAGTAAGGCTATAGCCTTGGTATTTTGC
The DNA here is from genome assembly GCA_964019165.1 of Mastigias papua. Taxonomy (NCBI): domain Eukaryota; kingdom Metazoa; phylum Cnidaria; class Scyphozoa; order Rhizostomeae; family Mastigiidae; genus Mastigias; species Mastigias papua. The sequence continues at coordinate 6,336,089 of OZ025282.1, read as the reverse complement.
TCAAAAATGACCAAATTTGAAATTGATTGATTTTGATTGAACATTGAAAAGTGATGAAAATGAGGCATTTTTGGCCAAAAAGTAAGGCTATAGCCTTGGTATTTTGCTCAAAAATGACCAAATTTGAAATTGATTGATTTTGATTGAACATTGAAAAGTGATGAAAATGAGGCATTTTTGGCCAAAAAGTAAGGCTATAGCCTTGGTATTTTGCTCAAAAATGACCAAATTTGAAATTGATTGACTTTGATTGCACATTGAAAAGTGATGAAAATGAGGCATTTTTGGCCAAAAAGTAAGGCTATAGCCTTGGTATTTTGCTCAAAAATGACCAAATTTGAAATTGATTGATTTTGATTGAACATTGAAAAGTGATGAAAATGAGGCATTTTTGGCCAAAAAGTAAGGCTATAGCCTTGGTATTTTGCTCAAAAATGACCAAATTTGAAATTGATTGATTTGATTGAACATTGAAAAGTGATGAAAATGAGGCATTTTTGGCCAAAAAGTAAGGCAATAGCCTTGGTATTTTGCTCAAAAATGACCAAATTTGAAATTGATTGATTTTGATTGCACATTGAAAAGTGATGAAAATGAGGCATTTTTGGCCAAAAAGTAAGGCTATAGCCTTGGTATTTTGCTCAAAAATGACCAAATTTGAAATTGATTGATTTTGATTGAACATTGAAAAGTGATGAAAATGAGGCATTTTTGGCCAAAAAGTAAGGCTATAGCCTTGGTATTTTGCTCAAAAATGACCAAATTTGAAATTGATTGATTTTGATTGAACATTGAAAAGTGATGAAAATGAGGCATTTTTGGCCAAAAAGTAAGGCTATAGCCTTGGTATTTTGCTCAAAACTGACCAAATTTGAAATTGATTGATTTTGATTGAACATTGAAAAGTGATGAAAATGAGGCATTTTTGGCCAAAAAGTAACGCTATAGCCTTGGTATTTTGCTCAAAAATGACCAAATTTGAAATTGATTGATTTTGATTGAACATTGAAAAGTGATGAAAATGAGGCATTTTTGGCCAAAAAGTAAGGCTATAGCCTTGGTATTTTGCTCAAAAATGACCAAATTTGAAATTGATTGATTTTGATTGCACATTGAAAAGTGATGAAAATGAGGCATTTTTGGCCAAAAAGTAAGGCTATAGCCTTGGTATTTTGCTCAAAAATGACCAAATTTGAAATTGATTGATTTTGATTGAACATTGAAAAGTGATGAAAATGAGGCATTTTTGGCCAAAAAGTAAGGCTATAGCCTTGGTATTTTGCTCAAAAATGACCAAATTTGAAATTGATTGATTTGATTGAACATTGAAAAGTGATGAAAATGAGGCATTTTTGGCCAAAAAGTAAGGCTATAGCCTTGGTATTTTGCTCAAAAATGACCAAATTTGAAATTGATTGATTTTGATTGAACATTGAAAAGTGATGAAAATGAGGCATTTTTGGCCAAAAAGTAAGGCTATAGCCTTGGTATTTTGCTCAAAAATGACCAAATTTGAAATTGATTGATTTTGATTGAACATTGAAAAGTGATGAAAATGAGGCATTTTTGGCCAAAAAGTGAGGCTATAGCCTTGGTATTTTGCTCAAAAATGACCAAATTTGAAATTGATTGATTTTGATTGAACATTGAAAAGTGATGAAAATGAGGCATTTTTGGCCAAAAAGTAAGGCTATAGCCTTGGTATTTTGCTCAAAAATGACCAAATTTGAAATTGATTGATTTTGATTGCACATTGAAAAGTGATGAAAATGAGGCATTTTTGGCCAAAAAGTAAGGCTATAGCCTTGGTATTTTGCTCAAAAATGACCAAATTTGAAATTGATTGATTTTGATTGAACATTGAAAAGTGATGAAAATGAGGCATTTTTGGCCAAAAAGTAAGGCTATAGCCTTGGTATTTTGCTCAAAAATGACCAAATTTGAAATTGATTGATTTGATTGAACATTGAAAAATGATGAAAATGAGGCATTTTTGGCCAAACAGTAAGGCTATAGCCTTGGTATTTTGCTCAAAAATGACCAACTTTGAAATTGATTGATTTTGATTGAACATTGAAAAGTGATGAAAATGAGGCATTTTTGGCCAAAAAGTAAGGCTATAGCCTTGGTATTTTGCTCAAAAATGACCAAATTTGAAATTGATTGATTTTGATTGAACATTGAAAAGTGATGAAAATGAGGCATTTTTGGCCAAACAGTAAGGCTATAGCCTTGGTATTTTGCTCAAACATGACCAAATTTGAAATTGATTGATTTTGATTGAACATTGAAAAGTGATGAAAATGAGGCATTTTTGGCCAAAAAGTAAGGCTATAGCCTTGGTATTTTGCTCAAAAATGACCAAATTTGAAATTGATTGATTTTGATTGAACATTGAAAAGTGATGAAAATGAGGCATTTTTGGCCAAAAAGTAAGGCTATAGCCTTGGTATTTTGCTCAAACATGACCAAATTTGAAATTGATTGATTTTGATTGAACATTGAAAAGTGATGAAAATGAGGCATTCTTGGCCAAAAAGTAAGGCTATAGCCTTGGTATTTTGCTCAAAAATGACCAAATTTGAAATTGATTGATTTTGATTGAACATTGAAAAGTGATGAAAATGAGGCAGTTTTGGCCAAAAAGTAAGGCTATAGCCTTGGTATTTTGCTCAAAAATGACCAAATTTGAAATTGATTGATTTTGATTGAACATTGAAAAGTGATGAAAATGAGGCATTTTTGGCCAAAAAGTAAGGCTATAGCCTTGGTATTTTGCTCAAAAATGACCAAATTTGAAATTGATTGATTTTGATTGAACATTGAAAAGTGATGAAAATGAGGCATTTTTGGCCAAAAAGTAAGGCTATAGCCTTGGTATTTTGCTCAAAAATGACCAAATTTGAAATTGATTGATTTTGATTGAACATTGAAAAGTGATGAAAATGAGGCATTTTTGGCCAAAAAGTAAGGCTATAGCCTTGGTATTTTGCTCAAAAATGACCAAATTTGAAATTGATTGATTTTGATTGAACATTGAAAAGTGATGAAAATGAGGCATTTTTGGCCAAAAAGTAAGGCTATAGCCTTGGTATTTTGCTCAAAAATGACCAAATTTGAAATTGATTGATTTTGATTGAACATTGAAAAGTGATGAAAATGAGGCATTTTTGGCCAAAAAGTAAGGCTATAGCCTTGGTATTTTGCTCAAAAATGACCAAATTTGAAATTGATTGATTTTGATTGCACATTGAAAAGTGATGAAAATGAGGCATTTTTGGCCAAAAAGTAAGGCTATAGCCTTGGTATTTTGCTCAAAAATGACCAAATTTGAAATTGATTGATTTTGATTGAACATTGAAAAGTGATGAAAATGAGGCATTTTTGGCCAAAAAGTAAGGCTATAGCCTTGGTATTTTGCTCAAAAATGACCAAATTTGAAATTGATTGATTTGATTGAACATTGAAAAGTGATGAAAATGAGGCATTTTTGGCCAAAAAGTAAGGCTATAGCCTTGGTATTTTGCTCAAAAATGACCAAATTTGAAATTGATTGATTTTGATTGAACATTGAAAAGTGATGAAAATGAGGCATTTTTGGCCAAAAAGTAAGGCTATAGCCTTGGTATTTTGCTCAAAAATGACCAAATTTGAAATTGATTGATTTTGATTGAACATTGAAAAGTGATGAAAATGAGGCATTTTTGGCCAAAAAGTAAGGCTATAGCCTTGGTATCTTGCTCAAAAATGACCAAATTTGAAATTGATTGATTTTGAGTGAACATTGAAAAGTGATGAAAATGAGGCATTTTTGGCCAAAAAGTAAGGCTATAGCCTTGGTATTTTGCTCAAAAATGACCAAATTTGAAATTGATTGATTTTGATTGAACATTGAAAAGTGATGAAAATGAGGCATTCTTGGCCAAAACCTAAGGCTATAGCCTTGGTATTTTGCTCAAAAATGACCAAATTTGAAATTGATTGATTTTGATTGAACATTGAAAAGTGATGAAAATGAGGCATTTTTGGCCAAAAAGTAAGGCTATAGCCTTGGTATTTTGCTCAAAAATGACCAAATTTGAAATTGATTGATTTTGATTGAACATTGAATAGTGATGAAAATGAGGCATTTCTGGCCAAACAGTAAGGCTATAGCCTTGGTATCTTGCTCAAAAATGGCCAAATTTGAAATTGATTGATTTTGATTGAACATTGAAAAGTGATGAAAATGAGGCATTTTTGGCCAAAAAGTAAGGCTATAGCCTTGGTAGTTTGCTCAAACATGACCAAATTTGAAATTGATTGATTTTGATTGAACATTGAAAAGTGATGAAAATGAGGCATTTCTGGCCAAAAAGTAAGGCTATAGCCTTGGTATTTTGCTCAAAAATGACCAAATTTGAAATTGATTGATTTTGATTGAACATTGAAAAGTGATGAAAATGAGGCATTTTTGGCCAAAAAGTAAGGCTATAGCCTTGGTATGTTGCTCAAAAATGACCAAATTTGAAATTGATTGATTTTAAAAAGGGATTTGTAGACAAGGAGAAAGAGCAAGAGGGGGGTGATTCTTATATTCCTGGGGGATTTTGAGGCATAAGTAAAAGGAAAATGTTTGAAGTCATTTTCCGGCTATTGTGTTTTTAGGGCTTTTCCCTCATTTTGAGGAAGAATTTCTCAAAAACTATTATAGATATGGTTTTGAAACTTTACACATATATTGTCCTCTATTTGCTTAAGGGCATGAACTAAAAAATCCTTAACTAGATTAGAGGATGGCTTTATAGCATTCTTGGGCTTGTGGGTACAAGGGCTGAAATTTATGTTCTCTTTGGTAAATGATGCCAAAAACTATATGAAAGCTCATTTTTACACAAAAATTTTAGTCCTTGCCCTTCATCATCATCTTGACCACCTTCATGTGAATTATTGTTGACATATGAAGTCCCTTTGATTTTATATCTTTTTTCAAAGTTCCCTGTCAAATGTGACCTAAATATGCTAATGACGTCATAATTATGCAAATCACGTGACCAAAAAGGTGTCAGAAAAATTTCTTACATACGACACTTCCATACTGACCCCAAGACTGTGTTCAATTACAACAACCAAAAAACTTCCCTAAGTTGTATAGGAGCTACCTTAAGACTTCTGAGACATTTTCTCCTCTTTTTCCCTTCATTTGACATCTTTCTTGCAATATTCCTGTTCCGCTGTTTTCTCTTTTTATCAGAATCAAAGGCTGTAACAATCCCTGTCTTGAAACCAAAGTAGCTGAAAACATCTGTAAGTGCACATGGTCCCTCATTGTAACTCAAAATTGCTGAGTGTACTGCACATTCAAGGGTATCTTTTTCAACAAAAACTGATTTTGGGCACTTTTTCCATATTAGACTGCTGAGAGCTTCATTTGAATTCTGTATTTTGCCATGGAGACATCTTGACAGCAACTCATCTTTGCTCAGATCTTCAAATATGGGTCTCAAAATTTTGTGTATCCAAATTGGCAGATTTATTGACTTTTTGTATTTCTTTGTATCTAGCACCTTGTCTTTCTGATATTTGCACCAGGAGCTTGGGCTTCTTGGACAATACTGATGTCCTTTCTCATCATCACCAAAATCTGTACAGTGCCAAAGAATAGCACCAACAGCTTTCTTCATTGCATATAAATTGCCTTGATTCTCCCTTATTGCCTGACCATAGAAGTTCTGAAGGCTATTTATGACTTTATCTGTAAGTCTGCCTCTACCAGATAATGGGGTATGTGTACCTGTGTGTGACTTTCGTAGTTCACGAAGTCTTGTTCCAAGTCTTTTCTGGATATGGCCAATGCATTCAAGCTTTGAGGGTAATATTCCATAATCTTTATATGGATTTGCCTCACAGATATCTCTAAAAGAAGAGGTATCACCATCACCAATGTAATTTTCATAAATTAGATTGTGCTTCTCAACAGAAGATGTGAAAATTGCTAATGCTCCTGAACTTTCCATTTTTCCAGAAGATTTTGCATGATTTTTCTTACAAGTATGTGTTTCCTTCCATTTATTGTATGACTGTGTTCCCTTTTTGGGGTCCCATTGCTGACAAAGTCTGCAATACTTTGACATAACATGCTTGTCAATACAAAGATCACTACATATTCCTGTCACTACACCATTCAATGAATTATGCCCCCGTTTCTGCCATGTACCATCAATTGAGATGTCACATAATTTAATTGATGGATTTGTAGGAAGCTTATTGTGATTTTCATTATGAACTTTATAAGCAGCTTTTTTCATTGAAGAAGTACATGCAATCTCGTAAGCAGGAATCAAGTCTTTTTTGATGTTTTCATATGCTGGCCAAGAGAGCCCATACATGTTCATCACTCTTAGAAAATCCCTAATGCCCTCATGCCCTTTCCCAATTTCTCTAAAGGCAATGACCATACGAATATTTGCTTCGTAGAACGATCTGCCACCAGTTTCTTTCGGTTTTGAACTTTGGGAAGTGAACTGCTGGCATTCCCACTCACAATCATTACAAAAAAGCTTCAATTGATGTGCTAGGCCCATTCTACTTTTTGTGACATCAACCAAAGATATGCCACCCCCACAATTAACACAGGTTCCAACACTACTTATTATATCTTTAAGAATTGAAAAATTTATTAAAATAAAATAGTTATCGGGCTCAGATGTCGATGACTCGTCCACTCGTAATCTTTTCGGATTTGGTGGAGTTGAAAAAGTTTGTTGACTACACGAGTCTTGTTCAGCAGGCCTACCAAAGTCCGGTTCAATATCAACAACGCTAGCACACTCATTTGCAGCCCTTTTGTGTGTAAAGCGATTTCCATGAAATTTGCTCTTTTTCCTATATATTTTATTCTTTTTTCTACCCATTTTGCTACTTCAATTTCCTAATGACCTCCTAAAAGTATACAACGAATGTAGTCAACTCGATGTCTGTCAGTGAACGATAGAGCAAGGGTCTGTTCAGAGAGTTCAATGTTTCTAGTTTGTGTTCTTACAGGTCCCGTATGAGACCACAGGGTGCTATCAGAGGAGCCAAATAAGCAATTCAACATAAGGGTGTCCATAAAAGGTTTACTGACACCTAAAGGGAGAGTTCTATGGGGGGCAATGAATACCTATGTTTGGAAATGGGGTTGCTAAGGAGTTGCTAAGGACAAAACAGCTACCAACTTTGAAACAATGAAATAAATTCCATACTTCAGGGCAAAAACCGCCTCTACAAATGACATAGACGTACTCTGCTATTGATATTCTACCAAAAAACACAAAAAAATTTTTTTCTAAAAATATCACAAAATTCACTTTAGGTTGTATAGGAGCTACCTTAATTGAACATTGAAAAGTGATGAAAATGAGGCATTTCTGGCCAAACAGTAAGGCTATAGCCTTGGTATTTTGCTCAAAAATGACCAAATTTGAAATTGATTGATTTTGATTGAACATTGAAAAGTGATGAAAATGAGGCATTTTTGGCCAAAAAGTAAGGCTATAGCCTTGGTATTTTGCTCAAAAATGACCAAATTTGAAATTGATTGATTTTGATTGAACATTGAAAAGTGATGAAAATGAGGCATTCTTGGCCAAAACCTAAGGCTATAGCCTTGGTATTTTGCTCAAAAATGACCAAATTTGAAATTGATTGATTTTGATTGAACATTGAAAAGTGATGAAAATGAGGCATTTTTGGCCAAACAGTAAGGCTATAGCCTTGGTATTTTGCTCAAAAATGACCAAATTTGAAATTGATTGATTTTGATTGAACATTGAATAGTGATGAAAATGAGGCATTTCTGGCCAAAATGGGACATTTACCGTGTAAATGTCCTTTAACGACAAAGGCGACACGTTGTGTTCCTTACTCCTACCCCCCAGACTGGGGATCACATGATTAGATCATGCTCACGCCTTACTGCACGTTCTTCGTTCTCTTCAGTCCTCGTGGTACACACGTTCTGTAGCAATCTACATGGGGATACTTATGTTTTCTTCTCCCTCCCTCCCTACCCTCAAAGTTAGTCTACCTCGAACTCTCTTCCCTGGTCGTATCGTTGAGGCTATAATCTCACACATTTCTTGGTCTTTGTAGGAAAATGTGGCCGCTAGCCCCCAACCTCTATTTTCTTTAATTTCTTTTGAATTTTATTGTTTATTGAGTTGCATTGTTTATTGATTGATTGGATTCGAATGAAGTACATACATTTGTTTTATTGGATGAAATTGTCGAAGCGAAGGTCGAAGCGAATTGAGATGCAAGAGGCAAATCGAATCAAGACTTGTAACTCTGGCGCATTGGAACTCTAAAGAAATTTAACTCTGAAGTATTGGAACTCTACATATGAAACTTACGAGGTGATAACGTTCATTTTTTGAATTATCTGGTCGGAGTTATAGAATCCTTGCGGCGCAAGTCAAGAAGTGATGGGAAGAACTTGCAATCAACATTGTTTTTTATATATTTTCATTTAGTTTATCGGATTATTTTATACATACAGTCCTCTTATCTTATATGAATTAGATTCTTTGGTATTATTTGAACCCTTTTGGGTAATTCTATTCCGTCAACCAGATGGGCGTGTCTAGTCCTCTGGCCTGACTTGGAATCTAAGGCGGGAAAACGCACAGTCGTTTGCCCCTCTTTGCAGCCCCCGGCGACTACCATTGACCTAATTCTGCGGTTCCTGTCGAAATAGGTTTAGCGTTGTTAACAATGGCCCCACCTAACCACTGGCATTGTTACATCCAGTATTTTTTTTGTCCAGTGTCATAATGATATTTGATCGAGGAGGTCCTGGAAGTTTCTGCTATTCAATAATTGTACATGTTTGACAAAGTTTAGAAGTTTATGCCAGGCAATAATTACAGGTGACCGAGAAAGTTCTCGAAGTTATCAATGCAATCTTTATATATGATTTATATTCGAGGAAGTCCTCAGAGTTTTATGCAATACAATGTTTATATATGATTTACACTCGAGGAAGTCCTCAGAGTTTCATGCAATACAATGTTTATATATGCTGTATATTCGAGGAAGTCCTCAGAGTTTTATGCAGTGCAATTATTATATATGATTTACACTCGAGGAAGTCCTCAGAGTTTTACGCAATACAATGTTTATATATGATGTGTATGCGAGGAAGTCCTCAGAGTTTTATACAATACAATGTTTATATATGTTTTACATTCGAGGAAGTCCTCAGAGTTTTATGCAATACAATGTTTATATATGATTTACATTCGAGGGAGTCCTCAGAGTTTTATGCAATACAATGTTTATATATGATTTACACTCGAGGAAGTCCTCAGAGTTTCATGCAATACAATGTTTATATATGATGTATATGCGAGGAAGTCCTCAGAGTTTGATACAATACAATGTTTATATATGTTTTACATTCGAGGAAGTCCTCAGAGTTTTATGCAATACAATGTTTATATATGATTTACATTCGAGGGAGTCCTCAGAGTTTTATGCAATACAATGTTTATATATGATTTACACTCGAGGAAGTCCTCAGAGTTTTATGCAATACAATGTTTATATATGATTTACATTCGAGGGAGTCCTCAGAGTTTTATGCAATACAATGTTTATACATGATTTACACTCGAGGAAGTCCTCAGAGTTCCATGCAATACAATGTTTATATATGATTTACACTCGAGGAAGTCCTCAGAGTTTCATGCAATACAATGTTTATATATGATGTATATTCGAGGAAGTCCTCAGAGGTTTATGCAATACAATGTTTATATATGTTTTACATTCGAGGAAGTCCTCAGAGTTTTATGCAATACAATGTTTATATATGATGTATATTCGAGGAAGTCCTCAGAGTTTTATGCAATGCAATGTTTATATATGATTTACACTCGAGGAAGTCCTCAGAGGTTTATGCAATACAATGTTTATATATGATTTACACTCGAAGAAGTCCTCAGAGTTTTATGCAATACAATGTTTATATATGATTTACACTCAAGGAAGTCCTCAGAGCTTCGTGCAATGCAATGTTTATATATGATTTACATTCGAGGAAGTCCTCAGAGTTTCATGCAATACAATGTTTATATGATTTACATTCGAGGGAGTCCTCAGAGTTTTATGCAGTACAATGTTTATATATGACGTATATTCGAGGAAGTCCTCAGAGTTTTATGCAATACAATGTTATATATGATTTACACTCGAGGAAGTCCTCAGAGTTTCATGCAATGCAACGTTTATATATGATTTACATTCGAGGAAGTCCTCAGAGTTTTATGCAATGCAATGTTTATATATGGTTTACACTCGAAGAAGTCCTCAGAGTTTCATGCAATGCAATGTTTATATATGATGCATATTCGAGGAAGTCCTCGGAGTTTTATGCAATACAATGTTTATATATGAATTACATTCGAGAAAGTTCTCAGAGTTTCATGCAATGCAATGTTTATATATGATGTATATTCGAGGAAGTCCTCAGAATTTTATGCAATGCAATGTTTATATATGAATTACACTCGAGGAGGTCCTCAAAGTTTGATGAAATGCAATGTTTATATTTGATTTCGATTCGAGGAAGTCCTAAGAGTTTTTATGCAATGCAATGATTACATGTAAGCTACAATCGAGGAAGCCCTCAAAGTTTATGCATTGAAATGTTTATACATAAGGGAGGTAGTCCTAGATATTTACGGAATACAATTGCATATGTGACCTTTTTATGTCCAATTGTGTTTTATATCTGTGAATGAAAAATGGAATAAACATCGATGATTTTGGCTACTCGAAGAAGAAGGCCGCCTCTGGACATTACCTGAGCTAAAGACAATCACATGAAGCTTCCTTCACTTTGTCAAAGGACTCTGTAGTGACCATCCTTGATGTTGCCTGCCTTGACCAAGAAGACCCTATCAAGACCTCACATGAACTACTAACTATCTGATGAAGTTTACAAAGCAGTATCGACCAATCATTGTCGATTTTATTCATCCGACAGTGAGGATACTTTCCATACGTCATGTGAGCTAAGACACTCTGAAGAACGCTTTTCTCGAGAGGTTGCCATTTGTACCCATGGCAACGATACTGTTAAATACTAGATGTACATTCTGTCTCGCATACAGGGCATAAAAGTCTTAAGCCCTACTCAATTGCTGATATGCATTGACTTACGTTACAATGAGATTCACAATTGTGTTTATTATGAATACAACGATACGACCCAATTTACTGCCAGCCCAGTAGTATCTTTTGTCTAACTTCCTTCTCCTGTTATCTCACACGTATTGTTATGCCAATATCATAGTGCTCAGGAGCCTAGAGACGTTAAAGTAAGGCTAAAGCCTTGGTATCTTGCTCAAAAATGGCCAAATTTGAAATTGATTGATTTTGATTGAACATTGAAAAGTGATGAAAATGAGGCATTTTTGGCCAAAAAGTAAGGCTATAGCCTTGGTAGTTTGCTCAAACATGACCAAATTTGAAATTGATTGATTTTGATTGAACATTGAAAAGTGATGAAAATGAGGCATTTCTGGCCAAAAAGTAAGGCTATAGCCTTGGTATTTTGCTCAAAAATGACCAAATTTGAAATTGATTGATTTTGATTGAACATTGAAAAGTGATGAAAATGAGGCATTTCTGGCCAAAAAGTAAGGCTATAGCCTTGGTATTTTGCTCAAAAATGACCAAATTTGAAATTGATTGATTTTGATTGAACATTGAAAAGTGATGAAAGTGAGGCATTTGTGGCCAAAAAGTAAGGCTATAGCCTTGGTAGTTTGCTCAAACATGACCAAATTTGAAATTGATTGATTTTGATTGAACATTGAAAAGTGATGAAAATGAGGCATTTTTGGCCAAAAAGTAAGGCTATAGCCTTGGTATTTTGCTCAAAAATGACCAAATTTGAAATTGATTGATTTTGATTGAACATTGAAAAGTGATGAAAATGAAGCATTCTTGGCCAAAAAGTAAGGCTATAGCCTTGGTATTTTGCTCAAAAATGACCAAATTTGAAATTGATTGATTTGATTGAGCATTGAAAAGTGATGAAAATGAGGCATTTTTGGCCAAAAAGTAAGGCTATAGCCTTGGTATCTTGCTCAAAAATGACCAAATTTGAAATTGATTGATTTTGATTGAACATTGAAAAGTGATGAAAATGAAGCATTTCTGGCCAAAAAGTAAGGCTATAGCCTTGGTATTTTGCTCAAAAATGACCAAATTTGAAATTGATTGATTTTGATTGAACATTGAAAAGTGATGAAAATGAGGCATTTTTGGCCAAACAGTAAGGCTATAGCCTTGGTATTTTGCTCAAAAATGACCAAATTTGAAATTGATTGATTTTGATTGAACATTGAAAAGTGATGAAAATGAGGCATTTTGGCCAAAAAGTAAGGCTATAGCCTTGGTATTTTGCTCAAAAATGACCAAATTTGAAATTGATTGATTTTGATTGAACATTGAAAAGTGATGAAAATGAGGCATTTTTGGCCAAAAAGTAAGGCTATAGCCTTGGTATTTTGCTCAAAAATGACCAAATTTGAAATTGATTGATTTTGATTGAACATTGAAAAGTGATGAAAATGAGGCATTTTTGGCCAAAAAGTAAGGCTATAGCCTTGGTATTTTGCTCAAAATGACCAAATTTGAAATTGATTGATTTTGATTGAACATTGAAAAGTGATGAAAATGAGGCATTTCTGGCCAAAAAGTAAGGCTATAGCCTTGGTATTTTGCTCAAAAATGACCAAATTTGAAATTGATTGATTTTGATTGAACATTGAAAAGTGATGAAAGTGAGGCATGTGTGGCCAAAAAGTAAGGCTATAGCCTTGGTAGTTTGCTCAAACATGACCAAATTTGAAATTGATTGATTTTGATTGAACATTGAAAAGTGATGAAAATGAGGCATTTTTGGCCAAAAAGTAAGGCTATAGCCTTGGTATTTTGCTCAAAAATGACCAAATTTGAAATTGATTGATTTTGATTGAACATTGAAAAGTGATGAAAATGAAGCATTCTTGGCCAAAAAGTAAGGCTATAGCCTTGGTATTTTGCTCAAAAATGACCAAATTTGAAATTGATTGATTTGATTGAGCATTGAAAAGTGATGAAAATGAGGCATTTTTGGCCAAACAGTAAGGCTATAGCCTTGGTATTTTGCTCAAAAATGACCAAATTTGAAATTGATTGATTTTGATTGAACATTGAAAAGTGATGAAAATGAGGCATTTTTGGCCAAAAAGTAAGGCTATAGCCTTGGTATCTTGCTCAAAAATGACCAAATTTGAAATTGATTGATTTTGATTGAACATTGAAAAGTGATGAAAATGAGGCATTTTTGGCCAAAAAGTAAGGCTATAGCCTTGGTAGTTTGCTCAAACATGACCAAATTTGAAATTGATTGATTTTGATTGAACATTGAAAAGTGATGAAAGTGAGGCATTTGTGGCCAAAAAGTAAGGCTATAGCCTTGGTAGTTTGCTCAAACATGACCAAATTTGAAATTGATTGATTTTGATTGAACATTGAAAAGTGATGAAAATGAGGCATTTTTGGCCAAAAAGTAAGGCTATAGCCTTGGTATTTTGCTCAAAAATGACCAAATTTGAAATTGATTGATTTTGATTGAACATTGAAAAGTGATGAAAATGAGGCATTTTTGGCCAAGCAGTAAGGCTATAGCCTTGGTATTTTGCTCAAAAATGACCAAATTTGAAATTGATTGATTTTTATTGAACATTGAAAAGTGATGAAAATTAGGCATTTTTGGCCAAACAGTAAGGCTATAGCCTTGGTATTTTGCTCAAAAATGACCAAATTTGAAATTGATTGATTTTGATTGAACATTGAAAAGTGATGAAAATGAGGCATTTTTGGCCAAAAAGTAAGGCTATAGCCTTGGTATTTTGCTAAAAAATGACCAAATTTGAAATTGATTGATTTTGATTGAACATTGAAAAGTGATGAAAATGAGGCATTTTTGGCCAAACAGTAAGGCTATAGCCTTGGTATTTTGCTGAAAATGACCAAGTTTGAAATTGATTGATTTTTATTGAACATTGAAAAGTGATGAAAATGAGGCATTTTTGGCCAAAAAGTAAGGCTATAGCCTTGGTATTTTGCTCAAAAATGACCAAATTTGAAATTGATTGATTTTGATTGAACATTGAAAAGTGATGAAAATGAGGCATTTTTGGCCAAACAGTAAGGCTATAGCCTTGGTATTTTGCTCAAACATGACCAAATTTGAAATTGATTGATTTTGATTGAACATTGAAAAGTGATGAAAATGAGGCATTTTTGGCCAAACAGTAAGGCTATAGCCTTGGTATTTTGCTCAAAAATGACCAAATTTGAAATTGATTGATTTTGATTGAACATTGAAAAGTGATGAAAATGAGGCATTTTTGGCCAAAAAGTAAGGCTATAGCCTTGGTATTTTGCTTAAAAATGACCAAATTTGAAATTGATTGATTTTGATTGAACATTGAATAGTGATGAAAATGAGGCATTTCTGGCCAAAAAGTAAGGCTATAGCCTTGGTATCTTGCTCAAAAATGACCAAATTTGAAATTGATTGATTTTGATTGAACATTGAAAAGTGATGAAAATGAGGCATTTTTGGCCAAAAAGTAAGGCTATAGCCTTGGTAGTTTGCTCAAACATGACCAAATTTGAAATTGATTGATTTTGATTGAACATTGAAAAGTGATGAAAGTGAGGCATGTGTGGCCAAAAAGTAAGGCTATAGCCTTGGTAGTTTGCTCAAACATGACCAAATTTGAAATTGATTGATTTTGATTGAACATTGAAAAGTGATGAAAATGAGGCATTTTTGGCCAAACAGTAAGGCTATAGCCTTGGTATTTTGCTCAAAAATGACCAAATTTGAAATTGATTGATTTTGATTGAACATTGAAAAGTGATGAAAATGAGGCATTTTTGGCCAAGCAGTAAGGCTATAGCCTTGGTATTTTGCTCAAAAATGACCAAATTTGAAATTGATTGATTTTGATTGAACATTGAAAAGTGATGAAAATGAGGCATTTTTGGCCAAACAGTAAGGCTATAGCCTTGGTATTTTGCTCAAAAATGACCAAATTTGAAATTGATTGATTTTGATTGAACATTGAAAAGTGATGAAAATGAGGCATTTTTGGCCAAAAAGTAAGGCTATAGCCTTGGTATTTTGCTCAAAAATGACCAAATTTGAAATTGATTGATTTTGATTGAACATTGAAAAGTGATGAAAATGAGGCATTTTTGGCCAAAAAGTAAGGCTATAGCCTTGGTATTTTGCTCAAAAATGACCAAATTTGAAACTGATTGATTTTGAGTGAACATTGAAAAGTGATGAAAATGAGGCATTTTTGGCCAAACAGTAAGGCTATAGCCTTGGTATTTTGCTCAAACATGACCAAATTTGAAATTGATTGATTTTAATTGAACATTGAAAAGTGATGAAAATGAGGCATTTTTGGCCAAACAGTAAGGCTATAGCCTTGGTATTTTGCTTAAAAATGACCAAATTTGAAATTGATTGATTTGATTGAACATTGAAAAGTGATGAAAATGAGGCATTTTTGGCCAAACAGTAAGGCTATAGCCTTGGTATTTTGCTGAAAATGACCAAATTTGAAATTGATTGATTTTTATTGAACATTGAAAAGTGATGAAAATGAGGCATGTCTGGCCAAAAAGTAAGGCTATAGCCTTGGTATCTTGCTCAAAAATGACCAAATTTGAAATTGATTGATTTTGATTGAACATTGAAAAGTGATGAAAATGAGGCATTTTTGGCCAAACAGTAAGGCTATAGCCTTGGTATTTTGCTCAAACATGACCAAATTTGAAATTGATTGATTTTAATTGAACATTGAAAAGTGATGAAAATGAGGCATTTTTGGCCAAACAGTAAGGCTATAGCCTTGGTATTTTGCTTAAAAATGACCAAATTTGAAATTGATTGATTTGATTGAACATTGAAAAGTGATGAAAATGAGGCATTTTTGGCCAAACAGTAAGGCTATAGCCTTGGTATTTTGCTGAAAATGACCAAATTTGAAATTGATTGATTTTTATTGAACATTGAAAAGTGATGAAAATGAGGCATGTCTGGCCAAAAAGTAAGGCTATAGCCTTGGTATCTTGCTCAAAAATGACCAAATTTGAAATTGATTGATTTTGATTGAACATTGAAAAGTGATGAAAATGAGGCATTTTTGGCCAAACAGTAAGGCTATAGCCTTGGTATTTTGCTCAAAAATGACCAAATTTGAAATTGATTGATTTGATTGAACATTGAAAAGTGATGAAAATGAGGCATTCTTGGCCAAACAGTAAGGCTATAGCCTTGGTATCTTGCTCAAAAATGACCAAATTTGAAATTGATTGATTTTGATTGAACATTGAAAAGTGATGAAAATGAGGCATTTTTGGCCAAAAAGTAAGGCTATAGCCTTGGTATTTTGCTGAAAATGACCAAATTTGAAATTGATTGATTTTTATTGAACATTGAAAAGTGATGAAAATGAGGCATTTTTGGCCAAACAGTAAGGCTATAGCCTTGGTATTTTGCTCAAAAATGACCAAATTTGAAATTGATTGATTTTGATTGAACATTGAAAAGTGATGAAAATGAGGCATTTTTGGCCAAAAAGTCAGGCTATAGCCTTGGTATTTTGCTCAAAAATGACCAAATTTGAAATTGATTGATTTTGATTGAACATTGAATAGTGATGAAAATGAGGCATTTTTGGCCAAAAAGTAAGGCTATAGCCTTGGTATCTTGCTCAAAAATGACCAAATTTGAAATTGATTGATTTTGATTGAACATTGAAAAGTGATGAAAGTGAGGCATTTGTGGCCAAAAAGTAAGGCTATAGCCTTGGTAGTTTGCTCAAACATGACCAAATTTGAAATTGATTGATTTTGATTGAACATTGAAAAGTGATGAAAATGAGGCATTTTTGGCCAAAAAGTAAGGCTATAGCCTTGGTATTTTGCTCAAAAATGACCAAATTTGAAATTGATTGATTTTGATTGAACATTGAAAAGTGATGAAAATGAGGCATTTTTGGCCAAGCAGTAAGGCTATAGCCTTGGTATTTTGCTCAAAAATGACCAAATTTGAAATTGATTGATTTTTATTGAACATTGAAAAGTGATGAAAATTAGGCATTTTTGGCCAAACAGTAAGGCTATAGCCTTGGTATTTTGCTCAAAAATGACCAAATTTGAAATTGATTGATTTTGATTGAACATTGAAAAGTGATGAAAATGAGGCATTTTTGGCCAAAAAGTAAGGCTATAGCCTTGGTATTTTGCTAAAAAATGACCAAATTTGAAATTGATTGATTTTGATTGAACATTGAAAAGTGATGAAAATGAGGCATGTTTGGCCAAACAGTAAGGCTATAGCCTTGGTATTTTGCTGAAAATGACCAAGTTTGAAATTGATTGATTTTTATTGAACATTGAAAAGTGATGAAAATGAGGCATTTTTGGCCAAAAAGTAAGGCTATAGCCTTGGTATTTTGCTCAAAAATGACCAAATTTGAAATTGATTGATTTTGATTGAACATTGAAAAGTGATGAAAATGAGGCATTTTTGGCCAAAAAGTAAGGCTATAGCCTTGGTATTTTGCTCAAAAATGACCAAATTTGAAATTGATTGATTTTGATTGAACATTGAATAGTGATGAAAATGAGGCATTTCTGGCCAAAAAGTAAGGCTATAGCCTTGGTATCTTGCTCAAAAATGACCAAATTTGAAATTGATTGATTTTGATTGAACATTGAAAAGTGATGAAAATGAGGCATTTTTGGCCAAAAAGTAAGGCTATAGCCTTGGTAGTTTGCTCAAACATGACCAAATTTGAAATTGATTGATTTTGATTGAACATTGAAAAGTGATGAAAATGAGGCATTTCTGGCCAAAAAGTAAGGCTATAGCCTTGGTATTTTGCTCAAAAATGACCAAATTTGAAATTGATTGATTTTGATTGAACATTGAAAAGTGATGAAAATGAGGCATTTCTGGCCAAAAAGTAAGGCTATAGCCTTGGTATTTTGCTCAAAAATGACCAAATTTGAAATTGATTGATTTTGATTGAACATTGACAAGTGATGAAAGTGAGGCATTTTTGGCCAAGCAGTAAGGCTATAGCCTTGGTATTTTGCTCAAAAATGACCAAATTTGAAATTGATTGATTTTTATTGAACATTGAAAAGTGATGAAAATGAGGCATTTTTGGCCAAACAGTAAGGCTATAGCCTTGGTATTTTGCTCAAAAATGACCAAATTTGAAATTGATTGATTTTGATTGAACATTGAAAAGTGATGAAAATGAGGCATTTTTGGCCAAAAAGTAAGGCTATAGCCTTGGTATTTTGCTCAAAAATGACCAAATTTGAAATTGATTGATTTTGATTGAACATTGAAAAGTGATGAAAGTGAGGCATTTGTGGCCAAAAAGTAAGGCTATAGCCTTGGTAGTTTGCTCAAACATGACCAAATTTGAAATTGATTGATTTTGATTGAACATTGAAAAGTGATGAAAATGAGGCATTTTTGGCCAAAAAGTAAGGCTATAGCCTTGGTATTTTGCTCAAAAATGACCAAATTTGAAATTGATTGATTTTGATTGAACATTGAAAAGTGATGAAAATGAGGCATTTTTGGCCAAGCAGTAAGGCTATAGCCTTGGTATTTTGCTCAAAAATGACCAAATTTGAAATTGATTGATTTTTATTGAACATTGAAAAGTGATGAAAATTAGGCATTTTTGGCCAAACAGTAAGGCTATAGCCTTGGTATTTTGCTCAAAAATGACCAAATTTGAAATTGATTGATTTTGATTGAACATTGAAAAGTGATGAAAATGAGGCATTTTTGGCCAAAAAGTAAGGCTATAGCCTTGGTATTTTGCTAAAAAATGACCAAATTTGAAATTGATTGATTTTGATTGAACATTGAAAAGTGATGAAAATGAGGCATTTTTGGCCAAAAAGTAAGGCTATAGCCTTGGTATTTTGCTCAAAAATGACCAAATTTGAAATTGATTGATTTTGAGTGAACATTGAAAAGTGATGAAAATGAGGCATTTTTGGCCAAACAGTAAGGCTATAGCCTTGGTATTTTGCTCAAACATGACCAAATTTGAAATTGATTGATTTTAATTGAACATTGAAAAGTGATGAAAATGAGGCATTTTTGGCCAAACAGTAAGGCTATAGCCTTGGTATTTTGCTTAAAAATGACCAAATTTGAAATTGATTGATTTTGATTGAACATTGAAAAGTGATGAAAATGAGGCAGTTTTGGCCAAAAAGTAAGGCTATAGCCTTGGTATTTTGCTCAAAAATGACCAAATTTGAAATTGATTGATTTTGATTGAACATTGAATAGTGATGAAAATGAGGCATTTCTGGCCAAAAAGTAAGGCTATAGCCTTGGTATCTTGCTCAAAAATGACCAAATTTGAAATTGATTGATTTTGATTGAACATTGAAAAGTGATGAAAATGAGGCATTTTTGGCCAAACAGTAAGGCTATAGCCTTGGTATTTTGCTCAAAAATGACCAAATTTGAAATTGATTGATTTTGATTGAACATTGAAAAGTGATGAAAATGAGGCATTTTTGGCCAAAAAGTAAGGCTATAGCCTTGGTATTTTGCTCAAAAATGACCAAATTTGAAATTGATTGATTTTGAGTGAACATTGAAAAGTGATGAAAATGAGGCATTTTTGGCCAAAAAGTAAGGCTATAGCCTTGGTATTTTGCTCAAAAATGACCAAATTTGAAATTGATTGATTTTGATTGAACATTGAAAAGTGATGAAAATGAGGCATTCTTGGCCAAAAAGTAAGGCTATAGCCTTGGTATGTTGCTCAAAAATGACCAAATTTGAAATTGATTGATTTTGATTGAACATTGAAAAGTGATGAAAATGAGGCATTTTTGGCCAAAAAGTAAGGCTATAGCCTTGGTATTTTGCTCAAAAATGACCAAATTTGAAATTGATTGATTTTGAGTGAACATTGAAAAGTGATGAAAATGAGGCATTTTTGGCCAAAAAGTAAGGCTATAGCCTTGGTATTTTGCTCAAAAATGACCAAATTTGAAATTGATTGATTTTGATTGAACATTGAAAAGTGATGAAAATGAGGCATTCTTGGCCAAAAAGTAAGGCTATAGCCTTGGTATTTTGCTCAAAAATGACCAAATTTGAAATTGATTGATTTTGATTGAACATTGAAAAGTGATGAAAATGAGGCATTTTTGGCCAAACAGTAAGGCTATAGCCTTGGTATTTTGCTCAAACATGACCAAATTTGAAATTGATTGATTTTGATTGAACATTGAAAAGTGAGGAAAATGAGGCATTTTTGGCCAAACAGTAAGGCTATAGCCTTGGTATTTTGCTCAAAAATGACCAAATTTGAAATTGATTGATTTTGATTGAACATTGAAAAGTGATGAAAATGAGGCAGTTTTGGCCAAACAGTAAGGCTATAGCCTTGGTATTTTGCTCAAAAATGACCAAATTTGAAATTGATTGATTTTGATTGAACATTGAATAGTGATGAAAATGAGGCATTTCTGGCCAAAAAGTAAGGCTATAGCCTTGGTATCTTGCTCAAAAATGACCAAATTTGAAATTGATTGATTTTGATTGAACATTGAAAAGTGATGAAAATGAGGCATTTTTGGCCAAACAGTAAGGCTATAGCCTTGGTATTTTGCTCAAACATGACCAAATTTGAAATTGATTGATTTTAATTGAACATTGAAAAGTGATGAAAATGAGGCATTTTTGGCCAAACAGTAAGGCTATAGCCTTGGTATTTTGCTTAAAAATGACCAAATTTGAAATTGATTGATTTTGATTGAACATTGAAAAGTGATGAAAATGAGGCAGTTTTGGCCAAAAAGTAAGGCTATAGCCTTGGTATTTTGCTCAAAAATGACCAAATTTGAAATTGATTGATTTTGATTGAACATTGAATAGTGATGAAAATGAGGCATTTCTGGCCAAAAAGTAAGGCTATAGCCTTGGTATCTTGCTCAAAAATGACCAAATTTGAAATTGATTGATTTTGATTGAACATTGAAAAGTGATGAAAATGAGGCATTTTTGGCCAAAAAGTAAGGCTATAGCCTTGGTAGTTTGCTCAAACATGACCAAATTTGAAATTGATTGATTTTGATTGAACATTGAAAAGTGATGAAAATGAGGCATTTCTGGCCAAAAAGTAAGGCTATAGCCTTGGTATTTTGCTCAAAAATGACCAAATTTGAAATTGATTGATTGTGATTGAACATTGAAAAGTGATGAAAATGAGGCATTTCTGGCCAAAAAGTAAGGCTATAGCCTTGGTATTTTGCTCAAAAATGACCAAATTTGAAATTGATTGATTTTGATTGAACATTGAAAAGTGATGAAAATGAGCCACTGTTGGGGAAAAAGTAGGGCTGTATCTGAAACTAGCTGTTATGTATGAGGTCCTGCTCTGCAATCAATATAAATGAATGGCAGTTTTGTGATGTGTGGGCATTGGGAAAAGTTTGAAGCGGTCAGGTCTGACTAGCAAAAGATGATAGTCATGACGTTTTAGTCTGCAGTTGAAGTACTTTGAATGTGGCTACTTTTGGGGAAAATACCAAGGGCATACCCTTACATTTTGTCCAAAAATGGCTGATTTGTATCAAGGTTGAATCAGCAATCAAAACGAATTACGTTTAATACTAAGGCTATAGCCATTGTTGTCTCCCCAAAAGTTGCGCATTGTCATGACTGCTCTATCTGCAATGAGAAATGAATTAATTTAATGTTTGTTATGTTTAGGGAAACTACCAAGGGTATAGCCTTACTTGTTAGGTAAAATGGCCCACGTACATTAAGTTTCAATCTGTAATCAAACCGAGTGAATTTAAATTGTGGTCACTTGTGGGGAAAATACCAAAGTTATGGCCGTACATTTTGGCCGTTCATTTGTATGACTTCTCAATCTGCACTTAAAATGAATGATTCGAATGTTTGTTATTTTGTGGAAAGATGCTCAGGCTATAGTTTTACTATTTAGCCAAAATGACTCATGTCCATTGATTCTCAATATGCAATCAAAGTGAATTAAATGCAATTTTGGTCAGCGTTGTGCAAAATGCCCAGGCTATAGTCTTATTGTTTGCCCAAAAATGGCTCATTTTCATCACTTCTCAATCTGCAATCAAAATGAATGTCCAAGTCTCTCAGTTTGTGCAAAATGCCAAGGCCAGAGCCTTACTTCTTGGCAAAAAATGTCTCATTTTCATCACTTTTCAATCTGCAATGAAAATGAATGAGTTTCAAGGTTTGTCAGTTCTGTGCAAAATACCAAGGCCTTACGTTCTGGTCAAAAATGGCTGATTTTCATCACTTTTGAATCTATAGTCAAAAGGAATGAATTTCAACCTTTGATCATGTTTGCGCAAAATACCAAGGCTATAGCTTTAGGCGTGATAAAGAAATGCGGCAACTCCATAACGTTTTTTCAATCGACAATCAAAATGAAGGGATGTAGTGTGCTCATTTTCTGCAAAATTTCAAGGCTGCAAAAGGGAAATTTAGAATTTGTGCAATGTTGTATAGAAAGTAAGGTCATCTTGCGATGACAATCCAAGTGGTTGAGAAGTTATGAAGTTTGGCTTGAAATTGTTATCGATAGGCTTAATGGTTTAATGAGACTGAAAGATGAAAGATTAAACTTTGGGGCAATGATGAGTCTCAAAAGTGCATATGTCTCATTATGTAGTGAGATATTAAGTCGGTACGTAACAAATAAAGTTTTTAAAATACATACTCCCCAATAGCTAATCGCAAAATTAAGAATAAAATCAATAACATTTAGTGAGCAGGGACAAATATTTGATTATTTTCTTATTGCAAAAGTAATAGTCTTTTACCAAAAAATCGACTACACTGGAAACAATAGTTGGTAATGGTTATTCACCGTATTCCACGCATGTAAGTTTACGGTGAGAGGATCCATGGCACTGGGGGGGGGGGGATACTGTCTAAAATTCATGAGATAATGAGTTAATCTGCTGGGAAACCATACTTACGAGTTAAGGGCGTATATCTTCAATAGACAGGGATTCTCTAGCTCCTAGAACGAGTAAAATAAGGAAAAAGCCTTAACACCACTTCTAAATGCCACCGTATCATAGTATCATCATCTAATAAACTTGAAAGGCTACTCATGTCACAAAATCACCACCTCTGATACTGATCCACAAATTAGCAAACCACCTTCTTAAGATGAATAGAAAAGGCCCTTTTCCGGTTGTAGTTGAGAGAATAAGGGGCGGAAAATTTACGAAAAAGTAGAATGTGGATATGTACTACTAGCCTTGTTTCCAACAAAACACAGAGATGTGCCTCATTATACAACACAATAGAAACCGATTCTGTAAATTACGATAATAAAGCAATCCAATATTATTTGGTAACAAATTTCAAATCTACACATTGCTACCAAGTTTGTAAAATCTAAAAAAATTCAAATCAAACGAAAATATACCCATGGTAAAAAAACGTTAGTTATCTACTCTATAAAGAGTATGGGACTAGATTTTGTATGTTAAAAATATCCAGTGTTTAAATACATCGCATATGATCCAAAGTTGTGTCAAAACACAACACCCATGATCCAAATGCGAGAGAGAGTGATTGAGTGAGTAAGTGAATGAGTGTGTATGTAAACAAGAGAGGCAGACATGATACATGCCATGCTACACGGGCATAAAATTTGGTGTAAAATTTTTCATGTCTTCAGAGGATTGACGGTATTAAAGTTAATGAACAATACCAGGTTCCAAACTTTACAAAAGCTAGACAGCTTTACTGGAGGCTTAGGCCTAACATTCAGATAAGATGTCAAAATTTATTGGCTGAACAAATTCTACCCTACCAACTTTCTAACTGCATTTGGTCGCTGCCCAAACTTAGAAATACCTGTTTCAACACAACGCTGGATTTCCGAAATCACTTATAATTCAAATATTAGTCTATATTTACCCAGTCCTAGAACCAAGCTAAATATACTTAACAAACTATACATAACTACTAGAAAAAGATGACGTCTCTTTCATCATTTTCAACCTGACTGTTCGCTGTCTTCCCGTAATTAGAGTTTGTAGTTACACTATCCTGAAATACATGATGCTTCTTGTGCATCGAGGATAGTGAATTTCCTTTCGATGTTTTATCATTCTCGTTGGCATGCGTACGTCGTTGGGAATCTAAATACCTCTCCTTCATTATTTGTTGTTGCTGTTGTTGTTGATACTTGTAATCATTTAATTGCTTATTTAACTTCTCAACTGTCCGTTCTAGTTTTGTGCATGTTTCCTTTTGCCTGCCTAATTGCTTCTCAAAGTCCTTCTGCTGCTGAATCAACTTGTCTTCAGCACTTTTCCGCTCCGTTCTAAGTTTATTGATTTCCGTTTGCGAAGTGTGCAGCTCGACTCTTAAGCTAGGAATAGAAACCATTAAACATTTACAGACCATACTGAAACATCGCTGAAACAGCTAAAACGATAACGCACTTCGAAAAAGCACTACAACTTTACTATACGATTCAGGTATACATTTCAATGATTTTTAAAGGGTATCTGCGAGCGGCAATCACAGCATGACAGAATTACAAAAAAAGAGGTAACCACTCTACTAAAGAGTAGGGTTTCACTAGGGGGCAGTGACTATCAAAAAAGATATATACTTGGCAATACAATCTCCTTCGCATATTTTGGTTGCAAACTGACAGTAGATGATATTGCCAAACAGCTTCCACTCACTTCCGAGTGCAAAGACGCCCGGACTTCACAAAATAAGCTTGCAAAATTATATTCTGCAATGAGCGAATTTTTTTCGATACATAACTATTCCTTATCTTCAAACATAATGATATTTTTGTAGATATTGGAGCACCCCGGGAATACGTAGTCTTGTCAAAAAATTGATGGCAAGGATGAAGACTATGATCATTGAAAACACAACAACTTGAGTAGCAACAATTATTCATTCGAAAAGCATATGAACAGTTAGACGTAGACAGCTAGATGTAGACAGTTAGGTGCAGGCAGCTAGGTGTACACATTTAGATGTGGCCATATTCAGAGTCGTAAATAACTTGAGATACATCGTTATCAGTTATGACTAGCGAAGTACACTTCTGTTGCAATGTTGTAGTGTACCCCCGTGTTTATATACATCATGTGACATGCGCAAATGTTGTAAACCGCGTGGTTGATCGGATTGCGCAGTAGTACCCTGGAGTTGACTTGAGACAAGAGAGAAGTAAGAGTGAACTATGAGATTGATTTGCTATGCTTAATGCTGTTCTGTTTTGTTTGTATTTATAACATATACATTACAAAAAGGCTATCCTGTTTTCTCTGCCTCATCTACAACAACTTTATAGCTGATGAAGAAAGGAATTGTTGCTTGCGGCACATCCAGGCTGTAAGCACAGAGTTTGTTTCCTAGATAAAAGAAACGTGTAAACACCAAATTCTGCTTACCTGGCAAGTTCGATATCTTGCTTATTTGTGACATCCTACAAAACAGCGACAAAAGAAGTACATAAAATGCTTCTTGAAAACACACAACCATAAAAAAATCTTGAAAAAAAGTATATTATGAAATAAGAAGGCAAAGGGAATATTTAGAATGGTGATGAGAATGATGATGAAAAAAGATGAATGTCACTTACCATCAGAGAACTCAGGTATTCTTTTAACCTTGTGACAGCCAATATTTTCTAAAAAAAAGAGAGAACAGACACATTAAAATGACATGTAAGTTTAAGACCAATTCAGAAAACAAGACTTCTTTCACCAATAATGGTATGTCAGAATTGCTTCAAATGCTCAATCCGATTAAATATACCAGACACATCTGAAAGGCATATCATACAAATACGACATCTTTCCACTTTATTCCATTTCACTGTCAAAAATGTTTGGGTAAAAGGTTCAGCTAAATATATAACTGGTGTACCAAATGCCATGTAAAAACAGAGAAAAAGACACTCTCTTTGTCTGTAAGAAAACACTTGAGAACACAGCGGATCGACTTGCAAACAAACATGAACACTTCTAGAACATGCACGCTCAGCCTCAGACTAGATTTCTAATAAGCAGTCAACTACCCAAATTTTTGGCAAACAAATTCTGATGATGTTGCAAACAAAAATCAGTAGTCGCGGCTATATTCTCAACAGTACCCCAGCCTAATGTCATGGAAACTGTATACTGCAGGTTGGGTATAAAATAACATGACTAAATTGTTATTTTTCAGACATCTAATGTGTGACTAACTTATTATTGGCTATTTAAATTTTGTTGAATTGTGAGCACCATTGCAGTAGGGACCAGATGACTATATGTCCTTTCCCACTGCATGGTGCAAATAAATTAAGTTGTATTTTGTTTAAGTTTTTTGATTGAATAAAAAAAAAAAAAAAAAAAAAATAAAATAACTGCAAAAATCACTCCTCAAAAAAGAAAAATTTTGAGAGAATACGGGCCTAAGATTTTTCAGAAAATTAAGAACACCTAGATGTCTAGCCTCTACAAAAATTGTCCCGTTCTTACAAAAAACATGGTGTATTTAAAAGATACATATGACAATCCTAAATCCTGTGTATAATCTTATATAACACAAGGAAAAATCAATCTATCCGTCAGCCTTCAATTGTCAATAGAAATCTGCATATCTTCCATGCCTAGGACCTAAGAAAATACGAAATACAAACCTGTGCAGATGAATTCGAAATCGGTGATATATTCGAATTTGATGATGAAGATGATGATAAATCTTCAGTCGATTCGCTTGGCTTACCGCGCCCAATCACCGACATAAATCCTTGACTCGTTTTTCGTACTCTCTCCTTAGGATCCTTAAGTCCATGATCATTCTCGAGGATACCCGTCGTCTTTCCTGTGAGCGACAACCGATTCTCTTGCTTCAATGAACTTGCTCGCGAAACATGAATCGGAGGAGGAACAGATTTTGGATTTCTATCAAAACCACCGAAAGTTTCCGCACGCTTTGGACCGGATGTCGATGAGTTTGAGCTTTGGGCTTCGGTCTGTGTATGAATGTCAGAGTCATACAACAAAGCTGTCAGAGAGCTCGCTAGAATGAGAGAAAAGCTCAGTTAACTTCTAACGTGTCCACAAAAACTATAAGCAAACTTAAATTCAATATTTTCCCATTCGGGTTGTCACCTAGGAATATACTATTAATGAATAAACTAAAAATACGCATATCAATAGCAACAAAATATATCATAAATAAACAGATAGGAATTGTGGTTATGGGAATAGATTAAAACAGTTTGTTCAAAGAATCAAAAACGTTCTGTAAAAATTGCATAACAGGGACAAACCTTCAGTGATTGCTTTTTCCAATGTTTCTCTAGAGAGAAAATAATTGAAATAGTTTAAGTGAAAAATGAGGAAAATTCACGAGAAACCATCTTAAATGGGAAATCCATTGGGATGTGCTAAAAAGAAATAAACCATCAAATGAAATAAAACTTAACAAGTAGAGAAAAGATGGTGAAATGCAGCAAGGATATGCTAAATCGTAGTCTTGATGTCAATGAATTAACCAGAGTAAAGAACAAAACGAAGAAGTGCAAATGGTATCTGTAAATTGTGCAGTTCTTACCTCCCTTCCAGTACATCAGTGGCAGTTAGTTCCAAACTTGAACCTGAATTCTACCGAAAAAAGAGAAGAATGTTACAATTTTGTGGAGATAAGTTATACTTGCTAATATTAATACTGAAATGAAAGAATGAATGAATGAATCAATGAATGAATGAATGAATGAATCAATCAATGAATCAATGAACTAATGAATGAATGATTGCATGAAGGAATGAGTGAATGAATCGGTGCGGTAATTACTGGGCTGATGATTGAGTGGAAGAATGACTGTGGAAATGGAGAAGTGACTGAACGAATGGGCAACCCAGTCCATGACAAAGAATGAGAGGCTCGGACACAAGATTTGAGGAAAGCAAATTGCCTCAGCTAGTCAAACCGAGCAGGAGTGAAAGTGACAGCAATGCAATAAAATTCACTATATAACAAAGCCCACCTTTGAAGTAGATCCAATTCTTTCTATCAACTCCTACGAAGAAAGCAAAATGGCATAAATAAATTATCAAAATAAAGTGATAGAAAGAGAAGAAACTGCATATACATCATAAAATGATTAACAGCTTGGATGTAATACAAAACAATCAAAAGGAAAATTGTACCTTCATTTCAACAACCAGTTTATTCTTTTCTGCGATTAGGTTCACAAATTGGTAGTCGGCTATTTGCAACTTTTCTTTAAAAAAAGATTGAGAATATAAGCAATGAGTACATTGTGTTTGGAATCTCCGATACTGATACGGTCATACAAAAAAAATTCAAGAAAAAAACATCAATAGGTAAGGCAGATAAATGGATCATCATGTTTACCGATTATATCTTTCAAACGTGATACTCTTGATTCTTCCTCTCTGCGCATTTCTTCTTCTAAGTCCGATTGATTTTCTTCTATGAAATGGAAATGGTAGCAAGTGTATTAGGCTAAATTCACATACATACATCAAGAGATAAACTATCAACACAGGTTGGTAGGGATAAGAGATGATCGGTTACCCCTATCGCATCACAATGAAATAAAGGAAATAGTGTATAAATTAGTGGGTGCCTTAAACGGGCAAGTGAAGGACATATGCCTACATAAGTATAAAGAAAAAAGGAAGAAACCAATTAATGTATGAAAGAACTTATCAGTAGAGACATTAATACTAATTGCTACATACCTTCATCATCTGGCCTATTTTTTGACGCATCTGTAATCATTTGCAACCACCTGAAAATTTTTTGTATAATTTACTAGATAAAATAACACAGAAATATTAAAAAAGTAACAAAAAAGTAATAGAGAAATAAGTCCCGTACGTATTGTCAATGAATTTTATTAAAAAAAGCACACACTCTCATGATGTATCAGGTTTGGCCCC
The DNA here is from genome assembly GCA_964019165.1 of Mastigias papua. Classification (NCBI taxonomy): domain Eukaryota; kingdom Metazoa; phylum Cnidaria; class Scyphozoa; order Rhizostomeae; family Mastigiidae; genus Mastigias; species Mastigias papua. The sequence continues at coordinate 6,306,989 of OZ025282.1, read as the reverse complement.
AAAAGCATGATTATGGGTGGCCATCGAGCTGCTTCTGACCATCTTCTGACATGATCCGCGGTAAATGAAGGTGAGGTAAAGGTGAAGGAAGCAAAACTAGCCTATAATCTGCCACACTATGAAAAGATATGATCTACATAGGGAAATGCTGGGCAATTTCTGAAAAATATTCCTCAAAATGTCCTCTGGTCCACAAATTAATCGATAGCTCACAAGTCACCAAAATTTGACTCGCGACGGATCTGAGAGTTAAATACTGCCTATAACAGGGGATAAGAAACAGTTAAACCACTAAGAAACGGAATGATGGACAACTATCGAAGAGATAATCTACATTCAAGACTTACAGATCCTTGCTCTTCTGTGATGGGCACACAAGTTCATACATCTCTGGTCCTTCGTTATTGAAAAGAAACAGTGCACATTTGTCTGTCAAACAAAAAATCGGAAGAAAAATTCAAAGTCAACTTAGAATGAACTATTGAATAAGGGATCATAAGATGCTAACAATCACCTAAAGGTAAGCTATCAATGTCTGTAAGAAAGTGATAGATTCATCCAAATATACATAATAACTTTATCATCTACATAATCCTCAAAGTTCAGCTACCACTATAAAAACGGTCAATTTGTGATGCAGCTTTGAATAGAGCAATAGACAAAGGCGGCATTCTAATTTACAGGAACGAACAAGATACTTATGTAAATTTCAGGTATGAATGCGATGTAAATTGACAATTGAAATCCTTAACTGGGAAATGGTGAACAGAAACCTGTTACAATGCTGTTTACATGTGTAATTCTACACTTCTATCTCAAGACTACTTTTCAATTAAACGCAATAAGTCTTGCATCAAAATTTCCATTCACGAATGGGCCCAATCAAGAACACTACAAATTACATTGGGCAATCTATTTACATTCTCTTGGGGTTATCAGAAAAGCAATATCAATAAAAAAATTGAGCGGAAGGTTACATAAAACACTGCTAGAAATCTATGAAAAACCAGTAATACCTATGGCGACCTCTCTGGCAAGAAGACTCTTGAGGTAAATGACCGGTGGCTTACTATCAACTGATACGAGACTGTATTTCTGATCTTTTTCATGACAGAAGAAGATCTTATCAGCCAGAAGAACTGCTTTCACATCTGAAAGAAAATCAGTCTGATTAAAAATCTGCAACAAGTTTATCTTACTAACTGGTTCAAAAACATGCAATCAAATAATAGAAAAAGAAACATCGTCAATAAACTAGGAGATATGTTCTGAATTTACAAATACAATGTAGAAAACATGTTGCAGTTTGCACAGCAGATCCACAAAATATTTTGCGGTCCACAAAATACATAAATAAATCTATAAAATAATGCTAGATATTTTAATAACAATAAGGCTTGTAATCTAATTATTAAGCTAAGATTGACTAATCATATTCTATCTTATAATTGGGTTTTCTGGAATTCAAAACAAGACCACAAATATAACAGATGCAAAGATAACAACATGAACTGCATGTGCACATACCAACATTCTTGGATCTCCCCTTCCACATCAAACTGCCTTCGTGTTTAAGAATACTTCTTCTACTGAACAGCTTAGAATTCTAAAAAAGATACGAATAGCTAACCAGTAACAAAAGATGATAAAGAAGAATTACTTTAGAACAAAATATAACCTATAAATGCCAATCATAACTATAAACACTGCAAAACAAATGCAGGCCAACCTTAAATGTTCCATTTTTGTATTGAGTCTCCCCTCGAAGATCAAACCTCTTTTTCATCTCCAGAAGTTGCTTAAAACAAAATAAGACGGGTCAGAAATAAATGAAATAAATAAACTGGAAACATGAAAGAGAACAATGAACGCTTCATGATTTCCTAAGAATCAAGGCGAAAGGTACTCAATCAGATCAAATCAGGGTTGCAAACCCTGTAGCAATACAGCCCTCATTCAAAAATGCTTTTCATCATATAAAAAATAGCCTCAATATTACGGCAAAATCAATCATTTATTGATCTATGCATTTCATGTCATGTCATTTCATTTCATTTCATTTCATTTCATTTCAAATTTTTAAGGAGGGTGGCCCTTCAGTAGTCACTGATTTGCAAGGGGCCCTCCGTCTACACTAAATAAATAAATTATATATCAAAAAAGGGCACTCAATCAAGTGCCAAAAATTACAATGACAAAACTGGTATATACTAAGATACCTGCTGCTTTTCATAGTCTCTGACAAAATCGTCAACTGCCATTAGAACATTCTAAAATAAAATTACTCGATCAAATTAATGGCCCAGGTTACTACTCCATAGAATAAGTCTTCACAAACTTGGACTATACATAAGCTAAGACATAAGCTGTTGTGAAGCTTTGTAGACAAGTTAATAGGCCAAAAAATACTCAACAATCAATCTTTGAGCTATGCATGCCCTAAGACATTGCCATATTTGCAAATAGGTAGAAAAAGATACGTATAACGAAACATTTGAATGACAAACAAAATAAAGTAAATGTAACACAATAATACCTTCACTAATCTTATTGATTTCTTAACATTTTCGTAATCGCTCTTCGACTCTGTAAATATACAAAAAATGTCGAAAAGGGTTGAATAAATCAGTCTATGATTAACTGTTCATAAACCACCTGTATGCAGTAAGGGAGAGCCAAGGGGATGAGGCAACATAATATTCAAGAGCAAAACAAAACAACTTAGAACGTATATTAGTATGCTCTATCAGCACCTATTGTTAAATTTCAGAAACTGAAGGTGGAGTAAGTATAATCCGAGACATGTTTTGCTGACTCAAATCACCTGCCGTATTTTTTCGCAACAGTACTTTACTAGATAAATCTCTCGTACTTGCAACATTAGAATATATAGTCAGACGCACTATTCCAGGTGCTCTTTACGTTTGGATTCGCATCTAGCTGTACATTCTCGCTAACATTTCCATCAAAAAACAATGTATAATACTTTATGAGTGCCGAACGACAAATTACTGTCACTATGCTAAAAATGTCTCTACTTTTATGTGTGATACTGTAACTCTGAAGATTCTCTGACACTGCCTAGTAGACAGAAAGTAGTTTTTTTATGCCCTAACAGTAATGATATGGGAACTATGACAAGAACAATCGGAGAACCTAGAAAACTGCTAAAAAGTCATTCCAATACCTTTAGTTGCTTTCAGAATTGCTTCAAACAGCAAAGGATACTTTGTTAATCTTTGCGTCGCCAAAGTAATGCACTCTGGTATTGACAAACGTCTTACTCTCTCGTTCAGCATACATTTCTGAATAAGTATAGTAAAATATTTAAAAAATACAGATTAAGGCTACACTTAACATAATGGCTGGTTTAAGCCACAGTTATACTTATGACGCATTAACTCCTATTGTACATAACTTCTATATAATTTATATATACCTTTCGGAGGGTCGCTTCAGCTACTGATAATGCGTACTGTAACTAGTTAACTTGCCATTAGAAAACAAAGAATCAAATATTGAAATTACTTGTCTAAAAGAAAATCCCTATTAATACTTAACATACCCTGACAAATAGTGCAAATTTCTTATCGGTCTTCATTAGCTCCTAAAACAAAATATGGCACCGGATTATTCACATATGTACAGACAAGAATTTGCTCGTACCTAGAATAGAAACATTTGGTAAATCTAATGATCTCAGACACACTGGAATTTCTAAATTTACAACTAACTAATAGGAGTGAACAGTGAACAACGTGCAGGATGCGCTAGAAAGTAAAACATGCCCTTATTCTTAATAAAGAGAAAGAGATTTAGACATATCAAGCTCCATATGGATGAGATAAATTCCAACTCCTAGTTCTTTTACCGAGGTTCCGACAAGGAAGGAAGAAAATAAACACTTGATAAAACTCTAGGAAAAATGAGATAAGATATTAAAACTACCTTGTATAACGCAACTGCCTGCAGATGTTGGCTACAAAAATAACCGTAAACTTCTTTCATCCGCTCACCTATCTGTCCGCCGAACTAAATAAAGAAATATAGCAGTAAACTTGACGAGAGTAAAAGAAGTTTAAAATATGAATTTAATAGATGTATAATTATTGTGCTTCTCTTTTGTATACAAACAATAATTAATCAAAATTTGATTTTTTGAAATCGTTGCAAGTTGCTTAACTTTTAAAATGACACTATTAATTGACTAGCTTTGATTTGTATTAAACAAATTATGCATAACCATATATTCATACGCACATTACGACATAAAACTTGGGAGCATTTCAGCAAACAATCAACATCGTAAATATCCAATAAAGAAAATACAAGTTGGGTTCGAAATTCTACACTAAATCAGCCTTTCTGCATACAACACTAAATAGATATGGTACACCCACCATTATGATCACTGATTTATCCACCTATTAGTCTGGTAATCATTCGCCAACTAGGGCAACCAGCTAAGGCTTACCTGCTCAACAAGAATGTCTCCCACTTCCTCAATAACATTGTTATTGCTTTCTGCTTGCCTCCTTTTTAGTCGATCGCAAAAGGTTCCTAAACGAGGGTGAACGACAGATTGGTGACTTCAAGGCAAATACTTGAATAGGTTTGAAGAACAAGTGAAGACACTGAAAACTGGGAAAAAACTTTTCCAGGTTAAAAATGCACAACACCTCTATTGCTCCAGGTTGATGGTGAACTTTTGACAAAAACCTTAAGCACAATGCTGGATCCTTGAACTAATTTGCAACTAACTAAGCAATATAGCAATACAGTTTTTGGATGAATGCTGGACCAACTACCGGATCGTACAACTAAATGGAGAAAGTGACCATAAAATGACTGAAAATACTATATGCATTCACATCAGCATACCATTGATTTCAAGAAGGTCATCAAGTTTAGGAAACAATAATTCTATGGTTCTATCATCCAACCCAAGCTCCCTCCGAAGTCCAACAGAATAAATCTGAAAGAAAAAAAAGAAAAAACATACTACTGTCATCATAAAAAACACTTAGATAACTTCAGAGTGAGTGCGGTTAGGTTTCTATTGATATGGTCTTTTGAGCGAATCAAACGAAACCAAGAATACGGGTTTCAGATCCAAAAGATTAGAAAGGAGACTCACAGATTAGCTTTAAGACGAATTAACAGGCAGACAGCCTGTTGTCTCTCCTTTACTCCTACTGTTAGTCAATAAAAATTCCCATGCACGTCGGAGATCCAATAAAGAAGGAAGCTTAAACAGTATAACCTTGAAACAAGTTCAGTCATACGTACCCTTGAAACGATCTTAAGCGTTCGTACGTAATTACTCTCAGTGTATATAAGTTCTACAAAAACAAAATCACAATTAAAATCTTCCATAAAAGTGCCCGTGAGATAAAAAATAGGCAGAAAATTTACAAATATATAGATAAATACACAAGCGTATGGACAGCCTTAAATTTAGGGGGCTGCAAACTGTTTACCTGAATCATTGACCTGTTGCCCGAATGAGTTAAATGTCTAGCTATTTTTGAGAACAGTGTTGTTTTTCTCTAAAGCAATTGTCCAAATGAAATTAATTTCTGTCCAACTGGAGGGGGGGGGTGCTACAGCCCCCTATTCCTCCTCCTCCTATGCCTATATATACACAGGGTGATACATTGCTAGATAGGTATATAAATAAAAAATTAAAGGTAGTAAATTTATGAAAGAAACTTAAGAGAAAGTCTTACCATAAATAACATCCTGTCTTTTAATGTCCTTGGCATGAAGCTTCCTCTGCACTTTTTTCTCGACCAAATCACTCCATGTCTCAGGCTCATTCTTTATATCCAGGTCGGAATCGTACTGGAAGTAATGCCAAAATCAAAGTTCAAAAACTAGGATGCCTTACTACGTAAAAAATATACTGCAAACTTCAAAAGACATTACAACAGTCTAAATTCTAATATATAAACCCATCAAGGTTGAGGTAGTGCAATACGAAACAGTAGAAAGGATGCTTAATACTATTAAAGAATTGTAAAGTATATGGTACCCATTCTATTTGAGTCAAGCATCAAATGAAAACCTACATATTATTGATGAACTCCAATAATATGAAGGGAAATAATACTCTATGTATGTATGTATGTATATAGTAAGAGTTCTACTGATTTCATACCTGAGAAAGGTCATCAACATTAAATGCTGAAAAAGAAAGTCCATCCACGATCAGTATTAATTCAAAGAATTTTCTACCATAAAAAACTAATCTACATCATAGCTTCTGAACAAATAGAATGAGATTAACCTAACATACAATGAAAATGTCCAACGCGTGGTGCAACCTTGCTATCTCACACTGTCCTCGCTGAAGTCAAGACATTTAAATTCGATAGCGTTATTTACAATTCTGTTTGTTTTGATTATGAACTGTTGTCTTTAATGCTTACGATTTTGAACTGCTTCTGCAACTTTATCAAATTGTAAAATTCTTGATCTTTAACATACTTATGATTTACAAAACAATTTATAATTGGGTGTGCACCAAAGTAGCCATTCTTCTAGCACTGAATTTGAAATTTTTCCTCCTGTAGAAACGACTGGAAAACCCTGCAGGGCTCGAAATAAGGTCAAGAAATCAACCAGCCACTGTGGCCTCTCTTCGGCCAGTTGGAAGTTTTCTTTGTGGCAATATTTAATTTCAGTCCTCGCAAAGTTGGCGGTCACAGTGAACTTTAAACAAAATGGTTGGTAGCAGTCACTGGCTGCTTTTCGACAGTCTGACCGGTGGCCGCCACAAATTTCGAGCCCTGATCCCGTACTATAGGTATTCTGTTAACTACAATACATTCATCCCTCGACTTTCTAACCAAAGAACACTAGCAGTTCAAACTGTATATAATTGGTTCATCAAAACCTACTCAAAGCCTCTAAATACGAACGCCGACTTATTCTCTGAGGTCGATTGGCAGAAACGAGACTATGACATTTAAGTACAAAGAGATAGAACACTAGACTCACGACAAACATCGTACTTAACCAACATACATGAGAGGACAGCATGGGTGGCAACAAAATTATAGTTCAAAGGAGCAAACATACAACTTGAATAAAAATTATTTAATTAACATAAATCTGGCAAAGAATCAGTTGGAAAACCGACAGCGATTGGAAAATTGATAAGTAACCACGTATCAAGGTCGCTACGGTTTTTGAGTCCATTTTTGTGGAAAACGCATTCAAAAATAACAAGATTCATTTCAAATACATCCGAAACCAGAATTGCAGAATCATTACATTCTTAAAAGAAGGAAACTGGCCCAAAATGATCAAATGTTTTAGAAACTTGTGTAAACCATCAACGAAAAATATTATGATAAATATTCCATCCAAACTGCAAACCCAAAATTTTCTCGGATATTTTGTCAATGACTAGGAGCTAGTGATGTGCAGAAAACATTGAATCTACAGCACCAACAAATCCTTAAGTGTACTCATTGATTCATCAAATCGACCCCGGCGCAAACCTCCAGTAGGCAAGTAGCTAAGCATAGCTGTAATAAACATAGTGCAACAGGTAATTGATGCTTAACAACTAAAGCATAAACTCACGAGCATCAGCGACCTCTTCTAGGTTCAAGGAGCCAAGTGATGAGCTTAGGCCACTGTAAAACAAATGTAAAATTCATGGGAACCCAAGAAAAAGCAGACCCAATACTATTCGGAAATATACTTAATGAAACAATTAAGAACTAAAGCTTAGGATCAAAGAAACATTTTCTACAGAAACTGAATGTGGGGTAAAACCGACCAGAAAAAGACCGGTAAACAAAACATACGAATCTAATGTCTGTGAGCAAGTACTCGTACGGTATAAGACAAAATCCCAAAGAGCTTTAATGACGTCTATCTACTTTATTTCATCATGCTTCTACACAGACCAACGTCACCTATATGACATGGCAAAACTTACAAAGATTTTTTGGATACCAATTTAATTTCATATTTCTACTACTCTCAAAGCAGCATAAGATAGCACCTTCAGAGGTGGACAATGGAATTCTAACTTATCGAAAAGTTTGCATCGGCGATATTTTCTTGTACAACAGTGAAGAGTCACAATATCGCATCCAATAGGATACCTTTATACAGAGTAGTTCCTCGATTATCGGGGGGAGGGGGGTACGATCTAAAAATAACCCGTAGTATGTGAAATAAACTTAGCAGTCAGTTATATTTTTAACGATTATTATATATATGTCAAGGTTTTGAAACCCCCACCGCACACTTGATGCACTTTTCTCAGACTGGTATTAATATTTTTTTATATTTATCTCTTGTTTAAAGACTCTCAAAAACTCTGCTAGATTTAAAACATTAATTACAGTACAGAATAAAGCATACAAAAATTGTACAAAGCATGCAAAAATCCGTGAAGCAGCGAGGCTGTGATAGGTGAAACGTACGTTAGTGAGAGATATCCGCAACTTGAAAGCAAAAGTTCATTTCACGCAGTTACATTAAAATCCTACAATGTCATTCTATCTCATGCTTTCTTGAAGGCTTGAAGGTATCGTTCTAAGTTTAAAGTTCACAAAATACGTCAGTGAAAAACTAATGCTTTTGCAATTGGAATAATGAAGACTTACCTCACTAGATTTGACGGTGGCTCAAGTCCATCGACTGCATCAGATTCATGCATAGTTCTACAAAGAGAGACACTCCATTAAAATTCTGCGCCAGCAAGTTTGATCCAATAAGCTCTTCCCAACCAGTCTTGAAAAAGGTATGTGTATTGGGACCATCGACAGAACAAAAGGTTAACACAGAAGTCATAGGACAGCAAATATAGTGACGTTTTCGACTCGTTATAAAAGTGTTACGTACTGCTTCACCATCCTACGCTTCACCACGGAAACAATAAAGGTGGTATACACAGAATACCTTCCAATATATTTTATCACCAAAACAATTGTTATATCCATTGAAGATCCACGTGTGGATACATCCAATCGCAAAAACTATCAGGGATAGGAAGCTACCAGATATTTGAAATATACTCAGCTAAGAACTGCACTAAGGGCAACGATACGAGAATAGATATTTCCAAGGTGTGATGAACGTAAACATTTCTATATTTGCCAAAATAATGCAATACACCGGTGATGGGGCAAGACAGTCTGAATACAGCGTGTGGTATTCACATTGGAACTACTCGTTCATACATTATACTAAATTTGCACTGTACTCCATGCAAAAGTGCAAAGAAAGTTACGTAGGTGATCTCAATTTATAAAAAGAAGATTCCTATTGATTCTCTTAACAAAGACTTTCTCAAGCCTTGGTGCCTATAAGAAATGAAAAGCATATGCTGACTTTCATAATCAGTTCGTTCTGCAAAAGAGGGTCATTGAAAAACTCCAATACAGTTCCAGGAAAACTGTATGTTACCTTCTGTTTGCTGTTGGAGAAGGTTTACCACGGCCAGGCGCTTTGAGGTTATCCATTGAGGCTGAATGTGTTGGGGCTGACCCTGGTTTTCCCATTGAAGATCCACGTGCAAACATTTTACTATCAGATCCAAAAGACGTAACCTATTAAACAACAAAATAAATTATAAATACATTGAAAATGAACAGAAAGTTCAATAAATTTATAACCGAATTTACATTCTCACTCTCACTAGTCAACGTAATAGGAAATGCTCTTTCATGCTGGCTAGCGGAAAAGAATCTTCACATAGTAGGACGTACGTACAACTTTCACAAGATTTGGCCCCTCCCCATGTTTACGCAAGCATACGTAGCTTAAACCGACCCACTGTCTACGCATGAACTTTCACATCTAACCCCCTTCCCTATTAGTCTTCAATGTGTTCGATGACTTTCAGCCTCTTCTTAACTGCCACGAAACCTCCACATTGCCTCCGGTGCGCCAGTTAGATTTCGTGAGCGCATACTTCTAACAATGCGTATATACACGTTTTCAGGAAACCCCTCCCTGTTATACACCAACATACACTTTTCACCTAACCCCTATCCCCCTGTTGTACTTGCATACTATACGAATGATCCCCAGTGCAGCCAGTGTTGCCTGGACAGCACAAAACTTAGAAACAGCTGACACTGACGTCACTGCTGAACGACAAGAGGCAAAACAACCAGGCTAAGGCAGTTGCAAATCAAAAAGACACATCATCTACGATTATGGGTTACAATTAATCGAAACGGAACAATTAATGTGCAGAGGTGGTCTTTGTTACAGCAATAGTTAGCTTAATCTTTATTCAGTATATTTAATTATCCAACATCAGCCGTGGACTACAAATACCGTGAGAACGTTTTCTTTCTAGCATAATTGACATTCCTTGAACATCAGTGGTTACACTGGCTATAATTAGTGTCAGCGATTCATGAACGCGAAGCCTAAAACACACTTTGAAGGATACAACCCCCCTTTTGCTAACACTATTAAACACTGGAAGGGGATCAATTCAGGGTGCTCAATATCAAAGACTTTCAATTTTCTAAAATGGAAATAAATCATACCAGTATTGCATAACATGACTGAAAAATTTGAATACTGTTACTCAAAAAGGTAAATCAAAACAAGGATAGATCTCCATTTGTGCGAAACTATCAAAGGGCAAAAAAATCTTGCCCATATATTTACTGCCAACTCAATACAATAACAAAAACAGCAGCATCAACAACCGTTCACCAATATACTTCCGCAATACTATCAAACAACATTTTTAACTCCAAGTCTTCCAGGAACTGTAAATGCTAAATGAAAGGGGTATAAGTTGTAGTGCTGCTGACCGATATTGTGGGATTGTCCTTTTCAGCAATCGAAACTACATAAATTAGTGGATTGAATCATGAACATATCACTGCATACAAAAACCAAAACGTCTAATTTCAACGGAATTCGCCATCTATTAATAACAACCATTTCTACATCAGGCACCTTAATCGCTTTTGTTGGCATTTATTCAATTATGATAGAATCTGTCGTATAAATCAATCTGAATCGAGTTTCCAATCTCAATGACCGTGTTTACAAACCCATGCACCACCCAAAATATCCGCCTCTACTATCACGCGCTCCCTACATTCAAACTAAATCTAATGCATGAACTCAACTACTAACAACATCGTTCATGTGTTACATCACCTGACGCTAGTGCGCTGTCAGTCAGAGTAACTGTAGGACCATGTGGATTGGCTAATACGTTTAAATAGTTCATCTGACATTAGCTGTCAAAAATTACTGGACATTAGTACTTGTCCAATCTAAACATTTGTATTATCTGGACATCCTGTAAATGAACGTGACATCTAATGTGAGGCGAACTTTACCTATCTTGTTGTACATATGTTGAATTGCAAGCACTATATACAACTGGGACCATATGACTCAGTGTCCTTTCCCCGTGTATATGGTGTAAATAAAGTACACTGTAATTTTCTAAGTTCTTACGAGATATGAAAAAAGACTAACTGTGCTGCTTAGTATTTTCGATCTACACTTGGGCACCACTTGGGTGAAATTGCAACCTATGCACACATAGCCAAAAAAGCTATTGTGGAGACATCTGTGGCAATAAACCTAAAATCATACACTCTGCTGAAATATACACAGTCCCTTAAGGAACGGGCCATTAACTGCTTGTGGGGAGGGGGTGGAAGACATCCTCATATATTCTATAGACTTTTCGTCCCCCATCTCAGATTTATGTAAAAACTATGGTCCCCACTCCAGGACGTCAGAAGAAACTCTATACCCCTTCTTTTAACGTGCTCTCTATTTTTCACCTCCCTCCCTGAGTATTTAGAATGTTGGTCCCTCCTCCTAGATGTCTTCCACCCCCTCACCTCGAAGAATCAATGACCGGTCCTTAAATTAAATCTGTCCAGCCAAGTATGACTGTTTCTGCCTCATCATTACTCTTTCGAAATGAGCACGGAAACACATTTTGCACGAGAAACAGGTGGCAAAGGTAGACACTGAATGGCCTGTCATGTAAATGTGGTAAAGCGGGAAGCCTTAGATTCTGGAAAGCGTGGGAGCTTGCATCTATAAACTGTGGGGCTGCATGTATATTAAGTGAAACCCCTTTGGTTATCAAGGCGGTGAATTTATTCTTTGTGAAGGAAGCATACTCGAAAAGAGTGATCATGAATTCACCTTCTACAATATGATTACATCACTTATACACAGTTTTAAATTTCAGTGCTAAGTCAAGAGAGCTCATTAAACTTTTGAATAACACATACTCATGTTGTAGTCTAAGAGAATCAGATGATATTGAATGTAATTATAAGATACAAACTCTACAGGGGAGTAGCACTAGGAAGGGAACAGGCAGAATGACCAAAATTTAACCAAAGAAGGGAGAAATCACCAAGGCTGTAAAAGGAGAAGGGGGTAAATTGCCAAATTTCTGAGTGAAGTAGGGCATTTAGACCCGTGTTCCATTCCCGGAAACTTATTTAATCAAGGTTCCAACATAATCGAACCAAAGCCTGACATACACTGAAATACTTAAACAAGAGAGTCTAGTACTGGCATGGAGGAAGAGAAGGATGGTCTACAGAAGTTAATTATGGCCACGTACTATGAAAATATAATTTCGTTAAGCGAACAGTAAATATCACTACACACTTTAACACCATATATAAAATAGACTATATTCATCATATTTTATTGTATATAATATGCTGTTGTTTCCCTCGATATACACACAGTTGATAGCAAGACAACCCACTTTGCTGAGATTTGGGGCACAGATACTGGTAGCTAAAATACGATTCCCGCCATTTTCGGAGGCTTCTATGAAATGTAAAAAAAATTTTGCGTCTTGTTATGGAATACTTTTTGTGCTTCTAGCATTTGCTTACATCTGAAACACTCCTTAGAGTACTTGTTTTTCTGCTGGCAGACATGAAATTCTGTCCTGTCAACGGCAGAATTCTGCCCTGTAAATGGCAATGCGAAATATTGGCATAGCATCGATATGTAGGGTACTGTTAGTACCTTGGGCGGGTGGACAAGCTTCTCAAAATGGGTCGAATACAAGACTATACAACTTAGACAGATCTACATCCAGCATCCACACTGTTGGCAAACGGGCTATTAGCAAAGCCACGCGACAGCGCGGTTAACCGTGCGGTAGTAAAGGCGGCAAATAAGCTGCATTGATATTCTCGTTGCAAAATTGCTTCGGATACTGGATGCGTGGGAAGCAACAGTCTATTAACTTAAGATACACGTGACCCCAGACAGCCTAGGATGGGGGCATTGTGGATCCAAACTTCCACCTTCTGAACCCCACATTGCAATCCTTCGATTGGGTACTATTCGCAGTGACCTGATCTGATGAGCCTACCGTATTTCTTGAAAAACGCATAAAGTTTATGTCAGAATATATGTTGGCATAAAATCGTCGTATCAACTACTAAAAAAGTTATGGTAATTGTGCACTAGATTAGAGTGTTAAGTGGATAAGTCCATTTACAATAGGAAGTCTTATATTCGATAGAAAATGATTAACTGTAATGGATTGAACTCTCGAAAGATTTAACCTTATAAAACAATAAATAACAAAGAATAATAACTCTATGAGCGATGAATACAAACTAAAAATTGCCATTTAGTCTTCATGTAAGGGGTATGTCTCCTAGACCTCCAATGATTTCAGTTCCTCTTTGTAAATGAATGCCTGTTTCAGTTCAGAGAACCTAATCAATCGAGTAAGTAGTACGACGCATTGAACTGCAATTGCACAGAGGAAAGAAAGACAATCCGAGAATCAAAAGTCAATGAGGGTGAATGAATAGTGAATAGGTTCAAATGTGAACAAAAGCAAACAAACGGCACCGGAGTAGATTGACATCGTGAATGTTCAAAGAGGCGAGACTAGTTTCGTTGCCCGTTTTGCGCGAAAACACATACAGGTCTAGTACAGTGAAACCTTGCAAAACTCTAAGCGCAAAGACGAAATACAAAAATGAAAAAATGGTAACTGCACAGAAGGGGTAACTGGTGGTATCCGACTAGTGTGATTCAGACAACCTGGGCTACAGTTCCAAGAAATCAAACTATAAACAAAAGGCCGCGTGCTAACAAGAACATGACATGAATCGCAAAAACGTGTAAAGGGTCTGAAATCACAAATGGTCGTTGGAAACCAAATTGGAAAAGAGCACATCATTTTAATGTAATAAGAAGGTTAAAAACAAATAAACTATGTAAAAATTGGGGGCCTGCATATCAAAACAATTTGACACATATAAACACAATTTCGATGAGCTTGGTTGACCTATGAGTAAACTAACCTCTACATCATATGTGTAGCTTCTAATTCTCCCATCAAATTCTCTTCTGGAAGATTTTGCTGTAAAGGTGTGTCTCCTACCGATCAAACCTGCCCTTGAACCAGCCGTATTATCAAAATATCTTATTTCCTCGTACGACAGAGGAGGAGCTGGCTCTGGATGTTCGGGCAAATCTACAAGCTCCGGAGTATCAACATGAGCTTTCTCCATCTCATTTTCAGGGGCACCACCTTCATGAAGTGTAGGAAGCGAATAATTCCTTCGGCACTCTCTCATGGCTGCTAGTTGATAAACATCAGGAGTCAAACTCACTGTCCACACAGACACTGTTTTGGTGTACACACTCCATTCAACAACACAAAGGACTTAATGGTCCGATAACCCAGAGTTCTAAGCAAGTTAAGGACAGTCTGCAATCAAGCGCAAAACAAGGTGACAGGAGGAAACGAAAATCCCATTATTCTTAAAAGGTTGTAACACGCTGCTGAACGCGTCCACAATTATGGATTGAGGATGTGTGTCCTTTTGCTCGACTGTTTTAAAACGCGAAAACTACCAAAGTGAAAACTGACGATGCTCCAGAGAGAACAAACAACACACTGCTTAACCAATTCGACATGTGATGGACATGATGGTCGCACAAATCAATTTGACTACAATAGCACTCTATAATGCAAGAGTGCACTTTCATATTGGTCTGGTATATCACGTGACTCGATGACGTAGTTGCAATGCTTGATAAAAATCCTAATTAAAAGATCGAACAATGGCGGGTTGAGATCGATTGTGAACTTGGGACTGAACGAAAGCAAATAATGTCTACTATCCGCAGTCAAATCAGTAAACACCACAATATGGAAAGATGGAAATTCATATACTCTGACGAACTCTTGCAATATTTCGCACGGTTTGCAAGGAGCCAAATTGATTGTGCGTCAACATACAACATTTTAATTGTCTACAGTAGTACCTCAGATGGGCAGGAGGGCAAAAGTGAAAACAACAGGGAACCTTAGACAGCAAAATAACCAATAGGGGAGGGAAAACTCTTCTATATCTAACGTCATTCCCTCAACCAAAACCCCTTCATCGCTCATAGAATAGCAAATGCCAAAGAGCATGTAAAGCGTCGAATATACAAAACTTCTAACTTAAAATAACTTAAATCCCCACCTCACGACGCCTATACTCAATCTTGCAGGTACATATAGGACTTGGTACGGAATGTGGATTCCCTAACTATATTTTCTTAGCAAATATCACAATCCCTGTGGAAAAATGTGCAAGGGTGAATAAATTTCCTAGGTCAGCTACCAAGCTTACTTTTTACGACAAAACATATATCCTTGACATTTCTATCATAGGTGGCAACATCCATTGGCAGCCCAACACCACAAAAAGGTCAAGGCCCACGTTTTGTGAAATAGTAAAGCATTGTGCTACGCGCATTTCATTATATAAGGAACCTAGCTCAAGGCCTAGTTCCAAAAGTTCATTACTTTTGGACCTCTGATGATCAAATTGTAGTACAAAAATGTTCCTTCTTAATTCCAAACTTTCAATGAAATTATAAAAACGGTAAAGGCAGAGGTAAAACATTGAAATTCTGAAGTTTGCTTTAATTTTTGGGTATAACTTAAGATCAAACTCAGCAAAGAAAGTAGGAAAAAAGTTTCATAAATGTTAAAGCATAACATAACAGTGTAAAAGTTTAAATCATACTAAATGAAACACTGACAAAAACAGAGCAAACAATCTTTCCGGATTTTGGCTTCTGAATTCTTGATTGCTTGCTGTTGTAAAAATTTTCAAATTGAAAAAGCTCCTTAAGGAATTTTCCTTTTGTAGTATAATCTCTTCAAATACTTCGGCATTCTACATGTAGGTTCCCTATAAAGTGGTTCCTTACAAAAAAAGAGTGTATACTGCAGGCCACGCAGTCTCCGGCACGTGCATTCATTTTCTTTCGAGTTGCAGCAACCAGATCCCGCAGGCCACCACATCCCGCAGGCCACCAAATCCCGCGGGTCTCGGGAAGTCCTGATAGCATTGTCTGACTTTGATGAAAAGACATTACATTAGCTATTCAATTTCTTGGCTTTGAAATTAATTACCTGAGGGACAATTCAAGAAAGGATTCTGCTTTTCAATTGCCCCTGCATATGACCTCCAAGCTCACAGAAAAGTTTTTCATTTGTTGATAATGGAGATGGCAGCCCTGACATAATTCCTCTCAAAGAACTGCAAGAGCAAAAGTTCATGTCTGTCTGCCATTACAACTGTCCTCCTGTCACAATATAACCATATGGGCACTAGTAGGAAACTAACCCACGTTACGATAAGCCACTGCAACAAACTTTTCCAACATACACTTAGGCAACAGTAAGGAGTTGAATACTTACAGAGCTTCGTGATCCTTGACGAAAAGAAGGCTTTTTTCCAAGAAATGATGTTTTGCTTTCTGTAAACAGAGCAACAAATGTATTTATAAACTGACTATGGATATATGAAATAGTACGGCTACATCAGCAAATGAAATTATACCCATTATACTCCTTTTTATATAAGAAGCAGTAAAATTAAGGTTCAGGCTGGCCTTTCTTAATTTTTTCCAAATTACTGAGGCTGAATTGTTTTTAATTTCCTCTGAAATCATTGGGGGTGTTGGCAATTTTGATATTACACAATATACAAGACACCAATGGATGTTTTGCCAAGGGCAACTTATTCACGAAAATCAAAGAATAGAAGTGACAAAACTTTCAATGCTCCTCAGGCTGACAAGGGAAGGACATTCTATATCAATGTTATTGGAAAACGTATGCATAGTTATCCAAAAATACATTTTACAACAGTGCTTCAGCCTCAGCTTCTTCATTTGTTCTTAATTTCCCATCAATGTTGAGGCTTGTGTACTTATAATATTGGTCTTATAAGACAAAGAGTGTAAATCCATAGGTGAAGTACCGCCATAACTAATAAATATATGTTAATATACAAACATACCAACATTAAATATAAATATACATACATACATACATACATACATACATACATACATACATACATACATACATACATACATACATACATACATACATACATACATACATACATACATACACATACATACATACATACATACATACATACATACATACATACATACATACATACATACATACATACATACATACATACATACATACATACATACATACATACATACATACATACATACATACATACATACATACATACATACATACATACATACATACATACATACATACATACATACATACATACATATATATATATATATATATATATATATATATATATATATATATATATATATATATATATATATATATATATATATATATATATACATATATACATATCATTGAAAGGATGAAACGCGTTCCGCACATACAACGCCTTTTTTCTGTCTTTCTCTCTTAAAATAATTTTATTTATTTTACCACTGCTCTTTGCGATACAAAAGTTTAAGAACTATATATATATATATATATATATATATATATATATATATATATATATATATATATATATATATATATATATATATATATATATATATATATATATATATATATATATATATATATATATATATATATATATATATATATATATATATATATAATATATATATAATATATATATATATAAAACATGTATATATATGCATATATATATATATAAATATATATATAATATATATATATATATAAAACATGTATATATATGTATATATATTTGTATATATATATTTTTAAGTATGTATATTTGCATATATATATATATTTAATGTTTGTATGTATGAATATTTATATATATCATTTATGGCAAAACAGTAAATTTATGGGTATAATTTTATTTGCAGATATATAAGCAGCCATAAATGAGTACTGATGAAGATGTTTATCAAAAGGTCTATGCAGATGCGGTTCTGATTCAGTAATACATATAGTTGCTTTCATTATGGATATCTATCAACATTTCCGACAACTAAAATGTAAAGGCTATTGAGTTATATATAAATAAATGTGTAAAGGCTAGTGAGTTATATAAAAACATATATAGTGAGTACTGGAAAAAGTAACAAATCAAAACATTTACATTGAAACATACTACACAAGGCAGTATATTTTTGAATTTCTATATGTTTTAATTTATACTTAGTGTGTGCAGCTTTCACTAATTACATATATATTGCTTGCACAATGGATGAAGATTAACAAAACTATTAGAAAACAGGCATCAATTTACTCTTTTGCACGTCTTCTCTTGTATTCTAAGTATGTATTGCTGACTAGTTATATATTAATATATATATATGACAAGTGAAATTGCGAGAAAATAACAGACCTGAGTGGGATTCAAACTTGTGACCCCTGGGATTGTACGCCAAGTGCTCTATTATTGAGCTATTGTGTTAAACCCAATAGTTCAGGGGTGGAGCACTTGGCATACAATGCCAGGGGTTGTAAGTTTGAATCCCACTTGGGTCAGTAACTTTCATGCACTTTCACTTGTCATTCTTTCCAAATGTTGTCTCAACATTATATATATATATATATATATATATATATATATATATATATATATATATATATATATATATATATATATATATATATATATATATATATATATATATATATATATATATATATATATATATATATATATATATATATATATAGGCTTTCATAATAAAAACAACTGTTCAACTACACAGTGTAAACAGTTGTTTATATATATGTTTAGTTTATATATGTAGCCATAAATGGGCCACCACAATATGCCAAAAGCAGCAACTAAACTGTTGTCTTTAAGGGTGGGCTCCTGGCATCTTACTCAGTTGACTACCCCAACACGCTATCTCAAAGTGCAATGAAATAGTTGAAAGACCTCAATGAAACACCTTTGACCCAAACAAAAACAAACTTAAACTGCCCTACAGTTGTGTAGAACTGGTGGGTATATCTATAAGAGGTAAGATTTCAACTTTTCAAATGTGTCAACTTGAGTCTTACTCAGTATAGTAAATATTGTTGAGAACACAAGTTAAAATCCTTCAAAAGGTGAAATTTAATCTCCTGATATTGTATTCATATTTAAAGAGCTTTTGGTTGATAGTAGATTTTGGAAATATCTACAAATATATATATATATATATATATATATATATATATATATATATATATATATATATATATATATATATATATATATATATATATATATATATATATATATATATATATATATATATATATATATATATATATATATATATATATATATAGAAGTATCAATAGGTTTAGCATTACAAAGTATAGTCTGGGTTAGATCAGGATGCACATATTTTCACTAAGGTGAATGAATAAGGTATTTCCAAATTTAATTCCAACTCTTCCACAGATAAAAAATGGAAAAGGATATAAACATTCTGCTTGAAATAAAATCCTAGCTTCTCAGCCTAATGGTCTCATTCTTATATCAGGCTGTCATTAGATTGTGAAAAATAACTGGAAAATACTTAAAATTTACTCATGCAACTCACTGTCTTAAACATCCTCCATAGGATTAAAAAACCTAGCTAATATTGAATGGAATCTCAAATAGCACTTGTCAATTGATGTGTCAAAAATAAAGCAGTGCTAGGTAAATCATTAGAGGGAATCTCATCAGAGAAAAAAGGAAACATTACAGCCAAATGAAAATCAAACAGAGACCCAATGTCACCTAAAAGGCCAATTTCCAAATGAGATGAGGAGTCTAGGTTATCATAACTGGCTACATGAATAAAATTAGGAAGTAGTGTGTATTGGTTGACTGGTGCTTTGATCTACTTTGGTTGACACTCAAAGTTTGAGGTCAGCATAACGTATCATAGACAAAGCATCTCCTCACTACAGCACTTTTTCACCACATATTCAAAAAATGATGATCTCTCTTTTGCAGAAAATATCCTAGATAATGACAAGGTACAAAGTTCCTGACAGGAACTAATGAAGGGACCTAACAGAGTTACACCATATTCAGAATTCAATATACCATTTCAAGGCGCCTTACATCACTTTAGACATGTGTTCTCACATGCTACATTGCACTGAGGCAAGCAATTTGAAATTCCAACTAATGAGAAGAATCTTATGTAATTGATTCAACTACAAAGCAATCTGATAACAGCAGTTTTCTAACTATATCATACTGAGATCTAACATAAGTCTAGAAAAGTGATTACTAAATCAATGCCACTTATAGAGAAAAAACATCTTAGGTTGCACTAATATTAAACTTCCAAACAAGTTAATGTGATGGTATAAGGCAGAGGTATTTCTTACCTACCAGTGCAGAGATTCAATGAACGAAACCTAACCTAGGAGGATCGACCCTGTAATGGTATGGTTAATCATCCAAGGCCGGAAGCTATTGAGATTTCCACCGTCCGAGGTTTATTGAGTAGCGGAGAAACAACAATGACATTCATTTCTGGTCACTGCGGTTAGCACAGAGTTTCCTTCGACAATGGTCTCTAAGATTGCAAATTCTTTAACAGCGACGTGATTTTGCAGATACAGGGGAGGGCCTAGGCACAAACCTTTGACATAACTATAGCACCTTTCGACACCAAAAGCATCTCAATAGATTCTATCTGATACATGCTACCAAATCATTGGCTAACAACTTATAAATTGTTACTTTTGACAAACGACAGGGTTTTCAGTGTACGTAATATCAGATTGCAGTCAAAGAAACCGCAAGGACAAAGAGGCGGCCTAACGACGGCTGCTTTGCTCGTAACCCATTTCAACATTACGCATACAATCACAGAATGACAGTCATCGCTGAAGTGTAAAAATTGCTGCTTTCCAGTGTTTTCTGCTATATTTCCTAAAAACGCTGTACACATCAGTATTGCCACGATCCACGATCGAGAAAAATTCCTCGAATAACTTGCAAGTTAACGCAAACAATCCGCCTATGACTTTAAACATCAAATCCACAGCAGTTCTATTCTTGAACTGATTCAAATTCTACGGCCAACTAATCGATGTTGATCGTAGATAAAAGGAGAAAAGTCGAAAGGTATTATTCAAAGTCCATTTTTGTGTAGATAAAATAACAAGTAAACAGATTTGCAATCATGGCTAAACCAAGAAAAGAAAATAACAAATCCATACTGGTTACCAACTATCCTTAAATGAAATATACAAAAACAACTCCACTTTGAGACATTCACCTATTAAACATACATTCACAATCGCAAACTACGATAGTCAGAGAACCTTACCCAATGAGAGCGAAAAATTTTAATCGTAGGTAACTTCCCACTGTCTTCTCGCCGCCATGTTTGAGTATGAAATATTTGTATTCAACGATGCGTTGCACATTCAGCACAAATGCGCATAATAAGCATCATAACTCAACTCGGTAAAAAGCAAACCGTTGAAAATATACCGTTTTCTTTTATTTTTCCTAACGAAATTATAATTACTACAATGAGGAAAAATAGAGATAAGAGAAACTTGCACAATTATCGTCTAACGAGCTTATCAAATGGTAATCATGGGCAGAAAATGTGAAATGATCTCGGGTACTGGCGGTTCAAATGCAGAAACAAGACGAACAAAATGAAAGCAGCACAACTATACAATTTCAGCATAAAAATAAGGCTGTCTGTTCATCGCCAACCAAACATGCTTCCGACCATTTAGTACAACTGAAAAGATCGAACGATAACGATGCGTGGGCAAAGGTCTAATGGCAACAAGAAGGCATCAAGATCATGGTCTTAGCCGATTCAGAAAACTATCATAGTCGGACAGAGTAACTCCTCAAATACCTCCTTTAACCGCATGTTACCAACTGTTATCACAACAGGGCATTTGAACAATTCCATTTGCTACTAAACTCCTTGGGGTCTTGAAGAATTGAAAACAAGTAATCAAGAGGAAAGAAAAAGCATTAAGACCAACCTCTATGGCTTTTCTTCAAGGCCTATGAAAATAAAAAGAATATTGATCCTCTCAACAATAAGAACTATGTAGCTTAAGTAAACTATGCAAACAATAAATTTTGTAAGCATCACAATAAATTTGTAAGCATCACAAGAAGGCCATTGCGCGTATGCTGAGTCGATTCCACTTGTGTCAAATTTAAGCGACTCGGAGGAGAAGTGTAAAATTGAACCTAATCCACGGTATTCAACATGAGCATAATGGAGCATGCAGCATTAAATCCAGTCTTGAATTTCCTCTTCCCATGACTGCATAATAGGTTCTAAATAATATAATTGACCCGTTTTCCAAATCACTTTCTGATTATACCCCAAACTATAGTTCCAAACTAAATGGAAAACTTTACCTTACATCTTTCACAGTAAATGCCATAAATCTACAAGTTTTGTATCCTTAGCGATCAGACTAAGAGGTAACGTTTCCATACTTTCGACGACTGGCATTATGTCACAGGTTCCATACACCCTGCACTTTCATGGCCACATGATGCAAGGAACGCTACATTAATGGATAACTCGAAAACGATTCTTAACCCTAAACTGTTCAAAAGGTACAATATTGTGTGGGCAAACAGCCAATGCATTGATGCAAAATCTCGGTATAGAACAAACCCTGGATGCACAACAAATCTGCACGTCACTATGAACAAATACCATTGAAAACCTATTCCCTACGCATGGACTAGCCATAATGTTGAGTACTTCGATTATAGCCCAAGTAATGATTAAAATCATAGACAAAACACGGCCTTTTTATTGGAATTCGGTCAGCGAAAACATCACGGCACAAAACCGATAAAAAACTGAGCACAAAGCTGATTAGAAAAGTGAGTACAGCTACCAAGAAATAAAGAATAACAGGCAGGTTCAAAGGTAACCAAAGATTGATCCGCTAATGATCTGAAGTTTTTCACAATTCACTTGAACAATACATTCCCAAACAACTAATTTCTTTAGCTACGCGCTCTTTCTTTATAAGGAACCTAGTTAAAGGCCTAGTTCCAAAAGTTCTTTATTTTTGAACCTCCAGTAATCAAATTGTAGTACTAAAAGTTTCTTAACAGTTCCTTAATTTTCATCGCATAATCAGTGCCATAAAAATGATACAGACAAATGCAAAACACTGAAATTGTGAATTTTGTCTTTAATTTTTGGCTGTAGCGTAAGATCAATGAAAGATGAAGGACTTAACACAAGCACAGCAAACAATCTGCGAGGATTTTGACTGCAAATGAATGGTACCAGCTTCCTAATTCTTGATTGTTTGGTGCAATAAATATTTCAAAAAGTAGTATAAGTTCCTCAAATATTTCGGCATTCTACATGTAGGTTCCTTATAAGGTGGTTCCATATAAACAAAGCGTGTATACTCAATAGAGAAAGTGTATAAATTGATGCTGGCTCAACAAAAAGTTAAGGTATGCTCGATAAAACTGCGTGCTTTACCTTTTCAACAGACTCCTTTTCTTTGTCCTTTGAGTGTTTTTTATCCTGGAATGATATAAAATCTCTTCATTTCTATCATCGAAAGATAGCACAAAACTCTTAAAAATTCTATGCTTGTATTCGTTTGGGATTACATCCGAACACAAATTCATCATTCACTGAGTCATAATCCGGTGTAGCATAATTTTTCTTGAGAAATATCTCGTCACTATTTTCGTAAATAGGATTTTACTTTTAATTCTTCTTGCTCTCGGCAAAGGTGAATTAAAGGCGACGGACCAACTCTATAAGTTCCATTTATGGGATCCACTAGAGTTGGTCCTACCATACCAAGCAAATATGTTAGTTACTCTATCTCCGTCAAGCACACAATTCACAGGAATTGTAGCAAAGTCTGAAAGACATGAAAAGCTAACCTGCAATGCTCCCTACATTCTATACATTTTACTACATGTCATTCCTTCTTTGTCGTAAACTAGGCTCTCCCAAGTAAATTTTATTTGAAGTACAAATGGTAATGACTAAGGCTGGCTAGGGGCTTTCAAATGAAAACACAGAACGAAAGCAAACACTGTAAGTAGGTCAAAACTCAACATACCAAATAAACCAAAAAGAAGGTAGGGAATACAAGTGAGAATTAAGACCAACAGGAAATTAATCAATATACTCTAGGCTACAATAAAATCAGTTTAAGTTTGCACCTTCTTTCCTTTTCTCAACAAACCAAATTTCTTCTCCTTTTTCTTTTCTTCTGTAGACGCAGAGCTCTTTCTGACCTGCATTGAATCAATGGTAAAGTTGAATCAATGGTAAAGTTGAATCAATGACTGATGTTATCCTTCCAACTTACTTGAAAATGGCGAAAGCATGAGCACGTTAGCATCGTGTTCTAGACCCGACGTAAAAACAGCCGAAAACAAAGGAAAACAAACACCCCACTACAAAACTCACAAAGTTGAATAAACAGGTACATTCCTGCATCTGGGAAGATAGACAAGGCAATATTGCTTAAAAGATACCCGCAGAATTCTATACAACAAAACTACAGAAATAAAATAAGCACTTTCAAAGTGATGAAAAGCAAAATCTATAAACCATTTCAGCAATTTCTGAGCTTGTTCCTTCATCTGTGTCAACGTCAAGGTCATCATCTTCGGTGTCCCTAATGCATAAGAATCGATGTCAAACTATGCTTACAAATGCCACTCAAAAGTGTGCCCAGAGAAGCCACACCTTAAGACATCATGCAAAAGATCAAAAGCTGATGTAGAATAGATTACTAATAAAACTAAGCTGCCTGTTAGCTGTATATATATATATACAGCTAACATATATTCAGCTGTATATATATATATATATATATATATATATATATATATATATATATATATATATATATATATATATATATATATATATATATATATATATATATATATATATATAGATTGGAAGCCAAAAAAGGGCATAACTGGTACAAGCTGAGATAACAAAAAGTTGTGTAAGGTAGAAGATTCATCTGGCTGAAGCTATACTAAAGAAAACAAACCCTAATTATCTACCAATCCTTAACATAAACTCAAAGACATAGGGGTCGGGTTTCATGATTTTCTGTCCTTCAGGCAACTGATTTGAGCTTCACATTAACACAGTTCATGTGAAATGTGTACTTGACTGAGTTAGAGTAACAACTCCCTTGAAGAGCTAGACGTCTATTTTGTCAGAAAATTATTTATCTTGTCAGAAAAATGAGGTAATCACTTTCCTCCTCTATTAAACTGCTAAATGTTGAGAGGAACTGACTAGCTAAAAAGACTGATAGTGAAAACAACGAAAATGTTCTTGTCAAAAAATCATCTTAGTTTCATTTCCCTTGTATACATTGTCCTATCTAAGCCTATGAATAAACCAACGGCTAGTATAAATATATATATATATATATATATATATATATATATATATATATATATATATATATATATATATATATATATATATATATATATATATATATATATATATATATATCTTGCTTATTTATTTGCGTGTGTGTGTGGTGGGTGTGGTGTGCTTCTATAACTCAAATTCAAAAAACAATGATCTATGAGTTAAAAAGTAGACAACCCAGTGTTTGTAAGGTCGATTAAAACAAAAATGTTATTCTTAAAACTCATAAAGCATTCAATGATAAGAAATTCTTACCTTTCTGCACTTAGTTCACTTGACGACCGATTTCTGTTCTTTGCTGTGGAATTCCTGACGAGGCAAAGTTTCATAAAATATAATAATTCAAATTGAAAATACATACTAAAAAGAAAATAACAACTATGATCATTGGCAAAAGTTCTTGGAACGCCCTGCAAATATAGTGTTATATATGAAAATAACACGTTTCTGGGAAACCAAGATATACAACCGCTTTTTTCACCTTAAAACAATGGTGAGGTGAAGGTTGGCATGTATACAACCTCCACAACTCAGTATTGTCTTGAGGAGCGGATAGGGTATACTACTTAAACAATTCAAAAGCATTTTAGATGTTCTTCAACGAAAAATCACTTTCCAGACACTTTCATATTTTAAACAAACTCGCACATAGCGATCGACCCTACGCTTCACTAGTTCTTCCCTTCTCATGTAGAGCAATAAGCGTCAACAAAATCTTGTAGGACTCGTGGACCCAACAAAATCTCGTGGGACTTGTGAAGCTTGTGGGACTCGCAAATCTGCTTGCAATCCTAACCCCAGGAAAAACACTGGCCTTCACATTTTTGATTACAAATACTCCTATATCTCATATGTTTTCTTCATATCCTCATCAGAACATCTAAAATGCATAAAATATGTATGAAACAAAATCAAATAGGGTGATCACGTTATTTCCTCGCTCCATCTATCTCCTTCTTGTGTGCTACCACCACTTATCAATATACCCATTCGCCACAGAGTGGGCAGTGAGCGAGACCTAAGCCATAGGGTGCTCATACTTAAATAAGGGCCCTCCAGTCACTCTGCTACCCGCCCATCACCAACTGCCTTCAATGTCAAACTATCGATTTAACCATCTAAATAGCTAAGCTTAACTGGTTGCTTAACCTGCTTGCAGAACTCTTCAAACGAATAAAATACTGGATATCAAATAGCCAAACGGTCAAGAATGATATTTACTTTCATATATTTAAGGAGGAAGTCTGCTGTGCAATCTCCAGATTTTCTTACAAGACAGTAGCTTTTAATCAAACATTCTAACATACAAATTTGAGGGTTGTATATTCCTACCAGGAGACAAAATCGTCCTTTGAAATTCAGATAACCCCACAATACAGCAACATGTGGAAAAATTCGTAACCTACTAACAGGTTTCCATGAATTGTCTACATCAGGCCTGGTCTACATACTTCCCCTAGTCACCGAAAACTGCCTCTCTTCACATCCAATCCCAGCAGCTATTCTTTCAATTTGCGAATCAAACCATTATGAAAGGGCGCCTTCTTAGGGGCGGTGGTGCAAAACACAGTATCTTTCACAAAAACCCTACTCAGACTTTTGGGCAGTAAGAATATCACCTTCATATAGCTTCCCAGTAATAAAAGAGTGCCAAAAGTTTCCTAACTCTGTCTGAAAATGGCTGCTACATAGGAATCCTGTCAATTATTTAAAGTAAAATCATTTCTTTGCAAAAAGCAATCATAAACCAAACTATTCTCTGCAAAACTTCAGTGAATTTCTGTAATGCTTACTATTTTCATAGCAGTTCAGGCACGTACCTAGGAATTTCGAGGGCAGGGGCCTAATCGACAAAAAGGTACAGTGAAAAATTTTGAGGGAGAATATAACTTGGGGTAATATTTTTTAGATTTAGAAAATGAATTTCGTACTTTCAAGTTTGATGATGATTGTAAGCAGATCTACTGAACAAAAACACAGTATCCGAGAAAAAAAGGACACTTTCATCCTTTTGAGGGAAAGGACAGGGGTCTAAACCCCTTAGACCCCCTTCGTAGTTGCACACCTGCAATCGATTTATTTTGCATAACAAAGTAAAAAAGATATGGGATCTTTCAAGTGCCCAAAGTTTCACTACAAACTCTTCATGCTAGTGCTCTATGTCGAAATGGAAGTTGACAACAAAAAGGTTTAACCAAAAAAGTCAAGCTCCCTCCCAGACGTATGAGCATTCATGGTTTGTCTTCTAAAAGCTTCCAGTGACTACAAGTATTCCTCAGCAGAAAACTGACTAATTCTGGCAACATGGTGCTTAGTTGCTCCAATTGAATACAAAAATAAAGAAGTACAATTTGCTGTATCATCCTAGCTTTCAACTACTTAACAATGCACGTATTATATCAATTATATTGAGAGCAAGACATTTTTCAAAACATTTCAGGGCTCAACTTTATGACGCAACAATTGATGCTAAAGTAAGGCTCGCAACAGCCCTCAAAGGCAAAGTGCTTTCAAACCCCACTGCTACTGCTTGTTTTGTGGCTCAAGGGTCTAACATCATCTGGACACTAAGTTCACTTGTAACTTATTGAACTGAAAACCAATTGTCTGTCATATTGAGTCTTCAAGAAATGACACGAGGAAAATTCTCGTCCTTCTTCCTTACTTCCTTTGTCTTCAGTTCCTTCTACTAAGTAGAGTCCTCATGTGCGAACATACACTGGTAATTGAATGACTATCCACAAAAGACCAAAAGACTGTGTTACACAGCGTAAATAACGCGCTTAGTAGGAACCTCCTATTCACAAACGAAGTTATCAAGAAACTTACGAATATTGTCCGATATACTCTGACTGGCTTCGTGCGTACACGGTATCTTTGGCATTCGGTGTCGTCCTACAAAAAAACCTGAAAATGTACATCTACATATTTTACTCAGCCCCATCTGCCTGTGTCAGTGTAGGTACGGGCGATTGCCATACGCAGGTAGTTTTGGCAGAATAACAAGGGAAGGCATGAGATTCAGAAAGAAGATGGCAATTTCATAGAAACTAATTCTACAACGAGTTAAAGAATTACAATTGTTTAAAGTAATTACATTGCTATCTTTTGTGATATTACTTGCAGAATTCCCTATATCATCTCGCTACTTCAGTTGCTCACACCATTAAGCGAAAAAGTAAAAAACATTGCACAACTTTGTAAGGATTCCCTATGACACTGGTAAAAAATTTGTCAACTACATCACAAAAGAGAATAACTGGGAATTTAATAACCTTAAACCTTATATATACCATAAGGAACATGCCTGAAACAACGATAAACGAAATACAAACAAAGCTGGTAAATAAAAATGATACATGGCAATGAAATATTGCAATAAGTTAACACTATAGAGTTGGGAATAGCAATGAAGTGGCCGTTAAAAGCTCCAAATCCACGACATGAAGAAATCTTCTATTAACATTGTGATTTCCTATGCTAGCACGTAGTACAGGATAAAGATTCATGCATTTTCCAGTCCCGCTACATGTTTTCCTATCAAACATATCTTATGATGTTTAATATATACAAATCTATATATATCTATATATTTTTTTTAAAAATTTACTCACAGCATTATATCGTCTATATGCAATTCATAAGTGGAATCTATACCAGAATCCCTGTTATTTACTCTGCTGCGTTCACCAACAATTTGTCTCTTATCCCTAAAATTACAAGACAATATTTAAAAGACTTTGCGCAGGCAAAATTTACTTTAAATACGTTTATCGTCATATTGTAAAATAACATATTACACAGCAGAGTTCAATACAGGACTTTTTAAAAGAGAATTTAGAGCCGTACGTTATTCTCGTGGGTACTATACTGAGGAATAAACCTTGATTATCATAAGCATAAACAAAATGTACCCGCCAAATACTTAAGGTAAAATAATACTTTTAAGTCCCGAATAGACGGGGGAGTTGAAAATGTCCAAAAAACCTAATAAACGGGGGGAGGCGGTTGGAAAACTGGGGTAGGTGAAAAATTTCTCCAATCATAATAAGTATGATGGATGAGTTTCACCACTCATTTCAACTGTAAACAAATTAAAAAGCACGATTTCTCACGTTACATAATACTCAATTGATTTACAGACACAAAAAAAAAACAAACGGGGGTCTGGAATAAGGATTTATTGGGTAGATCTGTTTAAAAATTAATAAGCGGAGGGAGACGTTTATTCAGGACCTAAGAGCACGTGCACATAACGCTTTACTTTAAAAGGAAAATTTGCAAATGGATAAAATCTGCACAGATTGATTTTTAGAAAGCCACAAGAAGTTTCTAAAACTGAAGATGTTCTGCAGGATTGCATGTTGAAAAACTCTGGTTTAATACCTATATACACTAACTAATAGGATAGACTAATTTACGTTTGTTTAGGAAATATTTAAAAGAGAATGCCTATTGTCTATGGATGTAGTCAATATTTTAATACCAAATCAAGTAAGGTTAGCCAATTGACCAAAAGTGATTAATCAATTAAAAATTACTTGATTACAAAAGGTTCATCTCTCATCTGAAAACCTTCTAAAACCCTGCTTTTTAATGAGATTGTCTCACGTGCACTTTTTATGTCACTAACCCGTTTACATGTAATTAAGCTCAAGATTCAACAAAAGCACAGACCTAATTTAAGATGATTTCAAAGCATCATCTAGTGCTACTGTCAGTTACCATAAGGAATGTGGGCAAACTAGACGAATAAAACTATGGGGGAAACCATCATTTCTAAATCTATGAATTGTTAGCGTGCTACCTTTGTTTTCCATGAAATATACTTACTTATTACATCATACTATATACAGAGCGCATATCAAGGAGATAAAACTTTAAATCCTGCTTCGCTATTTATAGCTTAGCTGTGACGATCCGCTCCCTAGCTCCTGGAGCAGTTGTCCAGGGCAGCAAAAATAACTTTTAAAACAGAAAAATAACAAAGTAGTCTGTCACCTTACCTCTCATAGTCATCGGCTCTCCGCTGGAGAAATAGCCTTTCTGTGCTAATGCCACCCATTATTGTTTTCCTTCGATCTGGGTTGCGGAGAACACAAACAATGAAACATTGGGAGGGATTCAAGACTATTGCGCAAGACGACTTCTGCTGTCGATACTGACATGAAACTAAAACCACTTTAATCAGCCAACTAGCTCGGCTCAACAACATAAACCACCAAAAACATTTTAACGCAATCGCTACACTTAATAATTCACATCGGGTACTTAAAATGGCCAATATACATACTTGCCATTTCAAAGGAAATCAATAGAATTTCAACATGATTATTGATTTTAAGGCATAACACATACTATCTTGCTTTCTGTTCGATGTAAAGTGATAAAGCTACACTCAACCACTACAACATACAAATGAGATTAACTTACACTAGTAAGCTCTCATTTTCAAATGTTAGAAAGTCGTAAAAATCACTCTACCAAATTCTTTAAAAAAACAACACTTTCTCACCGTCGTCTTTGGGCCCGACGCCTTTTTTGTCCAGTGCTGTTGTTGATTTTGACTTTCTTTTAAAACTGAATCGAGATCTCCTCTTCTTTAACATCGGTGTTGCTTCCTCGACATCATCGCGACCACTGAACGTAATATCGTTAAGCGATGCCCTGTGTCCAAAGGATCCTGATCCGGTACTTTTTGCGATATAAAACTGATTATTCGGTGATTCTAACAAGTCCATCGATTCTATACTCCCATGAATATCTGATAAACTCAACTGACTTGAAGTCAACGAGGGTGATTTTTGATTGCTATCCTCGATAAGAAGCGCATCGAGACTCTTACTTTTCCGTTTGTCTAACCCTGCAGCACTATCATCAATCTCTGCTTGCTTGCTAAGCCTACTTATCTGGCTGTCCCTTGCTATCATTTTGATATTCTCATAGTTATCAGACAAGGGCCTATCTTTCTTTAGTATACCTTTTCGTAGCACAACATCTCGTGGTATGTAAACATGCTCCGCAGAATGGTGCATGCGCTCCTCGTTCCATTTCAATGCTTTCAGTTCTTCTAACGAATGGCTTTTATTTGCATATAGATCTGCAGGACATTTCCCATCCAGCTCTAGTAGTTCCTCCTCAGTTTCCTCAGTTACAGCAGCAAGCATACGAGTTTCTGCAACGAGGCTATTGCCTCTAAACTCTTCGAAATCGTTCACTGATTCTCCTTCAGGAGAAACGACACAGTCAATAATATTTTCGCCACCATTTCCTATGATTTCCTTACTTTTAGCTTCAATATTGTCTTCAACTCCAGTTTCAGTAAGCTCTTCATTAGGGGGAACCCCAGAGGAAACGTCCACCTTGGTAGATTCGGTGTAACCTTCCTTGTCAGCTAAATCTCTGCCTGGACTAAAGCCCGTGGCGATACCGTCACTACATTCTATCGTACTCTCATCAAAAGTACCACTTAAGCAGCTGTCATCGGCATCATAATGCCGAGTTGTATCTGAGGCATCATTTTCATTGCTTGATTCAACGATGGTAACATCGCCTAATTCAGATGGCTTCTCTGCTTCGCTGTCAACAGTATTGCTACCATCTTCCTTTGTACTTTCAGCCTCCTGTCTATCGGCAGCCACACTGTCAATGACAACAAAGCTGCTTTCGTGCGCAGTGCCACAAGCTTCACTTTCCTTTTCATTTTCATTTGATATAGATATTGAGTCGCTGTTTGCATCCTCCTCTTGATGAACAATTTCATCATTATCATTGGACCTATCCTCTGCATCCGAGTCTGTGTGCTTACCTTCACTGCTTTCTTCCTCACATGATGCCAAGGAAGCACTGTGTCTTTTCCACTCGAGCACTAAAAGGAACAAAAATTCATTTCACTAAAGACATCCTGGAGTAAACTTAGTTCATAATGCTTGGGAGGTGGAACACATACTTGCTACAATTTACAGAAAGAAGGGTAGTTTTTGAAATAAGGAATTTTACCCAAGGAAACATTCTTTTGAATGAGAGCGAACATTACCGAATGGCTTACAAATATGAGGGGTGTAACACCATATGGAAAGGTCCATGTGCAGAAACCTGGCAAAAAGCAAGCATCATGAATTGTAGAGACAACACCAAAAACCAGAAAGAAAAGTAAAGATCAGAGGAAATGGAGCGGAGTTACATGCAATTGCAAGATCTGTAATTAAACAAAAAATAGGGATAGCGAGGATACAAAAAAATTAAAAAGATCTAATAACACTATTACAAAAAAATTTTCTTTTTCATTAATATTTCTTAGATTTTAAGTATTGTAAATATTGGTTTGAATTAGCTTTTTTTTAATTATGTATTATACCACCTGTAAAGAATTTTATAATAATAATACTAATAATAACAAAGAAGGCATTACCAGTTTTATCAACTTCTGATGCATTCAAACAATTGGGACATGAGTAGCTTCGTGCTCTTTTCTCGTACAGGTCTTTAGCCTGGGAGAAGTGAATATAAAAACATAATAACAATATCGAAGACTTCTTGTTAGTAACAGTCTCAGGTAGTTTTGATTCAACAACTAATAATGCTTCCCTGGGAAGGGTAAACATCGAAAAGGTCCAGACAAGGCTCTGAAAACATCAAAAGTACTTGAAAGAGCTACATATTTTTAGGACCCTGTTACCTTCCGCGACAACAACAACTAAAATTTACAACCCTTCCCCCTCAAACAATATTGAGTGTATAGTAGAGAACCATGCCATTGTACAAAAGTGTGTCCCTTTTACCTGTAGGTCTATTCATACTTGCTCTAGATAATGTAGTTTAACGCGGAAGGGGAGGCTGTGGTTCGTCAGTAAAGTAAATTATAGCACGTGTTCCAAGGATTTTGACAGATGTTGTACCTCCCCAGCAGGATAGGAAACACTTGCCATGACTAAATCACTAAGTTCAGTATCCATAGTTTATCCCTTCTTTTGTAGACCTAGAACCAATGAATGATAGCTAGTGACTTCACTGATACTGCCAACTAAAGTGGTTAACATACGGGACTCCTTCCCAGACTTCTTACATTTAAATATGGGAACTGCAAACAACAACACGCCAGAAACAATCATGCTGACCTTCAACTTAAAAGTAGGCAGAAAATCTTACCAGATAATCATCTGCTTGAGTTAAGCACCGCAGTCTTTGAATTTCGAGGTTAATTTCTCGCAGTTTCTGCAAACTGTTTGCTGGTGGGAGCAAAGATATTGACTAATGAGCTATATAAAAAAAATCATACTGCAGCAACCTGTACTAAGAGATAAATACGTTCAGATAGCAACAAACGATCTGAAGGTCATACTGAACACTTGTCATGAGCATTTGAAATATCAAGCTTCCACTGTGAGCCTCTGTACAGCAACAGGTTTTGTTTGAAAGCCGCACTGTTGTCGGAAAAAATATAACAGCAACACAACTGCCTCTTGCAATCAGGCAATAAGTGACTAGCACGTGAAATATAATGAAAGCCTGTTTTACCTAGTAAAATGCAGGCCTCTGTGTCAAAGGAACAACCATTCCACCCAAACACAGAATAAGGATTAAGCAGGAGGACTACTCGAATTGACAGCTTTGACGTTACAGCAACGAAATATTCTCCGCTCGAATGAATGGAGAACAATAATACTTAGCATTGCCTCACTTTATACGTATTTTTATAAGAACCGGTTAATAAGAAGCATAATACTAGACAGCCTAAAAAGTAAGAAACTTTTAGAACTATAAGGAAAGAGTTAAGAAACTTTAGAAATTTCTGTGCCATCTTTCACAGTTTCGGAAACACTTTTTCCTCCAAGGATCTAAAAGTGTCCACTACAGTATGTTTTATGTTCTTAAAAGTCAATAAGCCTTATGGACACTACAAAAGACAATGTTTTTTACGTTTTGTTTGTCGTTTTGTTTTGTCGTTTTCACTACACTTGTTTTCAGTAAATTAAGAAACTTTTAAGAAGCGGTTAGAACTAAAATGTGGCCAGAAATTAAGAATTTACTACTAGGCCTTGAGCCATGTTTCTTATAAAGAAAAACGTGTAAAGTCACAGCGAACGACTGTCATAAGGACTTTCTTTAGTTGCTTAACCTCTTTAGTTGCTTTGCATGATTACCATACAAACGCATGCGTACATAAAAAGCGTCAGCCAAAAAGCAGTGAGTTGCCCTCCTATCTAGGCCTTATTCTGTGACCGAGACAAAGTGAAAACTAAACAACGATGTGCCTCAGAACGACTTTCCGCCCAGCAGAAGAGTGATCTACCCCCTAGGGCACTCGTGTCGTGCATTCTTTTTATTGGGTGATAAACAATATACACCTTCTTTTTTATAAGAAAAAAGTTTATAAGAAAATGAGGCTCAAATGGCCAAAATTTTAAGAAAATCCTAAGAAAATCACAAGGCTCAAGTTCAAGACAATGCTAAGAAAATCACAGTTCATCTTCTTTACAAGCCAGAAATTGATATTGGCTCATTTTTGCAAACTCTCGTACGAAGATCGAGACTTATGGTGGCCCAACAAATACAGAGTAGCCTGTTTCAGCCATTTTATTCCTGCAAAAGTTAAGAAAATCTTAAGAAATCTCAGCCTCAAATTCGTGAAACGTCAAGAAAATTGAGCCTCAGGAAAAAAGTGCTTTTCTTATAAAAATAAAAAAAAAACGTGTAGTACAGGACAAAGACGAATTTGGCAAGTGAAAAAAGGCTTACCAAGTGGATGAGAGAAAGTCCCTTCCATGGATCTACTCTGCGTCAATTTGGCACCTAAGAAAGAAAACAAACGTTTAGAATATTCTATTTTGCAAAACCTGCAAGCCTGTTCACTTCACACAGTTTAGGCTCAAATCCTGACTTGCTTCTATCAGCGAGACCCCCGTATTTGGAGTTGTTCAAGTTACTGCACAATCCTATTGCTTGGACTGAAATAGTATAGAAATTGCTAGGTAAAAACGATGAAAAATATGCAGAAGGGAATCAGTGACTGCCCTCATAAGGACCAAACTTTCATCGACTACCAATCGGCCCCGTCACTATGAGTAAAGACCTGGGTTCCACCAATGCTTGACACTTCAGTGACAGGTACTGACAACTGGAAATGAAGAATGTGGTCTGGCACAGTACTTAGAGGGGGGAAGAGCAAGGGGCGGGGAAAATAAGATAAAGTTCTGCTCAACTCTTCGATTAAAAAAGTAGGCTTAAAATTCACGACATATTTCAGTCTTAATGGATAGTATTCAATGACTAACAATTTCTGCACCAACAACACTTCACGTTTTTGACTTTTTCACTTCAGATTAAGATATATATCACGGAAGCATAAGTAAATGGGGGGCTAAAACCCCAATACCCACTGGAATCAATTACAAAAAACATGCAGAGATATGCCATAGTGGCTTAGTTCGATATGTCAAGGAACATCTAAGAACACATCTTATGGTTTCCAAATTGTCTGGCGTTGTTTGTAAATACAATATATTGGCCAAATATTATATTATACTAATTATACAAGGGCTGGCTTTCTCGTACAACGAGGCATGATAATTTGCGTGAGAAAAAAGTTCCCCTTTGGTAAATGCCATCTGCCACAAGGCGATGACCAGAAACCAATGAAATACGAGAAGCCTTCCTGAGGATATGCTTTTGCCAGAACCTAGTAGGCCAGCTTTCCGTACAAATCTCCTTGCAATGAATTGAGAATACAAAAGCTTCTTATTCCACATGAGAAAGTGCAAAAAGTTATCAATCAAATCTGAACAGGATGACCTCTAAAACAGGATAGGAAGGGGAATAAACTTGCTTTTGAATCTAGCTGTGTAAATCGGATGATACTGTGGTTTGAATGTAAAGCCACATTTTAGAATGTCAGGAAATGGGCCGAAGAGCGATTTTAGTACAGAGTTATTATCTGCCGCAAAGTTATGGGATTAACTCTTTAACCGGTGATAATGACAATGATGTCTATACACTGTACTAGCAGCAAATGGTCTATGCTGCTACAATAGGATAGTAGCTCTGCTCTATTCGATTTTGGATGAGTTTCCAGCGTCCTCTCCAATACAGCTACGAATCAGGTGACAAATTTTTCGCATGCATCGAGTATTGTGATTTTTTCCCATGGGAGAAAAGCATAAACAAATTCCTAAGATGTCATGCGATAGATAAAATTCTTTCTTAAGAAACTCTTCGTGCGAAGGTTACAAGGCTTTCAACTCGAGTTTGAGCACAACGATGAAATCAAAATATCTGAGAACGAGTAGCGGCTTATCAACGATTAAAAGCCATCCAACCCAAATGAGGTTTCATTCAGAATTGAGGCTAACTCGAATGAAAAGAATAGTGAATACAGAGCACCTTAGTATAACCGAACCACAGAAGCGAGGGTACCTATTCGGTGTTCACAAACCGTGTTGTTAGGGGTAAATTATCATAATTAAGGTTCAATAGAATTTGCTATATTAGACAAATTTAATTTACAAAAATCTACCGTTTTTCACCAAACTCGGCCATAAGACAATATTGCTATACCTATGTCTACCATGAATCATATTCAGAGGCCTTATAGTCATCAATGACGCAGGTGTAGAAAGTTCACAGTGGTACACTTTTTCCTTCTTTGAAACCAAAAGCTTTTTCATAGGAAACCGATTATTTTCAATCACTCGAATATTTAGCATATTCAAACAACTTTCTGATTCTGGGGCCACCAAACTACGGCCTGCGATGGCATTTTATCAGACCCGCCGCGGCG
Organism: Mastigias papua; assembly: GCA_964019165.1. Classification (NCBI taxonomy): domain Eukaryota; kingdom Metazoa; phylum Cnidaria; class Scyphozoa; order Rhizostomeae; family Mastigiidae; genus Mastigias; species Mastigias papua. The sequence goes on along the minus strand of OZ025282.1, from coordinate 6,269,440 downwards.
CGCCAACGGTATTTGATGTTAGAGTGCTAGTTTTATCACTCGTTCTATTGCTACGTAATGATGTGTAAAAGGTTGTTTAGACTGTGTTCCAGTCGATTCCGTTTTATCATAGTCATCCACATTTCATGTTATTGTATCTTTTCTTTTTCTGGTTTTACACCATTTATCTCCAGAGCTTCTTTCTGGCTTCCAAGTATTTATTGAGGAGAGCAACTACGCACCCGCGCTTTTCATTGCTTAAGCTATTTGGACCACTGTAAACAATGCTTGGTGACCCCTTCTCTAAACAATACAGTTATATATCTTGCAGTTTCTATACATATTCTATAGGCATAGATGAGACAAGAAACGGACGAAGCATATATTTACTCACTCTTCTTTGATTCTGATGCTAGGCTCTGCAGATCCTCCAGTAGTTTCGCATCTTGCTCTACAAAGTAAACCACAACACGAGTGACCAGGGCATTCTTTCGTTTAGCAAATCGCATAGAAGTTTCAAATCAACAAAGGACTTAGAAAAGATAATCTTGGTACAAAACAGCAACTCACACCCTTCTCAGTGGTACAGTGGTTAGTAGAAAAGAACAGTCACTAAGCCATTTTGCCTCTTATAGGCTATGAATGTTTAATGATTAATGATATAGTGATGCTCAAAAAATATCCTTACTTTTCTTAAATTAATAAAGACGACTTTCATAACACAAAAACTGGACAAAAGGGGAGAAGAGACAAAGGTGAAAGAGATGTAGGAAAGTTGTAATAGTTGCCATGAAAAATCGACAGATGTGCAATCCTTCAATTGGTATTCAATTGCGCAAGCAACATAGATCCAATGATTCTCAAATGGCAAATATTCTGCTTAATACTATGAAATTTTAGACTAAGAGATAAAAGCATTTTGCTAGTTAGCAAAAATATCAAAATTAGATCATACCACCAAGTAGAAGCTCTGAATCATGCGTGTCAAGCAAGTCCAAAGTTACTCTTGTTAATGAAACACGATTAATGGGACCTGAGCTTCGTGGTATATTACAGTTTCATGAGGAACCATCGCAACACAGTATACAATTCGGACTATTGGAATGGGGAATCACCAAGAAATACGATACTTGACTTACAAGACAGCCTCAAAGTCATAACTTCAAGTTCTAGTGATATTCGCAGCTCTGCCGTCGTACAAACGAGTTTGTAAGAAAATACATATAGTTTCAAAAGCTGACCGAATACAGTTAACATCGATAAAGTTCAACCCAGTCTCAACTCAAGACTATATGCAAGGTCGCAATGCGACCTATGTCATAAAAAAAGATCTAACGATCCATTACCGGATTTCCCCCCATACTAAATTGCAGCTCAAAGAAACAAAGGCAAGCATGCAAGTAAGAAAATAAAAATGAAACAGTATGTTGTACGAATTGTGAGGATGAAAGATGCAACAAAGGTGAGATATCTGCTTGATCCTTTCAATTGTCAACAAATCCAACGAAAGGGATCGGTATGATCTATTTTTCATCAAAACATTGAAAAATATTGGCTATATGATCTCTTGTGATTACTTAGAGAATTACAAAGTGTTTTCCAAGGATTATTTTGATATTCCAAGAGGAAATTGTGAATTAATGTTCAAGTTAAGAGCGCTGCTGTGAAGATTAACACCCTCGAGGAGGAGATTTCGGGCAATAAAACATGGAATATTAGAGACTATACCAAAAGTACTGCTAGTTATTTTCAGCAGGAGTGTGAGCTACGGTGCTCGTTTTGATCTGTGCGTGTATTGCTGAATGAAGGCAGTCGATTGTCCAAGGCTTCTCTACTGTCACGTGAACAGTAGACAAGGATGCCTGTAGAACATTGGCAACGAGAGACATGACCATCTGAGAGCCCGGGAGCGAGATGTGTCCATTTGAGGAGCATAATTAATTACTGCTTTATCCAAAGTACTTCGGAATAACATGCCAACATTTCACTCATAAACTAGCAGCTTTCATGTACGATTTGGAAGGACTTTAGCACTGATAATACAATATACTCATATAAGTCAATGAACATGTATACGGGCAGTAGCCAGTGCCTGTTCTAAGGACACACATAGTCACAATAACATATAACGACGAACTGCACAATCTTCTGGCGACCAACACCATGTGAGTCTCCAAAATCTCAGGTTCTATGATCTGTTGTTTGACGTTACGTTTAATGGTTCTGAACGCTCTTTCTTGCATACAATTAAGTGCCACAACAGGTTATCATCAATATCCAGTACATTTACCCCTTATTTGCCCCTAAACGGCGACCACCCAGAGACTGGGGCACTGGTGTTGTTTGACGTTACGCTTAATGGTGTTGAACGCTCTTTCTTGTATACAATTAAGTGCCACAACAGGCTATCATCAATATCCATTACATTTACCCCTTATTTGCCCCTAAACGGGGACCACCCAGAGACTGGGGTAATGGTGTTGTTTGACGTTACGTTTAATGGTGTTGAACGCTCTTTCCTGTACACCATTAAGTGTTACAACAGGTTATCACAAGGAATGATGGTCAAAAAGAATGAAAGGAGCTACATACTGTCAACCATTATGTTAAGTTGACTACACGCTTAGGTTTCCCAGGCCACACACTCTCGCTTTCCAAGACCGAAAAGCGTGGCAGAAAGTGTCATGTTTCCTTTTACCATAGCACGCTGTCACATAGTTTGACGCGCACTTTCAATGCTGGATTAGTATGACATGTAGTTAAGAAAAACGCATCATACATAAATACGACAAGTTCATATTCTTGATGTCCCGTTTCTCTTTCTTGTGTAGGCGTCCCTGACAGTACACAAGAAGAAAACAAAAAGATGTGGGGAGTGAATAGGGCCAGTGATATGCCGTCCTACTGAAAAAGAAGAAGATTCTCAAAAAGCAAATTCATTCTATATAGTACATTCAGTTCAAATGTGCAGGTCCACCGAGCGGGAGGCAGGAGGAGGCAGACTTACCCGTGTCCCAACCTGACAGGGGCCCCAAATCCTATGAACTGATTTATTGGCTACTTCTCAATCTCATAATGACGTCATCGCCGGGCCTACAGACATATCGAGAGCTATTTACAATCAAAGTTAGACAGAGGAGGTAGTTTGCTACGAACTTCAGTGGCAAAACAAGCTATCTGGGCGCCTGCCTCCACCACTGTACAAGAAAGTCTCAACATGGCCGCTTTCTGTCTTCATTTCAGATGAAAGAACAAAGACTCGATCCAGTCATTTTCAGTACACTGGGAGTGATATCCTCTTCTTCTCTTTTAATGAATTCTAAGCGAAGATATTTTTGAGCAACTGCAGTGACTATATGAAGGAACACAGCTACTGAGGGGGTCCTGGAGGTCTAGACTCCTCCCATTTCCTCAAAAGAATGAAAGTGCCCCTTTTTCTAGATTTCCTAAACTGGTTGTCATTTCTCTGCTAAGTAGATCTGGTTACAATCATCATTATACTTAGAAAGCAACGAAGTCATGACAATTTCTGCAATATTCATCTGTTTCTAAATCTGAAAAATGTAATTCCAAGTTATATCCTCTTGAAACAGCTTAGTTTACCTCTCATTACAGATTAGATCCTTGCCCTCGAAATTTCCCAATTGCACATATGGCATGGAAGAACCGGACAGGAGAGGGAATGACAAAACACGGAGATCTGTCCTCATAATGCATTTTGGAAAAACAAGAACGTCAGCACCCTGATAATAACTTCTCGTTAGGAAACTGTAGTCCAGCAAAAGTAAAGTTCAGTTAAACTGGTTTTGTTTTGAATTCAATCACAAGTGCCTCGAAAATTTTCAGTTCTAAAACAAAATAAAGAAGATACTGTCACAACATTATGTATGCCACATACCGTAATTCGCAGGTCCATCAACGACGCTAGCTGTGATTGTTGTTGTCCCCAAATTATGTCGCTGTATGATAGGCTGCACTGCATCGTCAGCCTCATATTCAACTGGTTTTGCATCAACTGGAGACCTATAATAAAAAGCGGCAAACTTCAATGACCAGAAAGAACAAACTAACAACTTGTGATACATAATAATTCTAAGCTTCATGCTGATTCTATCAAATGAACTTGAAATATTAAATTAGATACACACTCCACTTCCATTTCCTTTACATTTTATTTCCGGTTAAAGAAAGAAGAAACAAAGGAGCCAAAAAATTGTCCATGTTGTAGGCGATCCCCACCCAAACGAGGTGACAAAATATCGTTTTGGCATCCTACACTGGGCAGAACAGAGAACAGTTAGAGAGCACCAAACATGAATTTCATGCTAACTTTCAGACAAATACCAAAACAACACAAAGATCGTAGAAAAGTGGGCTAACATAAAGTAGGCGGGAATGTCATTGTAAATGCTGTCATTTGCAAATTAAGTAGTGATAGCTAATTGAATAAAAGCATTAGCACGCAGAAGCATCTTGTTCAATCACAACATTTGTTTGTATATCTGTACTTAGGTAATTGAGTGGTTTTAAAGCGATTCGTGGTTTTTCCCAAGAACTGAATGACTTCAATTAATTACTACACAATGACTCATATCTCGTATAATTCAACAATTCAATGCTGATGTCGGCTGTGTATGATATTGGCTGACAGCATATCACAACTAGCGAACTTATATGCTACGAAGCAACATAATCAGTACCAAAAATTATAAAACTCACAACCAACATCAAACTGCTGTCAGAGTTATTAAGTGAAATGTCTATAGCAGGAAAATCTAGTTACTACTTTCTACAGCATTCTGATGATAAAGTCCAATTATCCTACTTAACAAACTATTAAATGTTTAAGGTTTCATCAAATATGGAAAATACTGGGACTTGCCTGCTATACATTTTTAAGTATATATATATATATATATATATATATATATATATATATATATATATATATATATATATATATATATATATATATATATATATATATATATATATATATATATTTATGCACTTAGTTAAAAATAAAGTTGGCCATAAAAACCTGTAGATTACGGCAAAGCAAATAGATTACAATTCATGTTACTAGATGTGAAAGTATCTGCCAAAAATATACACTATATAAAGGCAGACACCGCAAACCCAATAATATATACTTTTCAGCTCTATCTTATTGATTTTTTGCATGCAGTCAGGCATCCTATGTCGCTATGCATGCAAATCAAAAATAAATGAACGACTGCATAATAGAAAGAGGACAATAGATCATCATTTATTTATGCGCTTATTGTCATAAAACTGGAAAGTGCCTAAGATTGAACACCAGCTGAGTTTCAGTCGTTAAAGCAGCTCAGCTTTATTTGATTGGAACAAGCTCTGGTCGCTAAATAAACAAGACCACAAAGCTCGTCCTATTGGCTCAACACGATCTAAGCATGTTCAGGTATTAACATAAACGAGATCAAAAAATCAATAGAACTATATCAATTCGTAACCCTGAAAACTATATGGACGTCTCTATTGTCAAACATATTACACCCTGCCAAAAATTGACCAAAATGCAAAGTGAATACGAACGAAGAATAACACACGTTTTTTTTTAAAAAGAAAGCTTTCTTTGGTCAAGTACTGCAACCTTCCTAGCTTTGTCATGATTTCAGTACCGAAACTTTCTTTAAGGCTGTCCTAGCAAGAATATCTGAGTTCATATAAAACACAACAATGCCATGCAGACACAAACAGGCGAAGTACAAAAATAGCACTGAAATACATAGATAAGCACAAGAAATGAAACAAAAGATACGATAGACTTGCGAGAATACCGGCCTCTTAAATATATACGAACTTAGTAAGTTTCCAAGCTCTAATAATCCAGCAGTAAACTTTTTCAAAATTTGCATACACCATTTTACTGTAAAAAACATGTATATGTATACAATCAAAAGATACGTGATTGTATACCACATACAACCTTCAATGGAAATCCTGTTACTCTGAGCCTTCAACATAGTATACCAGTATTAAAAACGCAAATGACACTTCAACAAAAAAATTTCCCTGAACATTACGTACAAGAGAAGTCCATAGCACTGTCACTGTGGACTCCATGGAGGAGAGCATTCTGATTCCATTATCAGATCTAATTCACTTAGGGATAATCTCTCTTTCGTTTGTCACATCAAAGATCAGGGGCTGGCAGAAATTTGATAAGCCGTGAAGTACTATTTCTCTGTAACATTATATAATGAAAGCGAGAACAAGCGAATAACGACAATACTGTAATCGATTCTATCTTACCAGTACCCTGTTCTGCAAACGTCTGAGATCCATTTCGCGCTCATTATTTACATCCAAAATAGTCCGGCTTAGACTGTGTTTAACAACCAACTCAAATCTCAGATTTCAAATCGCCAATGCGAATATACAACAAATACTACTTCGCAAATTTGTTTTGGATATAGGATTAGACACCCTGTGGTCACGTAGACAATCCATGAACGATTTATCTGCCTAACGACCCCGAGTGACTCAACAAAGGCGGCTTCTTACCACAGGCAGTACAACAAAACAAACTGCGTTATCTTTGAATACTAAGGCGGTTTCAATGGTTTCCTGTAGCACAAATATCACAATGGCTTCTTATACGCCTGAGCTTTCCATGATGTCACAATGGAGTGAATAATTTTGTTTTCACTTTCAATCTCAACAGCCATCTCAATGGTACAAGGGTGAGAAGGAGGGAAGATATGCACTTCTGCCGTGGGGTGTAACAGAATTGTAGAAGAGGAGGGCTAGGAGTCAGTCCCCTTCTACCATTCGTAGGGGAGCCGAAGCCCTTCTCTTTTTCTTGGTAATGTTTATAGATGAACCAGACTAATAGCATGGGGTCCTAATAGGTTCAGACTAAAACTTTCCTTCCCACTATTACCGTCATAGATTATTCATCCCTAAGTTTGAAATAAAAGACGGGTGATCTGCAATTGTTCGGAAACCATTAAGTTTTTGACCTCATGAAAGTTTCATTCCAACTATATCAAACGTAAGCTCTACACCAATGGCCGTAAAAGCTAAAATTTTATCTTCGCCAGGTAAAATAGAATGGTCAATAACTTCCTTCGAAACCAAGAGCATCCATGCAACATTACCTTTCTATTCGGTTATCATTGCTGTCATTCTGGCAAGGGACGACGAGTGCATATAGACGGGGGCAAGACCAAAACTGAAGAGCACTATAACAAAATCAAATGACATAATCTTCCCAAAAACACAACGTCCACTTTACCTTCCTCAACTTATTCTGAGTTTCCAGTAAGCTCCTGAGCTAGAAACACGAAACTAAATTACCACGGTAAACGGTATACCGTTGTCAAAAATTTACTTAATTTGACAATCTGGGTTCGATATTTCTCCTATTTTCCTTTCCATAACCCTTCTCTCGAATAAACCTAAAGAAAAATTCCCCAATTTCCTCAACTTCATTCTCTAATTATTAAGCATCATACAAAATAAAGCTTGCCATAATACAAATACTTTGAGGGCATCCAAAAATTTTGTTCACAGATAATGGTTTATAAAACAGTAGTGCTAGACTGCTCAAAAAGATAATACTGGACAGAGTTCAATACTGGATATTGAGACTTGAGATAGCTATAAGTTCAAATACATTTACAATTCCAATTTTTATCTATATATTCTGGTGTCATATTTATGTAGTGCCTGTCTACCCGTGCAACTCTACCATGCTATGCAAACCCCAATATTCTCGTCAAGAAGTCTTCAGAAAATTTTCGTATGAAATTTCAGTACCTGGGAAGAACTTATAAAAACACGTACTCCAAGTAAAACGACATGATGGAATAAAGTAAAAAGGATCTCTATATCATATAGGCAGGGAAGCAGCAGAGGTATGCAATGGGAGAAAGTGCCCCTTTTCTTTGACAAAAGTGGTTATGATAGTTGCAACATAATGAAGGATGATTCCGGCGTCCCTTTATTTAAGAAAATGAAGTCCACTAAGACTGTCGATAAGACGTTTTTGCGTGCCAAACAACCAGCGCAATCGATACTATCTCTCTTTGCTATTCCGACACTTAAGTGTCAATGAGCAATCAGGATACGTCGTGTACTGATATACAATTATTGATAATTATGATTGCTATTGGTCGTGTCTTATGTGCAACCGGTCAGATAGAAACAAGGAAACAACGGCCAATTGATGAAATGGTTACTGCAAACGGCAACTGGCGTTTTCTAGCTTACTCTCTGTTAGAGTGAGTAAGTACATGCACGCTTTTTATTCTATTAGAAAGTTTTTCTGCCCAGTACTGAAATTTTCTTAGCTTTTTCATGATTTCACTACTGAAACTTTCCTAAAACATTCCTAGCGAGAATACTGTAATGATAGGCAGGCATTACACAAACATTACACTGAAACATAAAGTTGTTCAAAAGAAATCTGTGCAAATTAAACAACTGGAATTTCAAGTGGATATAAACTTATCAGCTTTCTTGGGTATCAAAAATTAAACTTTCTTAGCTTTTTGAGCAGCCGGGTAATGCTTTCCTACAAAACACTTTCTTGTACAAAAAATGTGTATACTAACAACTAAGTAGAGGTTGGGCTAACAAAGCTGTAGTTTAATAATTTTCTTCACCTGTGTGAGAACTCAATAATCCTAGCCTACTGATCAGAGAAGCCGAGCACCAAAGCATGTATGAACCTACAACACCAGAATTGTTGCTGAATTCAAAGTATGGGCAAGTCACTATTTCTAAAGCATCACTAAAGCTTTCACATATTAATTTCGTTGATTATGAGTTATTTAAGTGTCGGTGATAGACTGTAGGTTTTAAGCCATCTCCTTTATAAGAAGCTACATTTTGGAATGCAAAAATGATGGTAAGCCAACTTGGAGAAAGGTTCAACCCTCTTTTTTACGTTTTAAATTTATACTTTCTACAGTGAGCTTCACCAGAATGCATGATACAAACTTAAACACAAGTGAACAGTTTTAGTGCTGAGAAGTTGAAAACAGCTTTCAGGTTGATACCCTTAAAATTTGTATAATTAATTTGCTTCCAATCCTAGTTACTTCTTAACTTGTTTGATTACAGTATATTATTCCACATTATACTATATTATACTTTATCATATATTATGTGTGTACATATTTCCTTACTTACAATGCTGATTCTGCAAAATCCACAATCACCCAGTCAGCAAACACATCTAAATTTAAATGTGTGTTTTCCATATTAATCGTCATTTCGACGACTGTCTCCACCTTAATTCAAAGTGCGACAAGACAGATACCATGGCCGCAAGACATTAGGCCTTCACAACCATCTAACTGAGGTTGGAAACAACATTCCTGGATATTAGCTGACTATGTCACCTTGCTCGCTGACCCTTGACGTTTTCCAAAACAACCTCTTGGTCTCAAGCTATATGAAGTTCTTTTCTCTCCGTAAATCCACCTAATTTACGGACCTACTCCAACACTAATCTCCAATACTAATCTCTATGCATATGTATCTATTTTCAGTTCAGAGCCTACGTCTAGGGAATAACTTGGTCTATTATTGCGAAGTCGCTACAACAGTTTACATTGAAAGGATCTAGTTGTCTCAGAATGAACTGCTGTACAATATAAAACCCATTGCTTCGTTAGTTGCAAATCTAAGCAAAACATATATTGTCTAATCTCATCATCTCATAGAATTCTCAATTACATCACAGTGCAAGATTTTTTCAACCGGCTCTTGTAAGCCAAGCAACTACGCCCCTTCCGCAACCGATTCTAGAGAAACACCTGCTAATTTGCAAACTATCTTGCTGTTGGGTTGATGACCCTTCCCCCTGCATAGGTCCCCTGACGTTAAGAAAAAATACTCTCCAGTTCAAATATTAACAGGGGGATACTCTAAATTCAAAAAGATTGTTTACATCAACAAATTCCCTAAGAGAAGAAAAACTTTGTGTACCAACCTCGAAAAGAGTTCCATGAATCTAATACTCTCATTTGCACTAGCGATGTCCATTGGGGTATGGCTATTCTCGTCTTTGACCAGCAACGCTTCACTGGCTCCGTATTTTGTTAATAAATATTCGCCAAGTTTAAAAAGGTCGTATTTTGCACACAGATGGAGAAGGGTCCAAGTCGCTAAAGAGGAGAATAAGGAAATAGCAAAAGCGATAGGATTCTCATATTTTATGCGTCAGTGCAGTCTCAAGTCAATCCGCTAATAAAGCTAACAGATACCAGAACAATAGAACTGAATAATGTTTGCAGAAGGTTTGTGTTTTGTGGCCAACATGCGAAGACCAGTAACCAACATCTATTTTCGTGATTTGTGGGAATGAATAAATATCCCAAAATGAGTTGACAGCCTACATATATGCATATACTTTGACAAAATATATTAAGTATGTTAAATATAAGCAGTGGGAATTTCTGAAATTTTACCAAGGAGCTCTAGCTGCAATGTCATATAGGGTGTGGCTTACTGCAACCATGCCCACATCTCAAACGTCTATCTACACTTTGTTTAAGGACAGATTGGAGAGACACAGTACAACACCATGGGACTCATCATCACTGAACATAAAGAACTACAATACCTTGTTTATCATACAAACTCCACTTTTCCACTAACTGCAATTGTTTGAATGCGGATAGAAGCCTCTGATCTAATCCCTTCTGCTCGTCACCCGACTTGGTCAAAAGTGAACAGTACATCGCTTCAATTTGCTTCAAGGCGGCCGAATTTGTCGAATTTAGTGCTAGTGACTGTGCAAGTAGTACAGACATATCCAAAGTGAATGTAAACTTTGCTTTTGCCCTCTTAATGTATCGTTCTCTCGCTTTGAAGGTAATTGATAGATCTACAGATTCCGCAATATCATGATCTGCAAAGTTAATCAAATCAGCATGGTATAAAACAATCAAATTTATAACAATCATGGTCATAATAAGCCATTTTGTCCATTTATAAATATGTCTTTGCTACAAATTATCAAGAAAAGCCTGCAAACGAAAGGTGATAACAGGTATCCATTCCTCCAGTTTTGTGCTCTGTTCCCCCATTTATGAAACGCCACGACAAAGATTCCCTCCATTCAAAAGTAAATTGAAACTACCTTTGGACAGACACTTGCTGATGTCAGTAGAAGTTAGTTTACAATCCAGGTACAGTGGAAAACTCTAGCGATCACAGAAGGCACCGGAGCAGCTCAGTAAGACTGGCCATGCTGGTAAGGGTTTACCTTCAAAATATATCAATTTGTGATTGATGATGGCAAGTTGCTATTCTCTCTTACAAGTTTAGGTCTGAGCTGTCTGAAAAGCTACCTCTCAGTTCCTAGTTCAAACATATTGACAACAGCAGTTCTGCTCAGATAAATTAGTTTGAAATACTCAAAGGGTCAATATATCTATATGTGCAAAAACCTAATGTGAAAAACTTACAACAGATCAGATTTATATAGGCTATCCCTTGGGATCTAAATAGCTTGAGAAAAACTCTTTATGGCAAATAGCAGATGCAAATCATATCCACTATTACACAGAACTAATTTCTTCCAGGCTTTCACTTAAACACCAAACTATGTAAGAGTTTCTTACAATAAGTGACTGGATTTGACACCTAGAATCAAACACAATACCACAGGGCTTTGGAGAAATGTCACTTTTACTTAACAAAGGCCCAATCCACCTTAAACATTACAAATAGAATGAACAACAAAAAGACACTGGTTTGTGACTTTCTTTGCCCTGTGAAAAGTGGCTCCACCTGAAGACATATATCATGAATCTTCAAAACTAAACAATGAATCTACCATCAAACATGCTTAATATACTACCTGGTATAATTGCTTGGAGTGTGAAAGGATTAACATATTTTGTTGATGTTATATGTCTTAGTTTTGAGCCCTCAAAAAGAAGAAAGTATCTGACTTCCTTCCTTAATGGTGACAATTGACCTCCACATGAAACAAATATGCTCTGTCCACCCTGCAAAATGAGAAAGTGAAAAGATTCATAACACATGAAGAGTACAGACCAAAACGGACAATATGGAAGTAACGTATCATTGTATTAATTAGAGAGTAAAAGCTTAATACAGTAATACTTAATACTCCATACAAGTAGTAAAATATATCATTGTTGCCAAAGGAATGTCATGCTAAAAAAAAGCTACAATGATCACACATCAGTTTGTAAAACTAGGAAAGGGGTGGCTGCCACATTCAATAAGGTACAGATGTGTGAGAGTCTCAAGTGATAAATAAAGAGGTGTAAACAGTTGTTTTATATATCATTCAACAAATCAATGAGCTATGACAAACTCTATGATTAGAATGTGAATTTCCATTGAAGTAAAACAGAGGTACCAAATAGAAAAGTAGCTACCTTGTAATTCTAGAGAAAAACATTCCTTACATATCTAAAAGAATTACTCAAAAAATTATCAAGCCACAGACTACATGGCAAAGAGCTGCAAGTGGCTCTTGAGTTGTGGTTTGGCCACCCCCAGACAAGGATGCTCAAGAATAACACCAAAAATCTACCTTTTCATGACCTCAAAAACACATGACTTCATTGAAAATCACGAGAGCAATGTCTATCGAATAACTTCATTCTACTTAGTTTCTGTCAAAACAAGGTAAAACCCTCAAAAAATAAAGAATGCTACAAACATTACTTACATAGACAGGAGCTTCCATTGGTGTGAAGACAAAATCCGCCCAATCATCTGCAAGAGCAAAATGGTCAATAGTATGAAAACTGAAAAATATCACATATATGTAGATATCACAATAGTGGATTAACCTCTGGTAGAACACAAAGATAGCTTTCTAAAAAATTGCTTTGGACTCAACACAGCTATGTTTGCCTACTTTGAAAACAATGGTCACTAACAATTAAAAGTAAACTTGACACTTCAGTAAGCCAAATAGAACTCTGTCCCAATATAAGATGATAGGATTTCATTTGAATCTGCATTGAGTTGAAAAAATTTCTTTGCAACATGGATATCTTCTTATCAAAAATTGTAAGATAGAGGCACACTCTTTATAAACTGTTGAAAATCAATCACTAATAGGGCTATGGTGGAATTAGGGGTTATGCACTGACAATATATGGGAGTAAAATCAGTCTCATATTTTCACCTACTGCTATATGTTGTACTCATATACTCCTGAAACCTAGTCCACGTCTCTTAAAAAGTATGCGGCAGACAAAATCTTTCTGAGGAGAAGGGTACACAATTCAGCTGGTCCATAGGGACACTGCTCTGGAGATGTTTACAAATAGTCAAATAAAATGACCACATCCCCTCCTTATCATGGCCTTATATAATATGAATATCTATGCAGTAGAAATCAAATTTCAAAACATGAGAATAAGAATTCAAATTTAAATATTGTGTGTCTATGAAAACCGGCTGGAGAGACTTAACAATAGGCTGCACTTGCTAGCTATGAAGCATGGAAATCTTTGCTTTCAATAATTCTGTCTGAGAATCAAAGATAACTATACCAACTATTCATTATATACTTAATATTCAAAAGAAACCACAGGTATAATGAGTACAAACATAGTCTTATATCCAGTTATCCTTAAGAAACTTCCCGCATCGTCAAGCATGCAGACAACAGGGTGTCTTTCTTTTGCAATGTAGTAAATCCCATAGAAATTGAGTTCATGCCACTTGAGCACAAGCGTGGATTTACAAAAAAAATAATACTGCAATTCAGAAACAAATTATGCGTGTGTCAAGTACTTTATTCTGTGTTGATCGCAATAATTATGGGAGAAAATCAAACTGTGTCTGACAGATAAGTCCGACAAGTCTAATGAGTTGACACAGAGATCACAGAGTCACAATACGATGGCATTTTGGCATTCACTTATCGTGAAAAGACCAACCAGTATAGATAAAAAAGAAAAGATGATAGTATTCTTATGTAACTAAAAGCAAAGCCAAATGATATGATACGACCAGGAGCATAATAAAGTAATGGCTTTGCTTCAGTGACTATTCTACAGTAACAGAAAGAGGCAGTGACACTGTAACAGACGGTTTCCCATCCTATTTCTCGTGGCTAAATGTGTACCTTCGTCGCTGAATTCATCCTGACTCGCTATGACATCGTCCGAATTCATCTTCTTCTGTTTCAATGAACAATCCTCTTCCGCACTTTTACAAAGGCAATGGGTGTATGTCCAAATCTCAGCATGAAATGTAACGAGCAACCATGACACATCTTAGTTTACGCCTGAGAGAAAACTAAAAGAAAACTTTGTTACATTTAATACTTGTGGACATGTTGGTCCGATAGGTAAATGCGAACGCCATTCTTGGCTAGTTCTAACGACATCATGAAAGGATTCAATTTGAATTGAGCTAACAGTCGGTCCAAAAGCGCCCTCCTGCGATCCACGTTGGATGTTGCTTTGATATAGAAGGCGGATGGCTCCACGATCCAACATTTCAAATTAACATTGAGATATAAGCCAATAGTATGGTAAGACTATGGTGCAAACCTATATACGAGGCGATTTATTGGCAGAGCAAACAAAGTACTTTAGGCCTAACTGACTAGTTGCAAGAATGTTGTTGGCGACGAGCAACTGTCCATTTTTTCTTTTCAAACGCTCTCACATAAAACTGAGACACGAGTGCAAAACTCAGATGAAGTGGGTGCTGAATCACTTAACACGAGCTTTGCAGGCAGATCTCTGTAATAAACTGCATTCGCACACTAAGATAAAAACAAGGCTTCCCTTCGGTTGCCGTGGAAGTGGTCCGAGTTTATTTTTATATTGGAAATCCTATAGTCCTTCCCATGAGCTAGACAATTACTAATAGCCTTACCTTCATTTCATTGTCCTTATTGAGGAGCGAGAGTGAATCCCTTTACCAACGGAGGCTCTAGTGCAATCAGGAAATATAGCAACTATAACAATAATCACTACGCCAAACCATCTCCATCAAAATATCTACGCTTCAAGTCCGCCCGCGATCAAAAAATAACCCCGCACAGTATTCTTCACGTTTTAGCAACTACAACAACAGAAAACCACAGGGACTTCAATAATACGTTTACTTGCTCTTTTACTAACTTAAATACAACAACTGCACTTGTGATAACGCTGTAAAGGGAGCGATGAATTTAATATGCATTGATGCAAATAGTGGCATGATTCCCGAATGTGAAATAAAAAGAGGAAAATTCAAAATATTCTGAATAGAATGCTTTAAGGATGTTGCAAGTGAAACAAAAGTGAGAGTCCTGGAGCAGTCAGCACTATCAGAGATGGAACTGAAGATGACACTGACATCAGACGCTTTCCATGATATATGAGTAATTTACAGCAGGAAGGTGTACTTACTTTCGACTGCAACTATCCCTTATATAATACCGTGAATTTGAAAGTTTGAACACGAAAATGTTAGGCAGTAAATCCGGGGGGAGGTTCAGTAAGAATAGGCAGTTGAGGAAGACTTAGCCTTTTTGGACTTCGTAAACTTTTATGGAGTGTAAAACGGAACTATCATTATTATTATTATATAATTATTATTCTTATAATGACATTGAAAAACAAAAAAGTGAGCAACCAACCTAGCTAAGCATTAATAAAAATATTAGCTGTACGTGAATGTTATTCAATGATGACTCAGTATGTAGACAAATAGTATGGAACCCATCTGATAATATTGAGAAGCTTCTACAGTCAATAACGTTTAGCAGCTAACACTTTCCAAAACTTAATCGGGCGAATCTTCCTTTAGAAGGCCCGAAATGAAGCACTCATAAGAGAGCCTGGAATAAGAAATGTTTACTGGTCGACACTTTTACAAAAATTGAGCGAGGCCTTTTCGTCGATTTACACAAAAGGCATGCCAGACTAAGAAAACTAACAAAGTATCTAAATAGCAGAACAAAAAACTTTCGTGTTTATCTAGAAATTGATAAATCATAATACATATCGTTAGCAATTAGCACACATGTTAAATTTATGTCGGTTTTGATGACCTGCATTTAATAAACAGACATACTTTATTTACAAAATCCACACTTAGTGGTCATTCAAAAGCTATGTAACAGAAAAATTGTCATTTTCACCCCCCCCCCCCTCCACCTCTATGTAATGGCTTGTCACATAAGAGCTGATACTCACTCTTTGTTACTTAACATTCTGGCATGAAGCCCCCTCAACAAAACAAGTCTCAAATTTTTAAAAAGAATATTTCTATAAGAACATTAAATTGCGTCTCAAAATCGCTGAAATTTAAGAATGATAGATAACACAAGACTCATGCTCTACGAAGTCTTTAACTATTTTTTTTATTTGAATATTTTTAGAAAGCATTCATCAAAAAGTGAAAAGTAAAAGCATTGCACTAAATTTTTGGTGTTACGTATCAAATGTAACTTGACACCCCATCCCCCTACATTTGGCCGTAACAGAATGTGATCTGTGTGATACCATTTAGAAAAGTCCTTTACATATTTGCATAAGGAAATATAACTCACGATGTAATTCATAAACAGTAAAAGTTCTTTAGAGCTACTTCTTCGGAAATCTGAAGTACCATAAATCCTCGAATAAGCCCCTGGGGGCTTATTTGCGAAAATGATTTTTTAGGTGGGGGCTTATTCGTTCGGAGGTGGGGCTTATTCGTTCGGAGGTAGGGGCTTATTCGTTCGGAGGTGGGGCTTATTCGTTCGGAGGTGGGGGTTTATTCGAGGATTTACGGTATACAAAGAACGAACACGGAAGTCAACTACTATCTGGTGGTGATGTCCTGCGAAGGAGAAAAGTTACGTCATAGAAGCGTAGCCCGGTTAGGCCACAGTGGTGCAATCTTGTAACAGCAAAATGTATATAAACAAACTTGTTACACACATGCGACTAGAAGTGGTAGATGTAGTATTGGCTATAGCATAAGTAGAAAAGGCAAAGGTGAAGATGGAAGGCAATTCCTGGATCAGTAAAAAGCTGTTATCTGTCGATGATTACATTAACTGGACTTACCATCCCAATCCACAAGAGAGAAGAAAAGCTTTAAAAGAGCTTTGCCCTTGCCATGTTCGAGCTGATTTAGATCAAATCTGGAATAGAATCTTTGAATGTACAAGCGATCCTGATCCGTTAGTCAGGGACCAAGCGCTTCATGCTCTGGGTGACGGCTCGCCACATCATTTGGAAGATAGAATCGTGGAGATTGTTGAAAAAATGTATAACGACGAAGATGCAAGAGTGAAGAAAAAAGCAAGAAAGATGCTTAATTCATATCGAAGGACTGGGAAATGGAATGTACTATGATTTACAGGAGTTGACTCTTAAGCTTAGAAATTCAAGTTTTTATTTGTAAATGAGAAGGAACATTGATTATTGTATTTGTACTGTAAGCTATTTGGTACTTTGTCTGCTCTCCATTGTGCTATATCCAGAGGTTGCCTTGAGGATATAGCCAATGCCCGACCACTTGTGAATAACAAGCTTGAGGAGTCTTAGTCTTGCAAGTGTATTCAGAAACTTGTGCTTCTCAACTTTGTTTCATATCAGAAAATTAAGTTGTTTATAACGTAAAAAATGCATCTTACTTCAAGAACTGTAATGCATACCATTACAATAGTGCAGCTATAGTGCAGTGATAGGTGTTGTTCTGGTACTTGTTTTTGTACTCAGATGAAAGTATCAATATTTTGTTTGGTACAGCAACTAAAACAATTAGGAACACAGCCTACAGACATATCTATCATTTCCAGGGTGCCATCCTTTAACAACAAATAGTGTCATTTGCACTATTGATCATCCTCACATTAATCCTGAGATGCAATCTAAATATACATTAATTCTTGCAGACAAGTTTATTCACTAGTATGTTGAAGCAATGAATACAAATATCAGACATCAACACTAATTTAATAGTTTTTGTAAAGAATAATATTAGTTTGGAGCTTAAGATCATTCTAATTGAAGAAAAGAACAATTATTCTTGCAACAAATACAAATGTAAGGCCTCACTATGTGACTAAAATGAATCTTAAACCATATAAACAAGAAATAGGAGAATTATATACAATCTAAGTTGACATAGATGCTGTAGACTGACTCTAATCTGCAACTTGCCCCATTATTATTACATATATGCAAAATATTTAGCATAAACATACCAACACAATATTCACCATTATATGCCTACACTCAGTATGCGTTGCATTTAAAAATCTGTCATTCTAAGTTGAAAATTAACCCCTACTTTGCTTCAATTCACAGGACATACAAGAGATAAAATCTGAGTCAGCATGATCATCTGCTCTGATCATTCTGTCTGATAACATGACTCATTTGCTAAATCCAAAAAGAGCTTTGCTGGCACCCAGTACATTCCCTTGCACATGAGGTTCTACTGGGGTCATGGGGGTATTAAAGACAGATGGCAAATACCACAGTGCAATTAGCTTTTTTATAACCAAATCAAAGTCAGACTTATGGTCATGAACCTCAGCATGCACTATTTGTCAAAAGGCTAAAGCATGCCCATAGCTACCTATGCATAGGTAGGGGTGAGGCAGGATGGGTAGTGCCATCCAATAATTAGCTGAGATTGTATTTTGAGGTGTGTCAAATAGCTTATTAATCTCATAACATGGTGCCATGCCCACCCCCCCCCCAAATTCAGGTCAGTCGTCTATGGGTGTGGGCATAAGAATACACCAGGGGCTGATGGTAATCTTGTAATGGACCTACACAAGGCTGCCACTACTAGATAGATATATGCATACAACTATTAACATAGTTAAGCATTCAGGCAAAACTGCATAAACAGGCCTAACATATATCAAGACCAATAACTACAAACACAATATTGGGTACATGTAAATGAATGGTGGCCCCTGCATCAGTGATGACTCTCTGCAGGCTCTGACAATTAAGTTTTGACAAACATCACAAATATAGTATAAGAGCTCTGTTTTTCATACAGTGCAATGTAAAGCCAATGTAAAATTGACTTTCGTTCTATAGAGTGGTATAAATACACTTTATTGTAGCACAAGCCATCGATGCAAAACGCGATAATGTATAAATCTCATTCTATGGGGACATGAAACTAAGCAAAGCATTTAAAATTAACAAATATTTAACTACAATATGAGAAAATGAAAATATAATCATTTAATGTAACTAAATCATGTTTCCATCATATTTTCTGGGTCTGTTTCATACTCTGTTTCTGTGTTTACTTTTACTGTGATTGACTCAAAATAAGACGCATTTTCTTCCTTAAACTTCCTAGAGGCCTCGCAAACATCTGCTTCATCTCTTAAAGCTAAGTGAAGTCTCTCTGCAAGTACGGACAGTTCTTTACGTTTTCCTTGAACCGTCTCAGTTAACATTTCTTCCTCATGCCTGGTCCTCTGAAGTTCGCTTTCTAGCTCTTGTAGCTTTCGCTTTTTAATTGCCATAAAGTAAGCTCTTGAATCGGCTTCGGGGTCGCCGCTAGGCCGCCATGCTACTTTTTCAATGTTTGTGAGCTTCGATTCATTCATTAACTCATCCATGAGACCCAGTGATCCTTCAAGACTTTCACTTTGAAATGTATTTTCTAATTCTTCTTTAACTTTATCTTTGGCTTCAGACATGACCTGCTGAATTAAGGCCTCAAACATATCCTTGTTTCCCTCCCATATCGGTTTGTAACATGTTGCAAACACCTTCGCATCTAAGCATTTATCGATACAATGATTAATGCCATCATGAAACACCGCTAAAGTACTCCGGTTTTCTAGTGTTGACTCATCTGGTACAACATCATCGCTGCTTATGTTTGCAGTTTCCATTGCACGAGCGCTTGCACAAGTCCCAACTTCTTGATCCGCCATCTTATGCAGCGTGAATGAAAACTCTTCGATTTCCCGCCAAAACAACTCTTGTCATAAACAGGGGGCTTTGTAACTCTCCACCGCAGTAACAGCTCAAGATGAGTATAAAGCTCTGATAAACATACGATTCCGAGCAATAACGTTGGATATATCTAGCTTATGCAAATTCAAAATATTGCAGGAGGAGCTGCAACAATGTAGGTAAGTACAATTTCTCGACAACTAATAATATGCCAATATATATAAGGCACACAATTGCCTTTTAAAAACATAACGTAAACATCATGGACAAGACACAACACAGGGTCATAGACGGTGGGGGGGGGCAGGGAGGAAGTGCCCAGACTAATTTTAACTGAGATTTTATTTCAAGATGTTCCAAATAGTCATTTTAACTCATATCATGATGCGATTCTCAGCTTAATCTGAGAGAAATATATAAAACAGGTATATTCCTATGATTTCATAGCTTTTCTCCTATGGTTTCTTCATTCAAATTTGTTTGAAATACTTTTTGAAAAGGTTGAGCACTTGATATAACAAGTTAAGCAATTAGAATAAGCTAAATTATGTACCTCAGAATAAATGTTTGCCAAAATGATTCTCGTCGAGCGTACTCTTGATTCTAATGGAGAGATGCACCTCTCTCGGCACAACTTTCTATCTAACACCCATTCAGTGGCAGAGCTACGGGGGAGCTTGGGGGTTAAATGTCTCGAACTTTTTTAATATGTAGTAAGCTAGAGTCGCCCAAATATGTCACAAAAACTAATGACGATTCTCACGCGTATCATTGATTTCAGCTACCGCTTCTCTCTGCAATAGGGTGCATCTTTATGCTTACAAAGAGCATTTGCTTCTAAAATATTTCCTGGGAATGCTTCACGGTCACAGACACCACGGGTTTCCGACCCCTGTCCTCTCCCCCCCCCCCATTCGGCTCAGCTGCATACGGGCCTGCAACACACACCAAACGCGAGACATGCTCGTTGCAGAATGAGCACTTGGTTGTCATACCGAAGAACACAAGTTCAACAACGAACTGTGTTCATTATGCCCCCTGTTCGATAATCCTAAGCATTATCCCCAATCAAGGATCATTGTGGATGTACCAAAAGTGACATCATCGTATATACTGTATTCATATACTCAATATAATTCAGATTCTCCAGATATAATCGCTAAATCAAAGCTACATTTTGACTGCGATCTGCAATGTTACCGAATAGCTATAATCAGCCGTCTTACAAATCAGCCAATTGGGCATTGCATTATAGCTTCTCCAATACAAGTAATTTTCTATAGACTAAACCTTAGGCACGAAGTAAGTGCTGAAAAGATGCAGGAGCAAAGCCGGGCAATGGCCCCCCAACTCCCATACTTTATACTTAACCCTCCTATTAAGCACCAGAAAGTAGAGACTCGACAAAAAGACACCCACTAGCACAGTCGCTGCTACTGTCTTGTGCTATATTTTCTATAATTCCTACAATGTAGACAAAATTGCGTTTCCACCTTAATATTGGTAGTGAACGGGCAAAGAGGGGTAAGATCTTGTAATAGGATGGGCAATTGCCCCCCGTACCCACCCTTAGCTTTGAGTATGCTAAGCCATGACTGTACAGACTAAGCTGTTTAATAGTTATGTCCATGAAGCAGAATTTCACGCTTGCTTAAAAATTACATTCATGAAATAGTTAAATGATACTTATCTTCAATTGATTTGTTTGCTTTTAAAGCAACCATTAATAATGATGCTCTATTGTCTTTTTTGCCCATTGCTGTTGATCTCCCGCATTATCAACGTAAAGATATGTTGACCATGATCAACCCCCCGTTTTTACCATATTTTGCCGCCAAAATCTTCGAACTCTTCATTGAGCAAAGATGGCACCGCCGATGAATGATGGAGACCAAGGTATGTCCTGCGCAACTATATTCTCGATTAATATTTGTTTCAGTTGAGGCGGAGACCCACTTGGCCATATTATTTCTTAGCTAGATTTTTGCAATCGAAGCCATGATGAGAAGATAACATCCATATTTCGAGAACATGACTAGGCCAGCTTTACTTATCAGTATAATAGGAGTGCTGGCTAGAAAATGTTTCTTTGATCTGATTGTTAATCTTTATTGAGACTTGTTGGAACTCTTAATTAGTGATGCTAGCAATTTTTTTGCCCTATCATTAGTGCATGATCATAGAAGGTAACAACCAGACTATGAAAACTTTGTTTTTTTGACAACAACAACTTTGAGGATTATCACTTTTTATTCATTTTTTTCACGAAAGGGTTAAGAAGGTCAAGAAGAGATAAAAGATCGTCTTCAGGTGCAAAGAAAGCTTTAGAAGAAATCAGGTAATTTCATCATATCAGGACAAATTTGCAGGATGTAAAAGAACACTCAGATCTTTTCTTGACCTGGATAAATTTTTGGAATCTGCGGCTTTAGAATTGCCAAGCATTAAAAACACTAAATTAACTTTAGAAGTTTTTTCTTGGAATAGTAGAAAATTTGAGCACTAGTGATTATGTAGATAGATGTTCAAGAATGATTTTGGTTGAAAATAAAATGAATTAGATATCCTCAGTCCTGTTTTCTACTTTACCCTTGTTTTGAGATCTCTTCACATTTCATTTTTTACCAGTACTGATAGGCAACTTAAGATTTGCATAGGTTTGGAATGTAAAGCTAGGGATATATACTCTTGAGAAAGAAACAGACTTCCATTTCCGTTGACCAATTATCTTCTAGAAAATACCAACAAACTGGTGAAAGAGCTGAATATCAGGTAGAAGAATTTATATTCATTTAGCTTTATGATGTTTGATATGTTGGGACATTTCTCTCAGAGCTACACTTAGATTGTTCAAAGTATAACTTGAATGCATATGTTTAAAGGCCAAAAAAGTATGGAAGTAATAGATACATATGATTTTGTTGCAGGTTGGTAGCCAAGAAAGCCTCTATGATATTGTTGATGAAAGAGAATATGAAAGACTTGTCAGAAAGAGACAAGCAGGTGACTGGATTGTTGATGATGGTAAGCAATGATCTTTCCTTTTAGAAATTTACTTTCTAGTCTTCCCTGAAAAATACCCCACAACTATTTCAGCAGACTCCTGATTACTGTTATACCTTTGTAAAATTCCTCAATTATTAAGTGAATTTATTAATTGAGATTATTATGAAATCAATCTTTAACTATCTGTGCTTAGAAAAAGTAGGGTGGCATAAGTTAACTTCTTTTTCAATTGTAGATGGATCTGGCTATATTGATGATGGAAGAGAAATATTTGATGATGATCTAGCCGAAGAACCAGAAGGTATATTATCGCCCTCTACATTTATTCTTTCATGGCTCTGAGGTAGATGTTGTTTCTTTTGAATTATGAATACTCTTCACACAAGCAGCAATAGATTCTAACACTTGAAACACATTTGATTGATTCCACTAACCTCTTCGATTTTGAGATAAGTATATTACATGTGCCCCATTTGTCCTTAAGGCCTAATCAGAGTATGCAAAAATGTCCTCTTGAGGATCATGATGGATGGAGATTAGAAGAGTCCTTTTCATGTTTACATTGCTAGGTTACAAATATAATCATTTCCTAGCACAAGTAAGTCTTTATAAATGATGGTAATAAGCTGCACTTTCACCAGTGATATGCATTTTTGTTACACACTTTTTGTTTACTTGACAGAGTACCCAAAAGAAAAGAGCAGTCACCAGGTGCTTATAGTTTGGTATAATTTATTAACTAGCAAAGCATCTCTTTTAGGGAAATAAGCATTATAATGAGTTATTGTTAGCATATAATATAGTGTTTCTTGTGTTCAATTCATAGTCTCATTTGCTTTAATCTCATTAATCTCATTTTTGTCTTGTCTTTTTGAAAGTTAGAAATGATATCTATCATTCTTAGGAAAAAGCTAAACCAAAAATTAATTCACAAAAGATCACAAACCTGTTTATGGCAAAAAGCAGAAAGAAGAAAGAGGTAGATAATTCTGTCTATTGTAAGTTTTGAATATCATGCATCATAATTCGAGATGGTGAAGATTGATGCAAAATGTAAACATGTGCTCATGTAGTACTAGAAAACTTCTATAAAATCAGAACTTTTTGTCAACACTTGTTACAAGGGCTGTGCATCACCTGCGCATGTCAGCCTAGGGGAGTGATAGGGCAATAAAAGTTTTTACTTCAGATGTATCCCCCAGAAGCGCATCCACCTGAAGCTCAGTTTGGTAGCATTTCAGCATTTCATAAAGCATTGTTCATGGCAAAACCTAATTGTGTTGATGTGCGTAATTAACACCACACACCTACTTTACACTTGACAGTGACAGTGTTTCATCATGAGCACATCACACAGAAACAGGTTTAAAAATGTTAAACTGACTTCTTTTAGTCTTTGCACAGGAAGTCTTTTGATGATAGGCAAACACAGTCATTGACATTTGGCAATGTTCTCTGTATAAAGTTGAGTCCTGGGTCATAATTGTTGGGGGCTAACTCAGGATTTTGCAAAGGTAGTCAATTGCCCTTGTCTATGAGGGTGTTTTGCAAGGGTGAGGGCAATCACTTGCATAAAACCAAAAGGTCTGATACAATGCAATAGTAGTTGTCATGTTTTGAAATCTGCTTTCTATAATTGATGTTGGTCTCTCACACAGGAGGAAGTGTCTGTTACCAATGACAATGTCTTGGAGGATATTCTTCAAAGCATAACGGTAATTTGTATTTTTCTTGTATTGAGAATTATGGAGTGAGCTAGCATGTTTTAATGTTCAGGAATGTAAAACATTCTTATGGACATTCTTATGAGCTTTGTTCTATTCTAGACATCAAAGCCTCATGAGAGATCTTTGGAAAGAAAGAAGAGTATACACAAGCAAGTTCTTTTTACACATTTCTTCTTAAAATATTCTTCATGTTCTGTAAGATTTTCTAATGGACAGATAGGCAGTCGAATTAGAAGTAGACAAATGGAAATATACCATTTGGTAATATATAAACCTTTCACACTAGGACTCCTAAGCGTTCAAGTTTTGATAGAAGATCATTTCCAAGGCGTCTTCAGGTAAGATTAAATATATATTTTTAAGAACTGTCAATGGTGTAAATCAGACAATGTTAGCTGTTTCATGCTAAAGAAATTAGCCATCTCATATTTACTAATATTGAATTATTATTGTCAATTTTAGGATGAAGAGGAGGCCTCAAAAGGTGAAAGAAGAAGGGTAACTAAATTTAGAGTTAGCAAAGACAGAACATCCAAAGGATTTGCTGCACCAGAACTTGTTGTGAAGAAAGAAGATCTTATTGATGATAACAGAAATGATCTAGAAGACTTTGCATCCGAAGGTATGCCAGTTTTCTGTAGACATTGTGTTATCATAAGAAACCATCTAGATTATGAATGTTACTACAAAGTCATGCTTTTTCATTTCACTTGGGTCATTATTCTTGCTTTTATAAATCCCCTCATAGATGTATTGCACAAGTGTGCTTCACTGCTTTCTCAGAACACAAGAATTTGTCTTGTGGAAAGGAAAGGATACATGGAAAGGAACTTCGCGACAAAAGCTGTATGCAGAGCTTGGCTGGGAATCACTAAGTTCCCGTAGGTGGAGCAGACGACTTACCTTGTTTTACAAGATCATAAATAATCTAGCCCCTGATTATACAATGGTTCCAATCCCTCACCTTCATCAGACTCATTACTCTCTTCGTAAGCGGGATGTCGTAGGGCGAATAATAGCAAGGACAGAAAAATTCAAATCTAGCTTTTATCCTTACTGTCTACGTGAATGGAACGATATTGAACCAGAACTCAGACTTGCATCGTCTGTCGCTATTTTTAAGAAGAAGATTTTGTCAATCATCCGCCCCCCTGCAAACCCTGTCTTCGGAATTCATGACCCTATAGGTTTGTCTTTTCTTACTCAAATTAGAGTTGGTTTAAGCAAATTAAACTTCCACAAATTCAAACACAATTTTGCGGATACTGTTAACCCAATGTGCCCTTCGAATGATGGCATTGAGGATGCGGAGCACTTTTTGTTGCTTTGCCCTTCTTTTGATGCTCAACGACGAGATCTTCTCGCTGGAGTCTTTGATGTATTGCGACCATATGGACATAGTAATCTATCAAACAAGGTCCTAACTCAGCTCTTATTGTATGGCGATGAAAATTTTTCTTACGACCTCAATAAAACTATTCTCAACTTGACTTTACAGTTCATCCACAAAACTGGTCGATTTGAGTAAAGTTATTTCTAACAAAGATTGTATATCACGTAACCAAAAAGTCCCCGTCCGTTTTTGTTTGTCTCTTTTCGTTTGTAGGTTAGTCTCATATTGGACGTCAGATTGAACGGTGGTTCATGTTTACATACTATAAGAAACTCCAAGAAACTCCAAGAAAAGTTTTCTTCATTAGTTTCATTTACCCTTGCCATCACTTTGATCTGACGTCTAATATGAAGCAGACCTAAGTATCGAATTGTTCTTATTATCCCTAGTGTTGTTTCTAGCTCTTTAGTTTCAGTTATTTAAGTAGTTTTTTCTTTTTTGTCTTTTATCTATGTTAATCCCCTTGGGGTAGACATGGCCTTTTGCTCCCCTGGGGTGTTCGTCCCAGTAGTATTGTAAAGTAATTATTGTAAGTATTGTAGACCGTAAATATGTATTGTAGTATTTTATTGGAATATAAAAAAAAAAAAAAAAAAAGAATTTGTCTGCAAAGGAAACCTTTAAGTAAACTTAGTTAGTGTAGTTTGACAAGCAGCATGAGTCCACTTTGGCTGTTGGATACGCTTCTATACACTGACTAAAATTTTTTTGAGGGACAAATTCTTTGCAGCAAAGCACAAGCAGATAATGCAGATGTTAATGATAAGTAGCAATGACAAACATTGAACACTCTGAAACGAAATTGTAGAAAGAACCATTAGTATTTACTTAGAAGCAGGCACAATGTAATGGTAGCAGGATTAAACATATTTGGAGGTGGGAATTAAATATTTATGTAGAAAAAGGCTGCTACGTATAGAATGCTATTAGTATAAATGCTTCACAATGCGTTTGAATGAATGCTGATATTTGTGTTCTAGATGAGGAATTGATAACTCAAACAAATGGGCATAATTTGCTCAAAACTGAAGAACATGACGAAGTAAAAGAAGAAATGGATTTGAATGAGAGCTTTGATCTAGGCGATGATATAGAAATCCAAGAGGTATTATTTTGTGTTGTATGCATTTAAACTCCAGGCTTATGCAAGCTGTACATGGTCAATGTTGCATTTTTATCAGTTTCATGATACAGCTGATTCTTTCAAGAAGATGTAAGATGTACTTGACTATAGTATCAATGCTATTGATGCTATATTGGAGATAATCTGACTTGTAAGATGGCAAGTTGTAAAAATTTCATGAATGTATGTGTATATTAATATATGTGTATGTGTGCATGTATATGTAGTTGGATTGATTTGTTTTATTTATGCTTAAGTTAAGATGATGTTTATTCTTTAAAGGTTCAGAATGAATCTAAAATTCAGCGTAGAGAGGAAGTAGAAGAAGACAGGTTGGTAAACCATTAGAATCATATGATAATAGCAAGAGCTATAGAATAGTACTAATGTAAATTATCTGTAGTAACACAGTCTCAATTTTTGTGAATTTATGATCGAATATATCTACATAAGGTATTCTTTTCCACATTCTCAGAGACACTGAGATTAATATAGAAAACAATTAGGACATTTTTGATTATGCATTTCCTTTCTGCAGTGAAGATCAGGGTGTTCATGTGACATGGGAGGAAATTTTAGAAAGAAATAAAAGTGAAACTATTGAAGAGGTATGCCATTTGTTTTTATTGACTAAACTTCCATTATTTTGTTTGAATGTAGTAGTTTCCGGATTCTGTGCAACATCAATTCGGAACATAACTGAGGTGGAATTTAGCAGCTCAACTAAGCAGCATCAGAGTAGCTTCAAAAGCGATTAGAGAGAAAATTACGTCAGAACTCACTTTTCTTGAGTAACTCTTAGCCCTGTAATGCTATCATTCATCTTCAAGTAGGGTATGAATTATTCAGTTCATATAATTTATTCCAGTACAAATTGTCACAATCGTATTAAATTGCTTAGCAGGAGCTCACAAATGTCACTGTTGATTCATCCACTTTGCCACTAACTGAAGTCAACGGTTGGTATCACATTTGTTTTCCTTTCCGTTTCGATACAGAAGGATATATAATAATATTAATACACAATGATATCGTATATAGTTCAATATAATGTAGTATGAATTTTGATAAGAGAATAAGCCAGTTGTCTTGGAGAACTATTAGACTCTGAATACACAGCCTCAGAAGGAATCTATAACTACGGTTAAATACCACGGAGAGCCTTTATGCAACGTTGTATCATAAGCCATTGTGAATCTTTGTTGTTTCCAAAGGTGAAAGCGTGCTGCGATTTTTCATGCTTGATGCCTATGAAGACAGTTACCACCAACCAGGTAAAATTTATGTAATTTTTTAGATATTGATGTAAATAAAAAGTCCTAGATCTGATGCTTATTTTCTATAACTTCAGGCAAGAAGTACGTGTCAACCTAGCATCTAGATCTTTTGCAATGATTAAGCACTTTTTAAAGGATATGTATGTCTTGATGCGAGATATCAAGAAAGTACAGTAACTCTCTCCTTTATTTCACATTTGTTGTCAGTATTTCCCATTTTATGTTTTCATGAGTTTAATATACTCTTTATTGTAATTATTAGATCAATTTGATCAATTTGTTTAGTGTTTAGATCAATTTGAATGCGAGTAGGATCGATACCAGGATAGTCTTCTGTCCTAACAAAGGGAACATGAAGTAATCAGGCCATGCCTTTGTATAAATATTTTCACGCAGAATTATGCATTATTTCTCTAAATCAGGTTATTTTTCATAGGTTGCTTTCTATAGTTGTGATTTTTGCTTCCAGGAACAGTCTATCTTTTTGGCAAAGTTTCTGTTGAGTCTGCCAAACCTCACGTCAGGTAAATGCAATTCCCATGTCAGCTCTTACAAGAAGAACTAACCACCAGTGACATTGAGTCCAAGAGTCGCCATCTTTTTGGAAAATCTATCACAAAATGCGACTATGTCAAGAAGTTAATGTGTTGCTTTTGGATCAAATTTATCACGAGTTGATTATGAGTTTGGTAACTTCATCAACCTAATCTTGTAGAGCACGAAAGAGTGCGTATCGTACACTTAGTTTAAAATAAGAGGATCACCTTTGTTTTGTGCATAGGCAAGATTATGTTCAGTTTATAAAATCATTTTTCCTGTGACGTTTACACTTTACTTTTATGAGCACAAAGGAATCTATTCTGTTTGCCCATGTAAAATGCAGTCTTTCTCTTTCCTCCTTCAGTTGTTGCATCACAGTGAAAAATATTGAACGAAAGCTCCTAATTCTTCCTAGAAAAAAAGTAGGTGGAATCGTCTATTGCACCAACCATTCATTACTTATCATGAATTTTTTCACATTTTGTTTCACGTTACCAGAAGTAGTTTATCTGGAAACATCAAATAGTCTATTTAATATATACGAATACTATTTGCAGCATATATTTGTTTATGCCTATCTGCTATTGACGATGGAATTGCTTATATAGAACCGGGCACAACAACTTTCTAGAATCCTATGACCATTCGACAGAGGAAGGCATTTGGTAGCGACTGTGTTGATATACAAATGTATTTGTCTTTTTCAATACGAATATGCAGTGGGGATTTTCCAGTAACAGTGACATAATGTCTATGACTATATGACATGCACAGCAACTAGGAGGGGGGCTCTCATCTCGTTAATCTATCTACTTTGAGAGCTCCTCCTGAAAGAGTTCTACTGCATTGTTTGGAATAGAATTTCTGTAGTGGTGTTATTAAATTATGTTTATTATTATGTTGTTGTAATTGAATTTAATTGAAGTAACAATAAAAAAGATTGGTAGAGAAAATGAATTAAAAATTGACTAGTTATGCAGGGAAGCCATTGGGAATAGTTTGTTTCATGATATGATTTCGTAAAGTGTGTGTGCTGCTTATTTGTTAATAGAAGCTGGACAAAGCTGGTAACGAAACTAATCATGAAGTGACGATGAAAGATGTTTATGAGGTAAGTAGTTTTGTTTTTATTTCCTGTATTCAGTGACTATGGTTAACATAGAAATGGGATTTGACATACAGAATGATATAGTATAATAGCTTTATAACCGTTTAATTTATCTTTGACTGCCTTCTAGTGAAACAAGTTAATATGTGTTTTGTTGCATTTATAGGAGTTCAATGATATTGCTACAAAGATGAAAATAATGAATTTCAAATGCAAGGTATGGTAGACGCCAAGAATTCTTAGTTATCATTATTCTGGAACCACCAGGGGGTATGATCTGTAATAACACTCAACCTTTCTGGAAAAAATGCCGAGGCTATAGTATCACGTGTATTAGGCACCGACAGTAAGATACAAATATAGTGTTTAAGTTTACTTTTCCGTCTTTCAGCCTACAACAATGAAGTATGCATTTGAGATGCCTGATATACCTACCGAATCGGAGTATCTGGAGGTTCTTTATCCGGTAAAAATATTTCTGTAATATGTTTTAATATGTATTGAATGTGTGATACATTAAATATTGTAAACCCAAGCTCACATTTGAAGATATAAAGTTCTTTTAAATTTGTAGTAGCTAAAGGTAAAGTAAGAATGGTCATTATCATTCTGTAATTAACTGTTTCCATTTTCCAATCCAAGGTACCGCGGATTTCCACTGTGATATATAACATTATTGGGTATCAAGAAGTTAAATAAAAAACGGCATAAAATATTTTATTATCCAAAAGTATGAAATGAGACAAATTTAAGCATGCTATTTAGATTTCCTTTGTTTTAATCATTTCAATTTTTTGCAAAGGCTGATCAACCATCAATCCCAAAGGACAAGAAAGGACAGACATTCAGTCACATTTTTGGCACAAACACTTCAAGGTACGATGCAAGATCTTTCCCAATGAAGCTATTATTGTAGTGTATTTCCAAGTTTCTATTCTGAAAAAGACATTTTGTTCTTGTTTTGTACCTATATCAAACAAAATTGGCTAGCTTTTCTTTTCTTCCAAAGTTTGGAGCACTTATTAATTGGCAGAAAGTTAAAAGGACCGTCATGGATTGACATCAGATACCCTCGTAAGTAGCTGGATAATTGTTCATTGATATGGAAATTTCGAGCCATTCAGAGCGACTGAAATTCTAATCGTAATTAAATGGCTTTCATGAATTTGCATTAGTTATACCATTGGTATTTTATTTTTAAATATTTTTTCTGCTTTAGAGGTTCCAAAGCAATCTGTTAGCTGGTGTAAAATCGAGGTATGCCTTAATACCCCCTGCAAGTGTAGAAGTAACTACCTGTTGCTAAGGATTCACATGATACTCTTTCTGACGTTCAAACTTCCTTTATATACCTTTGGGAGTTATCGTATGCCTTGACATATACTTGTCCTATTAACAACCAAAAATTTTTTTACCGTACATGTATCTAGATATATAAATGCATATATAGATAACTTGAGTCGGCATTCGTCATGCTTCCAAATGTCATAGAATTAGGGTCTACAACGCCAGACAGTGGAACAACCTTCTGAACTCTAAAGATCTGTCTTAGGCCTCGACGGTGAAGGTTCTAGCATCTCATGTGTCGTTATGTTTTCGTTCTTTGTCATATTTATTCCCGTGGTTTTCATATTCACTTGAGTATCCTGTACTGTTATAATCTAGTGATGCAGAGTGTTCAGTGTAGTTGGGTGTTTTGCATGAGAATTCGACTGGCACTGAGACTGCTCACTTTGACATTGCATTTTAATAGGCCTTGGTCACCAAACCTGATTATATATCAACTGCTGTTGAACAGGGAGAAATTCCTGCTTTGGTAAGTTAGATAATGCATATTATTTGCTTAGGAATTGTAGATATTTTAATCATGTATATATACATGATGCACTATTGGGTTTTTGATGAATAGTAATAGGCAAAGCAGAACAAAAGGCGCTGTAGATCATCTCTACACGCATATACGCTAAGATAATATTGTTCCATCCTTCAAGGTTTCCAAAATTAGGCGATTTCAGTGATGAAATGGGGATTTTGAAGATAAGGTTTAAACATAAGCACGGCTATTGTAGAAATGTCAGCAACAACCTAGCTGTTCGTGTTTAACTTAAACAGTTGAAGCTCGAAGTCAAACTTCTAGCTGCAAAAAATCAATATCAGTTAGTTCAGTCGTTGTTGGAAGTAAGTAAGTACTACTTCAGGTAGAGATACAAATCTGCTTATACAAAGAACCTCTGTGGATTGTCTTGCTTTATTTCATTGCAGACCATTCTTAGTATGGCAATCTGCACAATACGGAACTCAAAGACCCACGCACACGAGGTATTTGCGTCAATGCATGTTTTTGATTCACTATACCACGATTGGCTGTCCGCAATTTGTTTTGAATACTTTTGCTTTTTATGTTGCCTCCTAGGAATAATTCAACTTGTCTCAAAATGGCTTATTAGGCCTGTTTTGTAGCCGAAAACTACGTTTACATTGCTACAGTAAACCCAGGTTGAGTTTAACCTGGGTCAGTCCGTGCTCAACTCCCCCCAAAGTAGAATTGCCGTACTTCCTCTAGTAAATGCCTAGCGTCAAATAAGCACCGGCATCTAATACAGGCCGCATTTAAGCAATAAATTTAAAATACACGCCACCTTCAAGTACACGCCACAGCATACAAACTTGCGTTTAGCAGAAAAATAGGGAAACGCTGCTTTTTCACTCCTCGTCAATGTCATAAAGAAGAAATCTGCTAGTAGTTTCTTTTTTGTTTTAATAATTTGCACCCATGCTAGAACTTAAAGTTGTTAATAAGCTCCCCTTCGAATAAGCCCCCACCAAAAAAGCATAAAAATAAATAAGCCATAGGGGGGCTAATTCGAGGATTTACGGTATCTAATTTCTATTTCTTAGGTGTTGGCTGTGTCTGGCCTTATTCACAATAAATTTTACTTGGACAAAGCAGCGCCAAAGAACAAATTTGATCACTGTTTTTGCAGTATGTATGTTTAAAACTAACTTGATGTTGTCTGTGTCCAACGTGATGCTTTTTCTAAATCCTGTTCTTTGCAGTTTAGCTGAAGTTTGATGAAGTGAAATTTGTCTTATTTTGTCATTATCAAATGTCACAGAACTGTTGGCGACTTCCTGTCTCTTATTTTCCTTCTTATCTTCGAATTTTCCATGATTGCTTTTGCTATATTCCTGCATTTTGTCACGGGGGTCGCCTTCATAAATATTTCAATTTGTTTGTTGTTGATTGACTTTCAGTGGTAACAAAGCCAACAGAACATCTGCTGCCATATGACTTCCAAAAAGTCATTCAAAATGAGGTGAAAAGATTACCATTCGAAGTCTTAATAACGGTTTTCTTCAATATAAAGCCCTAAATGGCACGAATTGTTCAAATCCACGTTTAATCATATTCTCAAGAAGAGCATAAGAATGTTATATCCTAAAAACTATTCCACCTTTTTAAAAAAAAATTGTTTCTTGCTGCATATACTCTGACAAATTAATCACTTTTGGGTTCTATGTTTACCACTATTGCGCTGGAGCCTTGTAGCAGAAATGTGTAGACGATATTTACCCGCATCCTCTTTGCACACCCCCATGCTGTTGTGTTTCAAATATTTTTTGTTACCTTTTTTATAGAAGCGACAAATACAAGCATTTACATCAGAACGGTCCATGCTTGGTTTGTTATTGGCAAAGATTCAGATGATTGATCCTGATATCATTGTGGTATGTTTGTGCCTAAAGTTTACAAAGCAATATCATCATTGCCAGCTTGGGATCTCTTAAACCAAAGTCAATTTTCAATTTTTTCATTGCTGTTGGCAAAGCTGCCAGTGTCTTGAATTGTTGACTTGACATTTTCAACCTTCAGCACAGTATCATTATCTTCTTTTTCTGAAGTGGTATAATTTCATTTTTTCATGTCAGATATTCTGCCCCTTCCTTTTTCTGTCTTTTGAGAATCCGTGTTGTTACAATTCAGAATGCTTGAATTTAGGGACATGATGTGACTGGATTTGATTTCGACGTTCTGCTACATCGAATCAACGCAAATAAAGTGCCGCACTGGTCAAAAATTGGAAGGCTCAAGCGTCAAACACCTCCAAAATTATCGGTAGTATTACCCACTCCATGTTCCTATTTGTATCAGAGGGAAATTAATGGCGTGTCATATTACTACTGAGTTTTCCACTGTTCATTAGCTTGGTCTCGCTGAATCTCAATACACGTTTTTTCTATATAAGAAACAAACTTTGCGTTTTCAGTCTTGATGTTTCTTGATATTTTGTCAAATCCTGCCTTAAGTGTTTATTTGAAGTCTTGAAATTTCCAAAAATAACAAGGCAACCATGAGGTGAGAAATGGATAGTTAGTTGAAAAACACTTGAGAGACGGATATTGTTTATATTTACTTTCCAGTTTAGCAAACATCACCTGGCAATTTAAATTTTACTGTTGAAGCTCAGCCTGCCTGTGTTTCTTAAATGTGTCTTAATTTTTGCCCGACCTGAGTCTCAAATTTCTTGTATACTTGTTTCTTATCTAAAAAACGTGTATTTTTTGTTTGTTCTTCGTGATCCCAAGTCGTGATTCTTCTGAGCAAGTTAAAAACAGCCATGACAGGACACTCTTCCTCCCCGTCATGAGCATCTACAGTCCTTGTCAATTCTACTTGGAAGGCGACAAGATTTCGCTGTGAAAATACAACCCCACTTGGTTATGATCTTATGGAATCATCTGTCTTTATGGTTTAATAAGTGAGTTGGGAATATTTTGATGGTCGTATAAATAGTCTTATCATTGTTTATGCTGAACTACGCATCTACTCGATTGAAAGCACAACATTCAACATTGAATACTTTTACATTGAACGCACAGGGATCATATGGAAGCAGAGGATCGCCATTTGTTGATAGAAATATCACTTGCGGAAGATTGATTTGTGATACAAAAATAAGTGCCAAAGAACTGATCAGATGCAAGAGTTATGGCCTTACTGGTAGGTACAAATGATTCCCTTGTTCTTCAATAGTTTCTTCCAAAATTTGATCTTCTTATTTATGATCTCTGTTCTTTGGGGATAGTCATTACATCATAAGGAATATCAAACATATAATGAACATACTTGACAGAACACTTTTCCTCCCCATCATGAGCATCTACAGTCCTTGTCAATTCTACTTGGAAGGCTACAAGTCAATTCACTTAGAAAGTCCTGTTCGTCAAAGAGCTCATGAATATTAAATTCACCCTTCCCCCTCACCTAAAATGACGCTGGTGTTCTTAGAAGAGACATTTCCACACCGAATAACAATCGACTTTTAAATGATAAGAGTATACGTATAATTCAGTAACAACATTGTTCAAGAAGCTGATGGGGGAGGGGGGAGGGGGGAGGGGGGTAGGTGAGAGAAGAATGTCAAATAACACCAAACTGTTACAGTTATTTTTGGCAAGGATTGTAGCCTAGGCTTTTAAGAGGTAATAGTAATTTCATACGACTTTTATTGACTCTATGCTATTAGATGGTATAATTTTTCATTACTTTCCTTATAGAATTCCTCCCATACACATATCTTATGTTTGATATAAGAACTACAATAACTCTCCAAGGCAGCTCTTCAAAGTAACCCTCTAAGGCAACTTGCAAGGCAAAGAGTATCTTCTTCTTTGTATGGACAACACCTAATACGACTTTCTCTTCTTCAGAACTAACAAGCGTTGTTCTAAACAAAATGGTGAGATCAGAAATTGATATGGAGGATATACCAAACAAACTCGGGTAGTTTGGCTTTTCGTTTCTGTTTCAAGCGTTGTCTTTTTTCATTCCTTATTGCAGTTCTCGTATTTTGTGAGATTCATGCACTTCTTTTTGTCACCAGGAACTCAAGAGAATTATTGAAGTTGCTTGATTTAACGACGGTAAATTGGATCTTACTTACACGTTGACTGT
Organism: Mastigias papua; assembly: GCA_964019165.1. Lineage (NCBI taxonomy): Eukaryota > Metazoa > Cnidaria > Scyphozoa > Rhizostomeae > Mastigiidae > Mastigias > Mastigias papua. Next base: position 6,233,409 of record OZ025282.1, on the reverse strand, counting down.
TCTTTACTTATCAACTAAGAAAGTCTATCACAAAAATAGAAGTCATTTGTATTTACTAACTACCTTCGCCACTCATCTCCCCACCCCTCTTGATTGGGTTTTGTTTATGTCTGCAAAGTTCAGTCGCTAGAGTACGGTGGCCCATACAGGTCAAACACAATACACTTATCAAAAACACAATACACTTATAGAAAACACAATACATTTATCGAAAACAAGATACATTTATCGAAAACACAATACATTTATGGAAAACAAGATACATTTACCGAAAACACAATACATTTATCGAAAACAAGATACAGTTGTCGAAAACACAATACATTTACGGAAAACACAATACATTTATCGAAAACACAATACATTTATCGAAAACAAGATACATTTATCGAAAACACAATACATTTATGGAAAACACAATACATTTACCGAAAACACAATACATTTACCGAAAACACAATACATTTATCGAAAACAAGATACATTTATGGAAAACACAATACATTTACCGAAAACACAATACATTTATCGAAAACACTATACACTTATAGAAAACAAAATACATTTATCGCAAACACAATACATTTATCGAAAACACAATAAATTTTCGAAAACACAATACACTTGTGGAAATCATAACACGCGCTTGCATAGGATTATTTAAAATTAGGAAACAGCACAGTTCAGAGCCAGGTGAGGAGAGACTTTATTCCTATCCTACCGAATGGAACCAATGTCAGCCACCGTCACTTCACAACTGGGCATCACCTTTCCTTACATCATCCCTGTCATCACTTCATACAGCTCGGGTCATTCCTTTGCTTTTGTTTATCTAGTCTACCCATCCTTCTTTTTATAGTTATTCAGTAATTCTAATGTAATGTTTCATCATGAGTATTTGTGTATGTATGAGTGCAGTTCAATGTTAGTCAGTAGAACAGTTCGTTAATACAATCGCGTATCTCTGGCTCAGTGTTCGCTGCATGCTAAACCACAGTACATCAGCTTCCAACATCAACGAAGAAAAGTCTAGTCGCACTAAGTGTTTTGCCCGTTTCAGAAATATTTCCATGAATCGCCACAAATCGTATAATTCCTTTTTTATTCGCTATTTCTGTGGCGGGTACTACGCCGTTGAACTTCAATTTTTGTCTATGCGGAGTGTTGTCCCTGCGTACCTAACTATACCTACCTCAATCAATTGTAATGTCAATCAATTTAATCGAACTAACTTCTATAGTATAAGAAACTATCAAAACACTTAGAATTTTATGTTTCTAAAATAACCCCCACCCACACCGCCACCCTTATTTGCACCCCTTGGGTTTGTAAATTGAATCTTATTTTCGATAAATGTATTGTGTTTTCGATAAGCGTATTGCGTTTTCGATAAGTGTATTGTGTTTTCAATAAGTGTATTGTGTTTTCGATAACTTTATCTTGTTTTCGATAAATTTATTATGTTTTCGATAAATGTTTTGTGTTTTCGATAAATGTATTGTGTTTTCGATAAGTGTATTGTGTTTTCGATAACTGTATCTTGTTTTCGATAAATGTATTGTGTTTTCTATAAGTGTATTGTGTTTTTGATAAGTGTATTGTGTTTGACCTGTATGGGCCACCGTACTAGAGCCTTCGGTTTTTTACCTAATTCATTTGCTTGTTCATTTGGTAGTCTGTTATCATTCTAGATGGATGCTTTGTACAATATTAGCATTGTCTTTGAGTTAAATGTAAGTATGCTTTTGTGCTTTTGTTAATGTGGCATTTTCAGACGTCATTTGCTCGCAGTAGCTTAATCTTCCAGCTATGTGCATCAATCATGGTTACAGGTCAACGAACATAATATGCAGCTCAAAGAACGTATACTACGTCAATTCCACCTCCTTGCCGCGATGGGGGTATAGCTCAGTGGTAGAGCATTCGACTGCAGATCGAGAGGTCCCTGGTTCAATCCCGGGTGCCCCCTCTATTTTTTATTTCTTAAGACCTACAAGAGCGTTCTTTTATTTCTCCAAACTATTTTTTATTCTATATACACCTTGCACCCAAAGCCACTTGTATTACATTCTATTTAATTTTACGCCGTATATTTTAGGCCTTGCCATTGGCATATCAAATAACAGGGATTTGCGGTAATGTGCTGGTAAGAAAATTACTTTCGCTTACATAGTCAAAATTCTAAGATAATCGTCGTATCCTCGGTTATCGACGCTTAAAGCAAGCAACCTTATGTCAGTACGTAGACAAAAAACCTAGTCCACGCCGTATATGTCCGGCCTAGTCTGAATGGAAAGTGCACAGGTACTAAAGATTGCAGTGAGACATAAGTGCGCGTTGTTTCCTTGTAGCGTTTGGCGCCCCCATGTGAACTTAATAATATCCTAAGTAAACTTCATTAGATATTAATAGTATTAACAAAGCTGTAAAGTAAGAGACTAGCTGTAGTTGATAGATGTGTTATTAAGAAAACTTTGCCCAGTTTGTTACGCACATACGCACAAAAGAGGATGTAGGCACTTCAACGTGATATAATATGACATGGTCACATTAAAAAATGAGAATGATAAAACTAAAGTGACGGCAGAATAGTAGGTTTAGTTAGTAGCAGGTGGAAGTTAAAGACATCATGGATCAAAATTTTTGAGTTATGCTTCGTTGAGACACATGTAATCGTATTCAACCAATTCCCTCGCCTAATAAATCCGTGAAGTGTATTGATACTATTGGGTATAAGACCCAAACTAAATACCATTAATAATTGTAAACACCTACATTCTTTTGCACGTTTAAGGCATTTAAGACAATTAGTAATTGTAAACGAATATTCGTTATATTTTAGTCTCGCACTTTGCAAGGGGGAAGATCGGAGAGGAATGAGTTTCTTCTTCTCCACGCTTTCGCAAAAGAGTAAGTCAAGCTTACGTTTTTTATTCCCGATTACCTATAAAATTGCAAGTAGAACTGAGTAAAAATACAGGATGACGAAGTTCACTCCTACCTTTCCTTCCGTCTGTTTGCTAGGAACTAGCGAGTCAATGATGTTGTTAATAGAAATTACCGCACTATCTATCGCAATACGTTTTACTTTCAATTGTCGATCACTAAGGGGTAATAATTTTTTCCAAGGGGGTACATTTGTCCGGACAAGAGTTACTCGAAGAAGTCGGAGGTATGAAATTTTCCTTTTTCATTGAGCTTTCACAGCTGTTGTTTATAAAAGTGCTTTCCTGTACTGACAGGGCATTTACCCTGAATAAATATGTTATTATCATTATCATATCGAACTCACGAGGACCAAAGTTGGACTTTTTACAGCACACATTTGGCACTCCAAAGCACTACGAGTAAAACTTCATAAAAAAATATATACACTCATTGTGTTTGAAACATAAATTGTTCTAGGCCCATTTTGACGAAGATGGAGAAGAAACAAAGAAAGGGAAAAGCAGGAGAAAGCCACAGTATGCTGGAGGATTGGTTTTGGAGCCAAAAAAAGGTGCTAATATCTATGAATTGAGGAAATATCCACAGAGTACCAAAGGGTGGATCTATTTCTCCTTATTGATAATTTGTGATGTCATCTTTCGTACTGATCTAAAACGGATATACCTAATCAAAACTGAACGGAAAGAAATATAAGTATGATGAACAGTACTGGGAGATATATTTTTTAAAACTGTAGGGTAGAATTACGTGCTATTTGATGATCGATTATGATTATGTTGATTCGTGAGGATTTTTTATTATGATAGTGTCATATTGTTGAATGTTGCTGATAGTGATGAGAATGAGAGCTAACTGATACACTTTCAGGTTTCTACGACAAGTTTATCCTTCTCCTCGACTTCAACAGTCTATATCCCTCAATCATACAAGAATACAATATCTGTTTCACAACCGTTAATCGTACATCGTGCCAAGATGATGTTGATGAGCTGCCAGAGATGCCCGATCCTAGCCTACCCCCTGGCATACTTCCAACCGAAATTAGAAAGCTGGTAGAGAGAAGAAGGCAGGTCAAAAGCATGATGAAAACTGTGAACCGAGAGTCAGATATGTATTTACAGTACGATATCAGACAGAAAGCCTTGAAACTAACCGCAAACAGTATGTACGGTTGTCTTGGTTTTAGCAATTCGAGGTTCCATGCTAAACCGCTCGCTGCTATGGTAACAATGAGGGGAAGAGAGGTCAGTTGTTTGTTTTGTTCGTGTGCTATCGACTATTTTTTTCTTTGTCTTTTCCTAGAGTAGTGGGGGTATAGGACAAATATATCAACGGTTAGAACATACTAGAATATAAAGGTAAAATCAACACAGATATGGCAACTGCCATGAATAGGTTCGCAGCCGCAGCACATTTAAACCAGCAAAACCTACATTTTGCATCATAGCCTCTATTTCACCAAAGTCTACACAATGCCTCAGAATAACTGATCGTGTTAAATCCCGGAAAAGACGTTGTCTAGGTTTGGTTTCTAAGATGGATTTCTGCGAGTCTTATCTTACAATACCAACCACAAATCTTCTCCACAAAAGCTATTGATTAACAGTTAAGCCAAATATGAGTTAGAAAATTAAGACATTCGTAAGTTTATATTCTACTTATACAACATGCTCTAGAGAAACAAGCAGTTTTGTGCTATCAATTGCTGTGAAGCTGCATTCCCTTTGTTCGACATCATTTGTTGCCGATACTTTTTCTACCAAATCCCTCCCTTGCAGCCATATGGCAGGATTACTTTCGTTCTCAATATTAAGCCCCAGGTCACATGTTTAAATGAACAATTCTTCACCTGCTGGATATGTGCATGGATACGCATTGATACTGGAGCTAGCCATCGCGCGCATTCACGACCTAAAACATGGAACGATTCACTCAGAAGTGTTGTTAGTTCGTCGCCAGCGCAGAGAACTAATCCGGGGTGTAGTAGTAAGCAAAGCCAATTAATTTAACGGTTGGGAGTGACCATGTAATATATTTTGTCTTATCTATTATGTTTGATAGAATGTTAACGGCTATGACCTGAAACTATAAAACAAGCTATTTCGTAGCGTCATAAATTTATTTACCGTGGCAGATTCTAATGAAAACGAAAGACCTTGTACAAGCATTGAATCTAGAAGTGATCTACGGCGACACGGATTCAATTATGATCAACACCAATTCAACTGATTTTGATGAGGTTTTCAAAATTGGAAACAAGGTAACAGCAACCTCGAGTGGCAACGATATTTTCATGGCGGTAACATTTGAGATGTTTGAAACTGTGGCCTATGATAGCATTTTACAAAAAATTTAATACATCAATTCTTTCCCAATAAAAGCACATCCAGAATGATATGTATTTTGTCCATATAATGGGCATTACTGCAAATAATACGTTGAGGGAACAAGAAGTACAGTGGAATCTCTTTAAGACGGACACACCATGAAGCGGAAACCTCTCTAAGACGGACAGTAAGTCAAGGAACGGAAAATCCTCCATTGCAAACGACCCTCTCTTTAAAGCGGACACTTCCATAAAGCGGACATTAAAATTCAGAACGAATGGTATCCGCTTTAGAGAGATTCCACTGTAATTTTATTTGCCATGATTGTAGGCCAAAGAGCAGCAACATACGATTGATTCCATGTACATATATGTAGCAACTACCATAATAGACTGAACTATTATTGCTCTACGTATCAGTATTGCAAGCTTTCATTGCTTCGCTCGTAGGTTAAGAGCGAAGTCAATAAATTGTATAAACTACTTGAAATTGATATTGATGGGATTTACAAGTCAATGCTTCTGCTTAAAAAGAAAAAGTAAGTGAAAAATATTTCAAAGTTTGATAATGCCCTGTGCATAATTATTGACCTTAAATACAATGTTGAATGCACATTATATACATAGTATCATATATATATATATATATATATATATATATATATATATATATATATATATATATATATATATATATATATATATATATATATATATATATATATATATATATATATATATATATATATATATATATATATATATATATATATATATATATATATATATATATATATATATATATATATATATATATATATATATATATATAAACTAATCCTAGGCCGCATCCACAACGTATACAAATTACATAAATAGAATAAACCACAAATATACTATCCTTTCAGTAAACGTTTCGATCAGAATCTTCATCAGTACTCATGAGTACTGATGAAGATTCTGATCGAAACGTTTACTGAAAGGATAGTATATTTGTGGTTTATTCTATATATAAATATATATATATATATATATATATATATATATATATATATATATATATATATATATATATATATATATATATATATTATATATTAACTTCCATGTAACATTTACTAGTATAGATGTATATTAACATATATTAACAGAAGCTTTTAATCGTTTCTTTATAGGTATGCTGCCATGGCTGTCCAAAAGCTCGATGATGGTCAGTGCTGCAATTTATATTAAACTAAAAGTATTTCTTATATAGAATTAAGCTCCTCGCACCAATAAAGTAGGAAATCAATATGGTACGTTTTTTGGCATAGGAGCTCTGCCTATTTCCGATAATATGACTGATTTAGGAAATGTACAAGAGAGTGGAATTGTTTAATAATACGACTACTATTAGATAGTAGCTCTTTCCGCCCAGAAAGACCAATTAGGTCTTAACTACCAATCACTACTTTTATATCTAAAGGTCAAATTGTTCAAACCAAAGAACTAAAAGGTCTGGATATTGTCAGACGAGATTGGTGTGAGCTGGCGAAGCAGACAGGAGAGTAAGTTGCCTACTTCTACCAAATGTTTTGTTTTGATATAGCAAAATGAGAATTCAAAAGAGCTGGGAAGACCTTGGAAAGTTTTATAACATTTGAATCACATGAAACCGTCAGGTGATATGGAATTTCACGCAGACATGAATTCAACAAGCGACAAGACAATGCATTGACTTAACATATGCATGTACACCGGTTTACTTCAAGACCGAAGTGTCTGACACTATTCCATAGCTCTTAGCAGATCTCTCCTTATTTGCGGCCATCCCCTTGTCCTTTTCCCTTGGTTCGGCCCTATGGCCGTTGCCAAGCTAATACTTGATGTAGACTTCACCAGCCAAGACAAACTCACAGACACAGAAAAGTGATATAGTTGTGATTTGTGTTTTTTTCAGGTTTACGATAAACCAGATCTTGTCCTGCCAATCGTGCGACGCACTAATTGAAAACATACATGAGTATCTATTCAAAGGCAAGTAGCAGGACAGACATCAAAGTAATATTGAAATGTATTGTCCAGCAAAGATTGATTTCGCTCATGCTACAACTTGTCACTGATTTATGTGGGCATGTCGTAAGCTTATTTCTGAGTAGTGCTATGCCCCATCTATACAAAACAGAGTTGTTGATTGGTTAGATTACACCCTCTTCAGGCCATGAAGTCACTGTCACGCATGTGATAGCATTATAACATTTTCATAAGTGAAACCCACACATGGCACCAGTGAGTCTTCTTACAAGTTCCTGTTAATTTTTACCGTCTTGAGTTAAATGGTATGCCACTGCTTGAACAAATGAATGAAACATTTTGACAGCTCGAATACGGTAAAATAAATAGTACCTAGCGCTATTGGAGGTTAGACAGTCAGCTTTCTATGTCAACTGTTTTTTCCTTGTATCAAATGTATATACGATGCCAAATAGAGCTAAAGATGCTTATTTAATAAAGCTATAGTACTTTCTTGCAGTAAGAGAAGACGTTGAAGAAAACAAGGTCCCATCACGGAAATTTGAGATATCAAAAGTAGGTTCCATTGACTATGGATTTTGAGTGATTTCCCCATTTCCATGATATCTTATTTAAATTTTCTGAATGATTACCAAATCATTTCATTGTCGTCACAAGCATCATCATACCACCATCCACCTTATATGACAATAACATAGAGAAACAGTCATTTTGTTTACAATGCATCATCTAATGCAAGTCCTGAACATAAAACTCGACAGTGAGGTCTACCAAATGACACATGGATCGTACAATGCAATACTGTACAACAAAACTATGTTATATTTAACCAAGTTTTAACCACGGATTTCAGAGCAATTCTTTTTTAATTAACAGATTGAATTGGTCAATCTTTTCATACCAGATATGCTAATTGATTTAACGAACAAAATGCTCTTAAATAAATTGACCACTGGATGCGTTGGTATATTTAACAATTGAGATAATCCAATCGATAAATAACTTTATACTGCAATAACAAAATGGATGCACTGAAACGTGTTTGCATCTTTACGTTGGAAAGTGTTTACATCTTTACGTTGGCAACGTGTAGCTGTTGGAGATACGATAACTGAATGGATGCACTGAAAAGTGTTTACATCTTTACGTTGGAAACGTGTAGCTGTTGGAGATACGATAACTGAATGGATGAACTGAAAAGTGTTTACATCTATACGTTGGAAACGTGTAGCTGTTGGAGATTCGATAACTGAATGGATGCACTGAAAAGTGTTTACATCTTTTCTCGTTTCAGGGACTAGCTAAAGCACCTGACGAATATCCTGACAAAAAGTCATTACCACATGTAACAGTTGCCCAGAGACTTATGAGTCAAGGGAAACGTGTAGCTGTTGGAGATACTATTCAGTATATAATTTGCGACGTAAGTTGGCTTTGTATATCTGCACAGGTCCATCGTAAAATAGAAACGTAGCGCAACAGGGACGTAGTAAACATGATGAAGCATCCCCTTCTACTTCAAAAGCCAACCTTTATGGTTGTCCTGAATGAAGTTGACTTTAGTCATACCCAAGCTGCTTGCAGTATTCTCTCTTGCACTCCCGCCCTGCCTTATGTGCACCTCTAGTAACAATCCAGCCTTTGTTCTTTACTTTGAACAGTTAATCCCGCCCCTCTGATAATCCCGAATGTGGGCTTGATGGCAGAAAGAAGCAAAGCTTTACGAACATTCTGCGTAGTCTCTTGTCATTTTAATGTGAAGACTGCTGTCGCAGTTTACTATCAAAATATCTACATGTATTTGTAATGCACAAAAATATACCATGAAGTTTAAGGAAGTTATCAAGTATGCGAAGGAACATTCTGTAGTAGCTATGGCTAAGAAATTTGAGACTCATAGAAAATGTGTCCAGGAGTGGGAGAAGATGCAAAATGAAGTTGTCGACCAAAGATCACTGCCAAAAGTCTTGGAACACATAAATTACTTTTTGACTCGTAGAGCAAACTCCCCCTCTCCCCCTCTCCCCCTCAGAACACAGTTGAACTAACCAGGAATTACTCGCAGCTGACACACCAATTTGCTCTCAAGTAGCACTCTAGCAACTAGGCTTTTACCTCTACATTTTTTTAGGGGGGGGGGGGGGGAGAGGATCACTAGCCGTCAAATTTGACCGGAAATTTGCTATTGTCAAATAACCTGCATTACTCAATGGGTATTCCAAGGACTTTTGTAACTGATTGAAGCGTTAGCTTTTTTCGATATTGCCTCGCTAAAACCATTAAAAGATATGGCTATACTAACTCTGAAATTGAAATCCCTCTAATCCTGGAAGGTTTTGTGTATTCCGTTTTTGAAAATTAACAATCGCTTTCTAGCACCACGTTGAAATATTGATCCCGCCTCTCCATGAGAATCCCGCCTCATTAGAGCACCCGCATCAAATTGGGACGTTATATCAAGAAAAGGTTGAATAAAGAAAAACGGAGCGAGAATACAGCATTTTACAATTTTCGCTGGTTCAGCTATAACCACGATTGAATTCAAAATTGCACTTAAACACCCTACAGGTCATCCCTAACTCGAACCCAATGAATCACTGTTGTGATCTTTGGGTGACGGTTACAACAAGTGGAGGACTCCAGTAAAATTACTGTTTTATGTGGATCACCCCACCATCTTCAAGGTTGATTTATACTGACAAATATAAATAGCTTATTCTAGAGTTTTGCCTAGTGTAGATATTCTTCTTTCTTTCAGGATGGCTCAAATTTGCCTGCAACACAACGTGCTTACCATCCGGATGAATATGCTAAAAACAAGAGTTTAAAAATTGGTATCCTTGACACATAAAATAGATAGCATTTTCATTTGAACGTAGAATATATCCTTTTGTCTTATAGTGTTTTCACTCATCCTAAAATATTTACTTCATTCTCTCGATCTTCTTAAAGTCAATTCGTTTATGCTTTTTCATAAAATTTAATATCTGCCAATATCTACGCTGTTCTTTGCTTTGAACTACTAATATAGCAATATTCTATTTGGTAGTAATGCACAAATCTTCTCGCCTTTCGTGGCAACTAAGGAAAAGATTTCTTAATCTTTATGTTTTCTGGTATTCGCACCCTCCTTATTTTTACTCTTGCGAAAAGCATAGCTCCCAAATGTTGGAGAGCCCAGTCAGGTTTATTTTCTCCCAACCTAGTAGACCAATCATTATGCAAAATGGCCCTAGTCTTAGCATGTGTGGTCAGAATCATGCGTGATGATTGGTCAATTAGGTTAAGAGAAAATAGACCTGACTGGGCTCTCAAACATTTGGTGGCTATGCTGCTGCAAAACTAGCTACGGTCGAAAAATAAGGAATAAACATATGGAGGCCTTGACTATTTCAAGATACGAAATACTATTTGGCAAATCAGATACATCCTGTGATATCAAGACTTTGCGATCCAATTGAAGGCACAAGCTCCGTTCTCATTGCTGAATGTCTAGGTTAGTGAAATTAATCAACTAACAACTGCAACATCATAACAAACTCTAAGGAAGAAAATGAAGCACTAATGCACTTCGATAAAAGCATAGCTGCCTCTCTTTCATGCAGCTTGGTTATCTTTAGAGATTCATAGCAAGATGAATGTTAATAGAATTAGTGAACACATGCACAACAGAATTCAACTGAAAACTATATTTGTACCTGGATAGCAAGAGTTTCATCGTAGGCACCCTTTCAGGGACGGCCAGTAGGGTATTTGCACAGGTAGGAGTTAAGTACGTTTGGATCCATCTCATAGGTTTGGATCCATCTCAGTACACCGCTGCAACACTACACCGCTCACAAGACGAAGAAACGATTGTAGGAAGAGCGCTCTTATCGGACGAAGAAAGATTTAAGGTGAGATCTAAGCTAGAGTGAGATTTATATAATATATATATATATATATATATATATATATATATATATATATATATATATATATATATATATATATATATATATATATATATATATATATATATATATATATATATATATATATATATATATATATACACACACACACACACACACACACACACACACACACACACACACATATATAGCGGTATTAAAAAATATCTCACTATGTTACGTGACTATATCAACATCTAAACGCAACTAGAAAGGCTGCAGTGACTTTAAGTTATTAGCCTTTCAATGATGTTTCTAGGACACTAATGCAAACCCTGAAGAGATTGTCAAAGGTGTAATGAATTTACATCGAAAAGGGAAGATAAAATACAAAACAGTATCATGATTTGTTGTCTTGAATGAAACTCGGAATTGCAAGAATAGTTGCAAGTCACGTCTTTTGAAGTAAACTTATGATATATGTGGTATTACATTCTAGGATGTAGAGAAATTCGAAATTTTCTGCAAGAATGCCCAATGTAGTGCCTTCAAACAAAACGTAGTTTTTGAGGGAGAACTTTCTTCAAACAATAAGGTGAATATACATTATTTTACATTTTTTTTCATGCACTTATGTACCACATTACCTGTATATAAGCTTTGAAATTAGCAATTGTTTCAACGCTGCAAGAAGAGAAGTTAGCGTAAAACAGTTCTTTTAATAGATCGAAATTTGATCGCTCTGATTGAAGATATCTTTTGAAACATAGGTCGACGTTATGTGAGACAAGGAGTGTGATGAGATGAAAAATAATGTAAATGTTACGTTCGTTTTGTTACCTCTTAGAGCTCATGGGCGTGCTCAGAATGCAAGACGAATTATGATGAAAATTTAATAATGAACAAGCTAACAATATTTGTGAGACGTTTGATCAACCAATATTACAAGGTACTCATTAACATTATTGTCAATATTGAATCATTAACATTATTGTCAATATCGAATCATTCAATATCCACAAAGAAATTTTTCCATTATTCTCCACTCACTACTACACTATTTGAATCCTGTCCAGAAGAACAATCGATGGTGAGTACGACATACAATTTAAGAGGTTTTTTAATTAGCATATAGCTATGTTTCATTCAGATATGTCGACTCGTAGCTTAACTCGATTGCAGCATAATGTATAGCGCTATACGATGTTGACAATGCAATCCAATCATCCTTTAACTCTACGTGTCCCTGCTTTTAAAATGACTACTTGCTCTCAGGGAATTCTGTACTGTGATGATCCAGTGTGTGGAGTTTCGACACGATTGGTCAGGCTAAAGAGAGGTTTCGAGTCCCAGAGCTGCGACACTTGCGAAAATGGGCATCTTCGTCAAATCGTAAGTAATACGTTTATTAATTCAATGAATTTGGCTACCATATAAATGTGTTACTAAACAAAAACCTGTGATCATTTCTGGCAGTCTCAGATGAGCATTACAATCAGTGCTCTACATCTGCTGGCTAACTGGCGAAAAAGTACTTTAACTTGTCACATTTCCTTCGATTTGCTTTCCTTTCATTAAAATCGCGGGTAATCGCCCCATGTCTCCGTCGATCATTTGCAATATCAATTATGAGTGATAAATCAGTCTTGTCACATTATTCTACTGAACTTTCCACAATAAACGGCATGCCATTCTAATCAACATACAGCACATACTGATTTACATACGCACAAAATCACTGAATCATATTATCGCGTTCTCATTCACTGATTCACAGTATTCTGAAGGACAACTCTACAATCAATTATACTATTTGCAACGTGTTTTCTGCGGCGATCCCAATAAAACTACATCAAAAAACCAAAGGAACAAATTTGGTGAGTCTTCATCTGAAAGCATTTTTTTTATGTAATTGTCTTCAAGTGAATAAGGCGAGTGTTCATATCTTTAATAAAGACATGAACTCTTCAAGCATATCTCATGACTGAGTACCAGCTATAAGAGGTTGGTAGCCGCCCCTATGTCATTTAAGCTAAGCTAACCCACACGGGTGCTACCATAGAATTTTTTATTCAACACCATAGGTTAAGATACCAAAGGATACTATCATGAATATATGAGCCGCAAAGTGTGTTTTCAGAGAGTTATATTCTACTGATCTATATATAGGCCGCATGGTTTGTGATAATGGATCCCGATACACATTCAGTATACAGAAACAAGTTGAACATATCTTTTTCTTCTCTAGCAAAGAAGATGGAATCGATTATGCAGTATGATGGATTTTCAACTGTTGTCCTGAGTGACCTGTTTACGTTTGATGCAGGCAAATAATAGATGAAAACTATATGTAAATAGCAAGCTAACTGGTGGCTCGGGCTTTTGATCTATTATACTGATCAACTGAGGCATGAAAACAAAAAAGAGTTAATTAACAATATCTGAAGTAATGTGATCGGCACATTCTTGAACCAAAGAAAGTAGCCATCCTTTTCTCACAGGTGTGACAAATCTGCTGCCCACGAATAGGAACCTTGTTGTTTCCAAGCAAGCAAAAGCACTGAAAATATGTCACTGAACAATAGAAAAGGGTAAACGTCCTTCAGCAATAAATATTGACTTTCCTAACATTTATTCAGCAGTTTCGAAACTAATCGTCTTGATAATGGAAGCTCAGTGTGAACAGGTCAAATAAGTGAGAAATATTATCAGAAACAATACAACGAGAGCTTCAACTTACTAAAATTGCGAAAACCATTTAAGCAGAATGCTCTAATGACATTTCGTATAAGCCTCGGCTCCTATCAATTCATCCCAGAAACCCACACGTCGAGGTAAGTTTGGAGACATTGACGGCTAGATCTGATTCGATTCCAAAATGAATAGTACGCTTTTCTCTTAGAAGAAATTGCCTATACATCAATTGTGCAAATTACCCGTTTGCTGTCTTCCCGCTGTTTATGGTAAAAAGTACACGTCTGCCAATCCTCTACCTCCCGTTAACTTCTTACTGTTGAAACTCTTACCTGACTTGTTAATGGAATTCAACATACCTTAGTTATTTTTTGGTAGCATTTCAATAACAAAAATTATAAACGATTAATGAATGTCATAAGACTTACAACTCAGTGTCTTTTATTCAATGTTCTCTTTTGAAATATTTAGCGAGACACTTTGCACTTCCAACAGCTTAGACAAGGCTTCCATTAGAAGAAATAAATAGATTTAGTATTGATGATTTGAACAATTCAAATTAATTAGTTCTATTAAGTTGTTTTTTCTTTAGGCTTTCATTTTTTTCTCTCTCCCGTGCACAGTTTTGGGGTGGAGTACATTCATGCGTTCGAAAACGACAAATAAACGGTCGGGGAGAATCCTCAAAAGAACTTTTGAGATACACAAAAAATGTCTAACAGCAGAAACGTTCAATACTCTGCATGAAAATCTATCGTACATTTTAACAGCTTTACTTTATATGTTTAAATCACTGATTTATAATACCATTAATATAATATAAATCGTTCAAAAGTCGCGAATTAGTCCATTGCTTGCCAGTAGAATAGTGAGGAAGGTTCTGGGGCACGAAGTGCTAAATACTCGAAGAAAGATCTTTAGTTGTTTGCTACGACTCACACTGTCAAAGTAATTAACGGCATATGATCAGCCTTCGCAGACGAAATGACAGTAAACAATATGAAAGCATGATACTTCACAAACAAATGCTCCATATCTCTAGCCTAGTAGTTTATTGATAAAAGAGAGCAAATTCAGAAAGCTATGAATCCGACCTTACAATCTCATTAGTTCCAGAATTAAGTGCCGAAAGAGAATACAAAAGATGATGGAGACAACAAAGACAACAGTTTGTTAACCCCTGGCTATATTAACAGTCTGTTGCATAAATATATACGACGTGTGGTTGAGACATTTAGTAACAGCATTTAGTAGTAAAAATATCAGGTGGCTGGAAGTTTAACTAAATCAAAAATCATACTATAATACAAATAATGATAAGTAATCAAAGGCTCACAGAACACCTACTACACTGTCTCCTAAGAACGAAGCAACTACATTTGGTATAATAGCTGTAGAATTGCTTGGATGAATACACTCCAGTTATACGTAGACGGGTGGAGTGCTTTGCAATGATAATAGAGAAGTGCTCCTTTTGGCCTCAAGCCTTGAGTACAAAACACCATCTAATTTTATTGAGTATCCATCATTGCCGAATAAACAAGCGGGGGGGGGGGGTAAACTGTTTTCCAAAAATGAAATGACGTAACAAACGCGGTCTTAACAAGTAGGGGATAAGTGGGTAGGGAACATTACTCTATGAAATAGAAGCGGGTCCAAACGTCCAAATTAATACAACAAAACATCGGCATGATTTTACAATCATAGACTATACTGGTATCTTGTAGAATTAAGGCTATTCAATAGCATTAAGGTTGTACAGGATCTTGCAAAGAAAAATCTTGCTAAGATGGGAAAATACGAACATCAACAAACGGGAGACCTAATAAGCCCGAGGTGGGAAAATGTTCGGAAAAATAACAAGTTTCCCCCCGTTTATTCGGCACTAGAATACAGACTTGCGGTCTTTCCTGGCAACTGAAGCTACCTATCTTACATGTATGTACTAGGTTGTCCGGTCTCTAAATATGGAAATGTATGCGATAGTGCAGCAGTCGATAATCTAAAAAGCCCTGCACTCCCGTCTTGTACATATGTTGCTACGCAGAAACGACCTGGCCAGAATTCCTTCCAGTGAAACCAGATATATCAAGGTCAAACCAAACTCCTATCTCCTAGACCTTATTTCCAAAGAAAATTTACTGCCTGGTCAGTCTTAGGTAGATATTCCAGTACACGTTTTTCTATGAGAAAATGCTTTTCACGAAAGCAGTATTCGACTGCTCAAAAAGTTACGAAAGTTCAGTGATGGATTTCTGAGACCTAAAAAAGTTGAGAAGCCATACGCCTTCAAAATTCCAAAATTCACGTAGGAGTTATCGCTTTTACTTAATGCCCGTAGAATTCTTGTGGTAACCTGTGTACTAGAGTGAAAGTATCAGTACTGAAATCATGAAAAAGCTAGAATAGCCGCCAAATGCTTAAAAAGGGTCAGATCAGATCTATTTTCTCCTAACTTAATCGACCAATCATCATGCAAGATGGGCCCAGTCTTCGCTTGCGTGGTCAGAATCCTGCATGATGACTGGTCAATTAGGTTAGGAGAAAATAGACCTGACCGAGCTCTCAAACAATTAGCGGCAACGCTGAAAAAGCTACGAAAGTTTCAGTAATGGGCGAAAGAAAGCTTTCTTACACACGAAAACGCGCATATTATAAGGTAATGTAATGTAAAGTATAAGTATACAACAGTTTTGCTTCAACGTAAGCAAGATTGAAAAGCATACAGTTGAAAGCAAAACGCATGTCGATGATTTACTTTATTAACGATTGATGAAACTACCCTACCTCCTTAAAGCTTTAGACTTTGCATCTATCAAGATAATACCTTATAAAATTGCGAAATTGAGACAGTAAAAAGGTGTTTAAAGTCCATAAGATCAAAGAGTAGAGAAACTGCACTCTTTTTACAGCACTTGAAAAAAATTGAGAATTCATGACAAAGATTACCCTCAGGGTACATTGGCATTGATGCCACCTATGCATTTAGCTATTCTTAAATCATTCAATATCGTAGCCTATTTACTCTGATATCATTCTCGTGCTAACTAAACACGGTGCCCAGCACATGCTGCTATTTTCTTACAAGAGACCTGCCACGCATTTCGAAGCTTAACAGTTGACCTAGATCTGTACAATGCAGACACGTGCCTTGTATTGCAAATAATCATAAAATTGGTATTTCCCAGCCTCCTCTAAATTCAATTTACAATGCAATTCCACAGCATTCTGCTAATAAGAAGTATAAAATTTACCGGCACATACCATCATGCATCCGACAGACGCGAGTGCTGCTCGGGCTAAAATTTGAGCATATGATAGAGTCTACAGTCTACAAGTATTTATACGATTCAACAGATTCATCAACATAAAAGTGTTTTTCGTCCTACATGTATAGCGGACCATGATTTCAGCAAACAAGCCATTGTGAGTACAGCTGTTCTCTAATCCAACTGGCTGAAACACTTGGCCGAATCGTCCCCTTTTCTATCTCCAAGTTGTTATAACTGCCTGAATCCCGTGTTTTCTATTCTGCAGATAGCAATTTACCTGAGCATACCAACCTGTCCTGTGTTACCAGACACGTACAAAACATTCAGTTATGTGACATAACGGTTCACTGGACTGGATAAAAACTATTACAATCAAGAGTAAAATAAAACATGGAATGAAATCTTCTTAGTAAAAACCTAAAACATAACTCTTCAAAACAGCAATCTTGTTCACTGACATGCAGATATAACCAGAGATGGCATCCACTCGGCGGCACCAAGGTGCCCCGAAACGATTCTTGTAAATTGCGTAAACAGCTAAAACCAGATAACCCATGGTGTGTTATCGACAACCATTGGCAGAATGAGAATGTATTTGTTAAGGAAAACTAATTCGATCTTGTCTGAATTGTTCTTCAACAGCATGATCTGCTACCTCTAAGTTCGAATTTGCAAGCAACTGGTAATCTTCAAAATTCAGTGGATCAAGACCTACTCTGATATTATTTAAAATATCATCTGAAAAATCGTCCCTTTGCTCTTGATTTCCAATGATACCCATTCGAAACTGATTAGCAAAATCATCACTCATTTGATTGACATTTGCTTGACGGTTACCTATCACTTTTCCTTGCATGCTATTGCCTGCAATCATATTCATCTGTTGTTGCTGCTGTTGCTGTGGTTGCTGTTGTGGTTGCTGCTGTCGATCTGACTGTTGCTGCGGATCGTCATAATGCTGAAGCTGCTTAGTAACTTGATCATACATCAAATCGTTCATGCGAAGCAAATTGAGATATTGTTCCTGTTCAAAGGCATTCGGGCTTGAAGAAGGAAGTAAGCTTGGAGAAAATACAGCCTCGTATGCGAGAGGGGAGATTGAACCAAAAGGAGGAGGCATTGTTCCAGCGGGAGACGTGGGTGAATGGAGATTGTTCCCGGGCAAATCTGGTCCGACATGATTGGCCAAATAGCGTTGTTGTTCTTTAATGTCTTTGCCTTCTGGATTTGAGAATTGACGTGGAAAGACTTGTTTCCCTGTGTTTACGTTTCTACGTGGTGGCAATGCGGAAGGGACAAAAAATTTGACGTTGTTGTTACTGAGTTGGTTTTTCATAACTGGTTCTTCAATAGGACTTCTTGGGATTTCCAGAGACAAACTAGCGACATCTGGGAGCGATCCAGAATTATTCAGGATTTTCATGTGATGTGGTTGCCTATCTTGCACTATAGAATTGCTAAAAATTAAAACACGGAGCAACACTAACATAATTGAATTATCACAGCCTATTCTAAACACAATCTTGGCTCGCTCGTTCTCTCTCCCAGTGATAGAAACAAGGTCACTACATGACAAAAGAGCTTTTGATTGCACTGAAAAACTTCAAGCAGATGTAAAATTACAAACAATAATGCTCTTTCTACAGCACTTGGTAATAAATACTAGTGTTAATACTTTCACTGAGCAACGTTTCAATGTTACCATAACATCATTAAAAAGCTAGTTGAGAAGCACGCGAAATACTTTGTAAACATGACAAGTTGTCTTATAAATCAAAATATCTATGAAAAGCGTAGTCATGCAAAAACGAGATGTACTAGGTATGAAAACACTGCTGCGCTAGCAGTTCTATATAGAGAAAGTTTCGGTACATAGATGTGTCGAACGATTTAAACATTCGCTCGCAAAGAAATTTACAAAAAAGCAAGCACTGTTGAACTTTGAGATGAAGAAAGAAAATATCAACAAGATGCCAACCATGTCACCTCAGTGCAATAGCTACTAAAAGTTTGACAAAACAGCAAACCATCAGTCTTTAGCTTCAGTGAAAAAATGAGTGACAGTATGGCTCATATCCACACTAACAAATAACGATATGTAAATACATGCAACTTTTCGTAAAGAACGTTGGCAGTGATTCAATTCAAGTAATGGTTATCACCAGCAACTCGCTATCTCGAGCAGCTCGCCATCGCGAATGGATTCTCATATCCCTTATCTCTAATACATTTATCTGGAATTTTTCGCTATCTAGAAGGAAAGTTCCTTCCAGTTTGGAGAAAACAACCCGGCTATATAGAACAGTACAACCTTTGCATGAAGAAGTTCGAGGTGAAGATGAGGAAAATGAGACAGACGAAGTTGGAATAAAGCCATAAATTCCAAATAAGGCCACAAATGTTGGCAGTGCTATCAAATTTCTTTCTCACCAATGATTGCTTCCAATGAAAGATGAGGAAATCAGACTTTATGTTATTAAACAAACTGCCTTCGTTCAGGATGAAGATGCTCGTCAGACTATAAACACAAGTTTCAAGTGAAATTTCACTTCAATCTAGCTCGAGTAGATCACTCGGAAGAAAGAATCTGACATTCCGTTCATATTTTATTTGTACACGTGAAGCCCCTTCTTGATCCAAAAAATTGACTCGGGATATCTCAAAATTTCGCACGCTGAACAATATGTGACTTCCTTTGTGAGTTCGAGTTAGCGAGAGTCAACTGAAAACAGTTGGAACATATTTCTGGTTCTTTCAGGTAACAACCGCTATTTGAGAGAAACAGTCTCAAGCAGCTAATGTTAAATGTACTTTGAGATGCTTGATTAAACCTGCATCCATTAACTTATAATTGGCCTCATTTTTTTAAAAAATATTCTCATATGCCGTGGGCACAATCAGCCCAAAACTAGGCAGTTTAAACGTTCTGCTCACCCTAGCAATGCATACCACCGAC
This sequence comes from Mastigias papua, assembly GCA_964019165.1. NCBI lineage: Eukaryota > Metazoa > Cnidaria > Scyphozoa > Rhizostomeae > Mastigiidae > Mastigias > Mastigias papua. The sequence continues at coordinate 6,213,306 of OZ025282.1, read as the reverse complement.
AGCATTTCCGTAAAACGCTGAGCGTAAAACGAAAACTGAGCTTAATTTATCCCAAGAAAATCAAGGAATCAGCTTGCTCGTACGCACAACATCTTATGGTTTGACGTTCTCTTTTCCATTACCTTCATCCTGAAACGACTTCCACACTTCAGCTTTCAATGACTCTTTTCCCAATTCCCACACCACGACCGTTCATCCTAATTTTTTAACCGTCAAAGTTCTCTGAGCGCGCAATAAGCTGTAGAGCCACAATTTTAGTCCGAAATGATTGATGCAAGTTGGTTTGACAACAATGTATTACAATATATCGATAAATCACATTATCCATTTTTCATTGCAAAAGTAACGGTCAGTTTTGCATGAACGGAAATTTTCGCAAAACAGCGCAGGGTTATTATAATTAGTGTATGAAAGCATTAATGAAAGCAGAGAAATTCCAAAATATAAAATACTGAATAAACAAACATGGCATTGACGTACCCATATGGAACTGTTGAATCGTGCGTTTTTTGCATTGTCTGAGGGGATCTTGACTCCTGAAAAGAAATCAAATCTGAGCAATAAGAGAGAGATCAATTTCATGATGTCTCAAATACGAAGTAAACTGATTCACTCAAATCATAAAAAAGCCAATACGATACATAAAAAATAACGGAATACTAAAACAAGAATGACTGACTATTGTACGATATTGGAAACATAATAGTATTATAATATTATGGATATTTATCCAGCAAAACACACAATCAACTAAGAGAAGATAGAAAATAACTAGAGAACAAACTTACTTTTGGGCCGGGACTCACTTTGGGACTTGGACTACCTACAAAGCGACACGTAGAATTAAAGTGATACCAACCTGCCAGTCAGGTGCAAAGTGACTAGGAGAATGATGTAACAGTAAAATGAAACTATTGGGGGAATAGTACTAAATTAGAATGAGGTTTATGAGAATGAGGCTATGGGAGATTGAGGCAATGGAAGAATGAGACTATGGGAGATTGAGGTTATGCAAGAACGAGGCTATGAGAGAATATAAATGACTTGGAAGACAGGAATATAGAAGCAGACTAACAGAACTGAGATAAGTCCATTGTTTGAAAACAGCTGCTAGCTCACTCACTTTACCTAACAATAATTTTGATTATTTAGGTAAAAAATCTATCAGCCAGCCATGCAATAGCCTCAGCGGCAATCTAATTATCCAACTGAACAATGAACACTGGAAGCAACTATGAAACAACGGTCAAAACTAAACGCGGTAGCCACAAAATAGAACTGTCTACAACATATCTGCTTACCTCTAGGCCCAGCAGCTATTGCAGGGTCCGAAAATGTCCTGAAAAGAACATGTCGATCATTAAAAACTGATGAAATTAGACAAAGGATCCACTGCTCATAGATGCTACTATTGAAGATCTGGAACTCTGCTTACAGTCCCGTGAACGCAAATTTTCATGGAACAAACGAGAAATGAAGGAGAATTTGGATATACAGCTATAATAAAATGCCTTGCTATTGCTTGAAACATCACGACACTATGCAAATTAGCTCGGTCACACAAATCACACAAAGCACAACTAGTATTCGTGCCATGATTCCTCTACTAAGTTGTCAGTTGCAATAATAGGTACTATCTCGTAATGTTGGCTGATCTTTTAAAAACGAGACGGCAGAAACTACATATATGAGGCCAGCGTTTTCTTAATGCAAATCTGTGATATGGCTGTTGTTGTTGTTGCTACTATATTTTGAGTAGGCTGTTATATCTAGCGTGTTCAGCTAATTTAGGCCTACTATGCATGCCGTATCCAGGCATGGGACCCCTAGTTTAACGTCCCTTCCGAAGTGCCATCTCCACTTTGGTAATTGAAGGCAGACCCTAAAGGGCCATCTCCACTTCATTCGGATTTCGCAATTCGCATCCAAACGCTGAATTCCGAACGCCGAATCTCATACACACTTAAAATGCTGTTCGGAAGAAATTTCATTGATATACGAAGCCAATGAGAGTAGACTAATGGTTAAGAGACGCTTGTCAGATAATTTGGCGCACTTTTAAGACTTATAACTTGTAAACAATTGCACCTGAATTGAAGGCCACAACTGCTTTAGATCAACGAAGAAAACTTTTGGATTTGTTCATTTTCTGCAGATGACAAGAATGAAAGAAGCCAATGTTCAAGAAGAGATTTTTGGGTTGACCAATCCGGCAGAAAAGACTAATGCAATATCTTAAAATGTCAGAACTCAAAGATGCAGGGTCTTCATTGGTTGATTCTTTCCGTGAAGTTTTGCTTCGCATCCGAACGTTCGGATGACACCAAAACTCGCGAACGCGTAAAATTCGGACTGCGAACGTTCAGGTGCGATTAGCGAACGTTAAGATAGAGAGCTAAAACAACAGTTCGCATACGAATTCCGAAATCCGAAATTGGAGATGGGCCATTAAGCCTTTAGTCACAAAGCAAGGATTCGGATGTATTTACACGAAAATAAATAGGGTATTTTTATCTTAAAAGTCGTAAGCAAATACATGCTGTTTCACCGGACCAAATCTGGCTCATTATTTGCTTGTGAATTGAATGTATTTGCTACTACCATATATATCTAGTAGCTCAAGTCAACATTTTCTATCAACCCAACTTGTGCCAATGCTATTGAAGACAAAACATATCTCCTCTAGCTAGTATCGTCATAACTCCAAATCAACTAAATGTACTGCAAATGAACTAACCCAAAGGGAACCATCCAGAATTCAGGATCCTACACAATGGTAAACAAAAACATAACAGTCCAAACTTAAGATTAATCGATAGCTGGGAGATGACATCCCGGCCATATACTATGATAGCAAATGAGCGCTTGTGTACTGCTAAGTCTGTTAACTCAAAGGCCCACGAATAGTGGCCAAGAAACTCCAAACTTCGTCCAAAAACCTCTATCATGCTATTTCATTTTCATTTCATTTCATTTTCATTTCATTTATAAAAATATAGATAGGTAGCCCTTCAGCCGTGGCTGATCTTCAAGGGGCCTCTCATTTTAAAAGTAGTTAAAGTTAAAAGTCAAATATTACAGAAATACATTTACAATTGCTAAAAAATCATATTTAGAAAATATGCAAACTAGAAATTGAAAACTCAAGTAATAAACTGATAAAATGTTGCATAAGATTTAAAACGACTTATGGAAGATGTCTAATGAGTGTCATGCTCGTGACTATCTAACGAGCACACGTGTCATTCTTGTAAACCTGTCACCAAAATGGGCTTCACCCTTACCACCACACCTGTTGTTGCCTATTCTAACGTTTCAATAGCTCAAAAATAGGAGCCAACACTTCGTGAATCAAGAATAACACCCATGCCTCTGTGTCACCACAGCACCAAGCACTAAATACAATCTTCTAATCATACGGCAAAGTAAGAAAAAGTTTAGTACAAGGCTGATGGTCCTCCTGCAAAAAATTTGGAAAGAAATAAAAACATATACGAACCTTCTCCATGATCCACTTTCTCTTAATGACTGATATTGCGGTAAGTGATAAGGAGATGTATCTAAAAAAGACAAACAGCTAAGTGCTGAAAAATAATTTCTTCTTAGATAGTCTACAGGCTCTTTTAATCATAACGTTTCTGGAACTTTCTCAATTTCTAATCAAGATTTCAGAAAAAAAACTCGTAAGACTAGTCAGGAAGAATGTTTGAGCTTAAGTAACACCACAGTAATACAGAAACAGATAGGTACTGTACGAAAACAACACTAGAATACTAAGATTAACACAGGAAAGATGTCGAAATTAAATAAAAGAAATCATGGGCCTGCGTGAAAAGGGGAACTTTAAAAGAATATGCAAAACTCAGTATTTACATTTCTTAACCTTCTTGAGCTGTCGAAAACTACACTTTTAAAAGCTAATTTCTTGCAAAAAACGTGTACGATTATCAATTCTAAATTAACCTTAAGTTCATTTTGCCCACCACGAGTCCTGTAAAGTCATTCCTGTCCTGTTTTGATTATTTGGTGATTGCCAAACATGGAAGCACAACTATACATCCACAGCAACGACGTGCGGCAAATTGGGGACTACTTCCATTTATGTATTTTTATACAGTGTAACATGTATGGAGTTCGTTAATGAATTACCTGCTCGGTGCTTTGCTTTATGGAGCGGTCTGGTAAGATGTGTAGCCCTTGGCCGGTACAGTTGATCATCATAGACCGGTCTTCCTGGGTACGTTGAAGATAAGTCAGGAATCACCTCGTTAACAGGAGTCTAGAAAAGACATCTCTGATAATGATGCTGTCTCAAAATAGCCTTTCCATATTACAAATTAAAACAACCGAGTAAATAAATCTAATATTTCTGTCACTGCCATAGCTGGATAGGCCATTATGTCATCGAGTTCTATCTATAGCCACTTAAAATCATTCTATAATATACGTACATTAAAACTGAAAAAAGAAAAAGAAAAAAACAACTCAAAACAACCTTGATGTCTATTGTAAATCAGAAAAGAGCAAAAGGGTATATGAGTATTTTTGCTCTGTTTTCTGAGTTCCTTTTCCCAGTCAAACCTGATATCAAAAAAGAACTTATAAGCAACTTTTTTTCATGAGAATGCATTGCGAGAATTGTCAATCTCCAGTCATATACGAAGACACGTCCATATATTTAAAACAAATTCTCCCTTAAAAAACTTCCTCCAGTATGTCAAATTGCGATTCGATTCAAAACACAAAGCACATCTATCTATTACACAATCTGTGCAACACAACCAGTGCAATTTTAACAATGTACCACCAGAGACAAAGGACATCACAGAGTCGCTAATAGGTGTTATGACTACCACAACTATCCAGTATTGCACTTTCTTAACTTTTCGGCAGTCAAACACTACCTTCTCATAAATCATTTCCTTATAAAACAAATGCGTAGGGCACGTCAAAAGACCAAAACAGTAAAAATTTCACAAATACACGCTTTTTTTAATGGAAAACCGCCTTTTGTCTGAGTATCAATTTTCTTACCATTTCCCGAAAATTAGGCTGAGATTTTCTTAAGATTTTCTTAACTTTTATTGAAATAAACTGACTAAAGAGTTTACCATTGTTTGCTATACAAAAATTAAATCTTTGCTAACCAAGATTATGAAAGAAAAGCTTCGATCTGTGTAAAGGAGCTTGCAAAGAATGAACTAATATCGACTCCTGGCAAGTAAAAAAGGGGAACTTTCGAAGTTGAGCCTCGTGATAATACAGGAACGAGATCATATTACGGTGTTCCCCATAAGCGATACGCAGCAACACCACCGTAATGCTTTGACAAATGAGCGACAGCTACCTTATCACGAGCGGACAAGGCTAAAGAAGATAGCTCAAAGGGGGAAGAGGAGGGAGAAAATTGAGGAAGAAAGATCGTATGTGATTGCAACACTGAATGTGAGTACCACGACTGGAAGAGGAATAGTTGATGTAATGGAGAGAAGGAAAATAGATGTGCTGTGTGTACAAGAAACAAGATGGAAAGGACAGAAGGCGAGGGAACTATGGGAAGGATATTAATTGTACTACATGGGAGTGGATAATAGGAGGAATGGATTGGGTATTGTACTGAGCCCAGAGATGAAAGAGAGAGTCGTACAGGTGAGCAGGGAATGTGATAGGTTGATTTGGTTAAAGATTTATATGGGGGTAGCAGCAGTGAATGTAGTATGTGTATAGGCACCACAAGTGGGATGCACAGATGAGGAGAAGGATGAATTTTGGGATCTCCTCTGTGAGGTTACAAGAAAAATACCATATGAAGAGGTACTGTGGATAGCTGGTGATCTAAATGGTCACATCGGAGGAAAGAGCCTTGGCGAAGGAGTGATTGGAAGGTATGGAATCGGGACACGAAATGAAGGAAGTGATAGAGTTGTAGATTTTGCCACAGCAAGAAGTATCGCAGTAGATAATACCTATTTCCAGAAGAGATTGACACGCCGAGTAACTTACAAAAGGGGAGGACAACGCACACAAGTGGATTACATCATGTGAAGGAGGAAGGACCTGAAGCAAGTGACAGACTGTTTTGTCCTACCAAAAGAAGCTGTGGCCAAACAGCACAAACTGGTGGTCTGCAAAGTAAGAATGCAGCAACTGAAGAAAGTGAAACCAACTGTAGCCAAGAAAACACGTTGATGGAAGTTGAACGAAAAGGAATATAGGGAAAAGTTTGTCCAAGAGGTAGAGGCAAAGTTACGAGGAGAGACAAAGAGAACATGGAGAACACTGAGCACAGTAGTAAGAGAAACGGGAAGAAATGTACTAGGACGTACATCAGGAAAGAAAGGGAAGAAAAGGGAGACCTGGTGATGGTGTGCTGAGGTACAAGAGGCAGTGAAAGAAAAGAAGGAACTGAAAAAGGAAAAAGACTGAAATAGGTGCGAAGAAACTATAGCAGCTTACAAAAAGGAAAATAAAAAGAAAACAATTGAAGTGGCGAAAGCCAAAAGTAAAGCATATGAGGACCTGTATAACAGCTTAAGTGATAAAGATGGGCAAAGAAAAGCTATTAGGATAGCAAAGCAGAAGAACAAAGAAGCACAAGACATATACCAAGCAAAAAGAGTTAAGGAGAGTGGAGGGCAGATACTAACTGGGGAGGCACAAATAAAGGAAAGATGGAAAGGATATTACCAACAAGTGATGAATGTAGAGAACCCAAGAGTGAAACGAGAAATGGAGGTGGCTGTGGAAAGAGAGGTGGATAGAGTGAAAGAAGAAGAGGTGGCAGCCGCTATGAAAAGGGTGAAGAACGGGAAGTCAGTTGGACCAGATGATAAACCAGTAGAGGAATGGAAGCTCATGTGGAGAACAGCGGTAGAGTGGCTAACTGAAGTGTTCAAAAATATCATGGAGACGGAACATATGCCAGACGAATGGAGGGCCAGTACCTTAATCCCAATATTCAAGAACAAAGGCGACATACGGGATTGTGGAAATTACCGGGGCATCAAAACTGACCTCACACACTTTGAAAATGTGGGAAAGAATTGTTGACCAAAGGTTAAGAAGCGCAGTGGAGATATCACAGCAACAGTTCGGTTTCCTGCCGAATAGAAGTACAACAGATGCAATATCTGCACTGCGTCAGCTAGTTGAGAAGTATAGGGAAGGGCAGGAGGACTTGTACTGCATCTTCATTGACCTTGAAAAAGCTTATGATAGGTCCCACGGCAAGAGGTATGGAATTGTTTAAGGCTAAAGGAGGTAGAGAAAAAGTACATACGGATAATACAGGACATGTATAAGGACAGCAAAACACTGGTAAGATGTATGGGCAATGATGTATGGGATACAGACATTAGCTGTTACAAAGGCGCAGGAGAGAAAGATGCAAGTAGCAGAGATGAAAATGTTAAGATGGTCACTTGGAATTACAAGGAAGGACAGGGTCAGGAATGAAGAAATAAGAACAGTTGTGAAAGTAGGAGACATCACAGAAAAGATGCAAGAAACTCGGTTGCGGTGGCTTGGACATGTAGTGAGAAGAGATGATGAATATGTCGGTAAGCGGATAAGAGGAATGCAGGTGGGAAGAAAGAAGAGAGGTAGGCCAAGAAGAAGATGGGAAGACTATGTAAAGGAAGACATGAAAGAGAGAGGAATCAGTGAAAGCTAGGCATGGGACAGAGGCGAGTGGAGGAGGAAGATCCGCACGGGCGACCCCAATTAAATTGGGATTTAAGCCAGAAGAAGAAGAGGATCTACTTAACTCAAAAAAGAACATAAAGAAATAACTTAGAATAGCAACTTGCTCTGTTGTTCGACCTCTGGGAATATATATGAGATGCAGAAATCGAAGCAAATAATTGTCCATAAAAACTGTTAACGTTTATCTTTCAACCATGTTTCCGAGTCCTTTTTCGTATACCGTGGAAAACGTAAAACGTGATTTGTTCATCAGAGAAATACAACGGCTTTGATGAAGGCTCTGAGCGGTCATTAACCAAAGAAACATTCAGATTGATCCTCTTTCCGACACAGGCACTTCCCAACTATGACCTAGTCTACAGATGAAGATTAAGGATTAACGGCAAACTCAGAAAGAACGTTGACAAGATTATTGTACGAAAGACAACACAGCTATTCATTTTTTCAAAGATAAAATGTAGAGAAATGAGAAATCGACATAGCTCCGTACTCAATTTACAGCAAAAAAACGCGAAATTTCTTTTGAAAGGAAGGGCATCATACACAGATAAGAACCATATTACACGAAAATTCCCATAGAAAAGGGGGGTACCCAAGCTTTATTGGCACCAATTCGAAATCCTATGAAATATGGTAAGGGCCATACTTTCCACTGCTGCCAACAGACCACAACCCTAGCTCTAGACGTTTACCAGTAAGGCGCAAGATCTACTACAGGTCTACATAAACAGCGCTATACGTAACGCAGAATAAAGTTTAGAGACTACTAAAGCTAAAGAATAACTCAGTACTGGATGTTTTATCATAAACTCAAAGCGCAATTTGTACAGAAACGCAGGAATGCCGAAGAGCCAAAGATGGGGGGGGGGGGGGTGAGGGGGCAAGCGCCCTCATGCTCTTTCCTAAGGGAGGCAAGGGGTCAGAAATTCCCTTCATTGACAAAAATCGTACTGATGTTTGTATCACGCTGTGGGATTACAGAAAATTCCCCAAGGATTAAATCAAGGGGTCTCAATTTTTCGGCTCGCTTCGCACACCTATGGCCTTCGCACACTTGTGGCCTTCGTTCCCCTATGGTCTTCAGCATCCATTCCTTCCTGTTTGGTCCCTTGCTCTACTATTGCTTCGGCGTATCAGATTCTGCACCTCACATTGCACATGGATTGAGCATCAAAGGGCTTACTGTCATACTTATGAGCAAGACATTAATTCAACTCTTGGAAAATAACAAGGTGGAATATGTAAGCTATAAAATTCCCGTGCATTATTACAAATCTTAATGTGATTTCTGAAAAGTGCAGTTTAAACACTCAACCAAAAGAGATCAGCCAAATTAGTACAAAGGTTTGCATCATTCTGAATTTTACTGCACAGAATTCTATTCTGAAGGTGATAAGAGAAACAGATTAGGATAAGAATTGTGATAAACATTTTACGGCAGAACAGAATTAGGAGAAAGCAAAGCGACGCATATCTTAGATTATATCACCTCACGCAATGTTGTGTTTATAAAGGGTATATGTTAACTAAAAGAATATTATGGCTTAAAACAAGAAAGAGAGCAAGAAGGAAGAAGTGTAATAAGCAAGAAAACAAAACATAAGAGCAGAATCAGGAAAGGAAAAAGAACGAAACTAAGTAACGAACAAGAAAATAACCTAACAAGCAAACAAGCAAACAAGCAAACAAGCAAACAAGCAAACAAGCAAACAAGCAAACAAGCAAACAAACAAGAAAGTGGCCAAACTTAACAAAGAAGATAAAAACCAGACAGGCAACCAAGAAGAAAACCAAGCGACCAATGAAGAAAGGAAACAAGTAATCACAAAAGAAAGTAAGACTTCTTTATCAATATACGCTTAGATTCTGCAGCGTTTTCAAGAGATGCGTTTCAAATCTGAAACTTCATGTAAGTCCTCTGTTATCGGTCTATGAGACGAGAAGTAACTGATTTAGGATTTCGACCAATACGTCATTCAACGTTCTCAAAAGTTGAACCCATCTCAACTTTTTTTACTTCTACCGGGACGTCGGCGACATAACCAAAACAACGTTCCCATATCATCGCAAGCGTCCCAGTAGCATAACAGATGCAACGACTAAGACTTGCCAGGCTATAAGTTCAATAAAGATGGCGTCAATTGAGAAATGTACAATTAAATGCCATGCAAATGACACCAATGAGTATGCATGTTGCGCGTGCGTAGAATTTACAGATGAATAAACGGATTAGGCGACAAAACAAGCTTGAATTCTCTTTTCAGTAGAGCAGGTGGATTATATTGTCAAGAGCCATTAAGAACATGACCTTGGTGATGTCATGAAAGCCTACCCTACAATACACACTCAAGGCAGCTATTCAAATGCACTAGATATCGCGACAATAGAGAACACTTCGTGCTAACGAACAACGAACTCTTCGGTTGCCTTGCAACACAAAATTTAGAAAACAGCTATGCTGGAAGGCAGGTAAATTATGAATATCAACGGTCCGTGAAACTATATTGGCTCACAGAAAACACACATGTAAGATATAAGCTACCTAAGCCATATCGAGAAAAGCTGCGTTACCCAGCTGATTCACACCAGAATCTTGATATATACCATTGAATTGCAATACAATAATGAATAAACACTATTACCTATCGTTACCCATTTTCCGGCCTCGATACTAAAGACTATTACTGATTCTAACTGGACAATCTCACCTTTTAGATATCAATTTACAAGGCAATCCCTATCTACTTATCATTAAAAAGTCTTTCATAGCATACTTATTCACTTCCGTTTCTATGGTGGACGCAAATATTGTAGGATTACAATATCTACGTATCGCAGTTATGCTTTTGACGTTACAGAGTGAAGAAATGAAGTACCCCTGCTTCATGTTCTTCAATTCTTTGATTTGTGTAGGATGGATGATTTAGGATTTTATCATGAGCATCAATATGCAAATCAGGCCACGAACACAACTAAAGGAGGCATTTCGCAATCGCCTGCAACAGTCATTTTATGTTATGGAGAGTTGTCTCTTGCTAGGGAGTTGATTTTCACGTGTCTTGAAAAAGATAAATTCGAAAAATGATAAAAATTCACAAATAATACAAATGATGACAAGTAAACTATGAGTTGCAAATAAGCCTAAGGTCCATAACTAAAATGCAAACAAAGGTCAGACATAATGAGATAAGATAAAGCATACAAACTAATGTAATAAAGGATTAAAGCTTTTGTCTAACAACTAAAATAGACGATGCTTACTTACTCTCAGATAAGAGGTTTTCTATAGGTTTGATCCTCAATACCAAAGACACATTTATCCTATTGCACATTTTTAATTGCAGCCAAACAATTCAAAGTACAAAACAGGTCATAGTAGTTTCTGCATATTACAGTATAGCTAGGCTGCAAACATATTTTGGGACATATCTGCTTAAAGATTGGCAAATTATTAAAATAGAGGCTTTGTCAATAAGTGCAAGATCAGTAACATCTTTCAATGCCATTCTACTGCTACAACAAACTAGCCATGATCACTACTTCACAGTGGCAGTTAATAACTTGTTCTAAACATGGTGCAAATCAAATATCACCCCATCAAACAGCATTATTACATATGGCACTGCTTGACAGACCATGCATTAAAATATCATTTCAAAATGACCAGCAGAACCCACGTACATAAATTAAAGTGCACAAACTGTACACCTATCTATTCATTCAACTTCAGAGGAAAATGCTCACATTTTATCAAGAAAATCCAAAAGATGGATCTTGATAAATCAAAATGGTTATTAAGATCTATTAATTGTATTCAACTAGTGAAGGCATTGTTGCAAGAAGTCCGATTGCATAGTATAGTTGTTTCTCATGCAAACTGGCCACAGGCAGTTAGCAAAACTCAAAACACTAGGATAACTTTCTCCCAAATTATGATTTCAGCACTCATTCTTATGCAGAAAATATAGAAGATGATGGTCTAGATGAGTGATAAACACTTCAATGGGAACTCAAACACACGCTCTAGTCCCTAAAAACTAATTCAGTACCTAAACCCATCTCAGTTACACACTCTTCATCACTATTTTCTCAACTCTGATGATACAATAAAATTCCACAAAACAGGCCAGAGTTGGCCTTTACAATGTGATAGCTAAAATCTCTTGTACAATGGGGAAATAGAGAAAAGTAATATTTTGTAATAAGGATTTTATATATGTAAAGGAAAATGTGTAATCTATTTGTCTACAAAAAGTAGAAAACTGCCTCATGTATTAAGGAGCATCTGTCAAATGAATGTCAACCAAATACAGTTTTTTCTTCACTTGATTGTGATGGAAATTCAAAAAAATATAGAAAGGGTATGTTTTTGCTAAATTAAAATTGCGCTAAAATTAATTTTGTCCATCTTTTGTACTAATCTTAATCAATCTAACATGCTATTCGCTAAATCAAACTTGCACTAAACCTGGGCTATTTTTTGTCGCTAAATTTAGCCTCTGCAAAAATTAAATGGCCTAAGGTATACTCCACTGCCGTATAAGCTAGAATGCAATGATGATGATGATTTGCAAAAAGAGTCTGCCAATTTTCATGACAAAGATATTGAGACACAAGAGACTATATGCACAAGAGACCAGCCCCATAGTCAGCTTGAATTCACAAGGGGGGCAAGGCCAATATATGTAATACATATATCTATATAATTCATGCCTATAGGGGAGGCACAGAGTCAAAACTCATAACTCCAGGGGGGCCTTGCCCCCAGGCCCCCCCTTTGCTATGGGCCTGCAAGAGACTACAAACACAAGATATCACATATACAGTAGAATATATATACCTAATCTATAGTACATGCCTCCCAAACCAGTATCCTTCATACATATTTACAAATTTCAAGTACCACCTAAGCAAAAGCATATCACAAACCTCAAGTAAAACAGCTTGGAAAAACAAATTGCTTTATTCCTAAGCCTACAACAGCAGTCACCTTGAAAGGAAGTGAATTCTTTGCTAGAAATATAAATTGCTACACCATAAAAGATGAACAATGCAAATCACCTGAAGTTCTTGACGAGGTGTTGGAAATGCAGGCAAAGACCCTCCTTTGTACATTATGCCTGTTGGGTGATTTAGACTTCCATGATGAGGGTTTATGTTCTAAGAAGTAAAGCATCACTCATTACAAACAAAGCATCCGAAAATAAACAAAGTAATAAATGCATAGAAACATACATAGCACTTCACAAACAGGCTTATAATGTATATAGTCAAGACTTTTCTTCCACACTTAAGTGCAATCTGCTCTACTATTAAAACTACTTTCAAAATACTAATTGGAACAACTTAACCATTAGATCTAGCATATATACATAAATTTATAGGTTATAAACTAGTTAATTGTCATCAAGTAATTATACATTGTTCTTCTGTGTTGTGATATTAAACACCCTAAATGAATCTGGTATGACACTACAAGTGAAGGCTTGTGCAGAAACATTTGAAGTGTTTCTATTTTTAGTTCTATCTATTCTTTAAAATTACTTGGATGATTGCAGCTTTTTGATGCTTATGCATACATACATACATACATACATACATATATATATATATATATATATATATATATATATATATATATATATATATATATATATATATATATATATATATATAAACAAACTGATTCTAAGCTGCATCCACTAAGTATATAAAATGCATAAAGAGAATAAACCAAAAATACACTTGTTTGTATGTAAACGTTTCAATTAAAATCTTCATCAGTCATTGTAAGTTTAGTACCAATGAAGATTCTAATTGAAACGTTTACATACAGACAAGTGTATGTTTGGATTATTTTCAATATATATATATATATATAAATATATATAAATTAAAAAATATACCTTCATTTGTTGTAAAAGTTTTGATATACTATCTTCATCAGTACTAACATTACAATGATACAGGGCCTACTTAAATTTCCTATATAACAATGGGGTGACAATAGGTGTTAGCCAAGGGGATCCTGCTTATTAGCAATTGTTCCAGTGGTAGAGCGCAATTCAGGGGAGGGCCAAAGCCCCCTCTATGAAGCCCTCTCAGAATACAAAAATAATACCAAAAACCAAGCATAAACTTTCTGCTATTGATGGTACTCATAAGTGCTCAACAAAACAGATCCAAATCAAACTCAAATGTGTATGAGTTGCAAACAGAAATAATCCAGATATTGCAAGAAGCTCCCAGCAGAATTAATGCAGAAGTTAATTACAACATGTGTGCTTTCTTCGAGTCCTGCTGGACCTGAAGACAGGGATCTGAGCACAGGCCATGAAAAAGCCTTTTGCCAAGTTACTGGTCAATTTCATTCAGACAAAAGAAATTGGCCCTGTGGAATGTGACATTTTAGATGAGGATATGACTTAGGAAACTATTTTAAATTCAATAATTGATGAAGATGATTATGATATTGATAAAGAAGACTGATATATACATATTCTGTCCCCACAGAAAATTTCATCATATTTTAAAAAGCTATTAAGCCTCCTCTCAATCATACCCCACTTCTCCAATAAGCCCCCCTCTAAAGTGCTTGAAAACAAAAAGCCATTCAGCTGATATGAGTACCAATGAAGACATTACTCAAACCCATTCAATTTAAGACTAAATTACTGACCTATGCTCTTAGTTATATAAATATACAGAAATATACACATGCATGGATTTCAAGAAAAGAGCTTCATGTTTTGAATGAAGGAGATGAGAGTAAGAAAGTCTAAGATGCTGAAACTTTCACTATGAAATTATCTAAGTAGCAGCCTTCATATTTCTCAGAGACTGCAGCAAATGAATGTTTATTTTTTAATACATCTAATATATTCATATATCCAGAATAAAAACAACTGTGCAGCATATAGCTTCTCTCTATAAATGAACATAAATATACACATACATAAATATAAGTATATACATATAAAATCCTCTTCAATTACAGATTTAAGTGTTGAAGCAATTGAAGCATACTACAAACTCACATCTATTGTCATTTTTCTCAAGTTTACCTCTGAGTTATTATTGCTGAGAAAGTTTTGTAACATATATATACATATAAATCTATCTGATAACTGATGAAGGCTTGCACCAATACATTTCAAAAGTTGGAGTTTTTTCTTGAGTATCTATTTAGTTAAATAGTTCCTTTCATTGTGAAAGTCTATATATATTTTCTAAATAAATATAGATATCTATATATACACACACCATTAAATCCTGCATATAAGCCACAATTCTACTTTCAAGCATCCAAATCAGAAAAAATTGCTTTGAGGTTTTTCAATTAACTCAAATACTACAACATTTGAATTGATCTCACAAAACCCACTGAACAAAAGAAAGACTGTAATATGAAGAAAATGTGTATCAAAGTCCTCAGTGATAAACCTGTCCACAAACATAACATTTAAAATCACTTTTGCTAGTAAAATCCATGAAATTCCTCATCCTCTGAATGTCCAAAGATATTGCCTTATTCCTTCTTTCTCAACTCCATTCTCTCATGCTGGTAAAACAAGTCAGCATTACCATCATCATTTTGGTCTCCTTTCATACCCCCCTTCCCTAACCATATAGCATCATCCTTACTGCCACCCAGGACATTTGTAATACAAGATATATTACTTATATCAATATATTATCCAGATATGAAATACAAGAAGAAACTTTGCCTATAATTGGAATTGAAAATGGGAAGTTACTCAGCATTTATTGCAAAATATGAATAAGTATATGCAGTAATGAGAACTTAGATTTTGCCTGAAGAATTAAGCACTATGGACATAGGCCACATTCCCAATTTTCGAAGCTAAAAGTAGAAAAAAGGTGTGGCCAATACACGGGTTTTTAGGGTATGTTCATTTGAAGAGAGAGAAGAAAAAAATAAAACAGGTAAAAGTATACATCAAAATTAGCAAGAGAAGTCAGTCTGTATATTGCAAAAAGTGGAAATAAATTTATATTCAACAATAGGTAAAGACCAAAAACACCTGACAGAGTCAAAAAAGTTGAAGGATATGTTTGCTTTGAAACATGAAAAATCTGTCTAGTCTAAAAAATTGTGGAAATCAGAAGAAATGTCAAATAAAAGTCCATTCTGGTGAGCATAACGAAACAGAGGTATGTGTTTGAATGTTCCTCAACCTTATGATTAACTCCCATTCTATAGCTTAAATACTCTCTTACATATATCTACTAATGAAGAACAGTAACCATATGACCAAAAATATAGGCATATAATATATATACTAACTGAAAAATTGTCCTGCCAACATCTAGCTGAAAAGATCCTCAAGATGATCACAAAAGGTATAAGAGATAATAGTAAGATACATACTTAGGAAAAGCAAAGAGCTTAGTTTACAAGTTAGCTCTAACTATAGAAAGAAGCACATATCAGACACATTTCATAAAGATCATTCTGAACTTCAAAACTTGCTTCTACTCCTATGTTTATAATAAACTAGAAAGAAATCAAACAATTTCAATTGGCTATACTTAGCATGCCTATTTCAGTCTAAGATAATCACTCACTGCTTAAACTGAACAAAATAAAAAAGGACTAAAAATACCTGCACATGTCTATCTGCACATCAAATCTAAGATAAGAAACTGACAAGCAGATGCCGTGTGACCCTACTGGCTATATTTGGTAGATAATGGAGAGAAGAATAAAACCAATCACCAGTTCTTCAATATCTTGCTCCTATTGAGTTCTTATATATAGTGGTAGATATAAAAGGTATAAAAGTACCCTAGCAGTTTCGTCTGCAAATATAAAAATAAGTAATATTACAAATTTCTGCTTAGAATAAGCAAAATATTATGAGCTCCAACTGAAACAAGCACTGTAAGTCCATCCAATTAAATTGTAGACTCATTGATTATATTCTATGCATCCTCATTTGAATGTTTTAACAGAACTGCCTTAAGACACCTGTCTTTCACTTTTAATTTTCAATATAGCATATCTGTACTGTTCTAGGTTTAGATAAGGATCACTCACTAGTGCAATATGAGGTTTTCAATAGTTTTAGGTAGGCTGCTGTCAAAAAAAATGTGTTTACAAAATGTGTGTGTATGTATGTATGTGCTGTATGATAAAGTGTTGATGAAGATAATACATAGAAACAGAAGACAGTATACCTGTGAATGTCTATGTCTTAGTCATATACTCTGTGAGTGTGGCTGTAACTTAGTGTACATGTATGTATGTATGTATGAATATCCATTCATTCCATATAAACACACATGGATAATATAGATACACAGCATTTACCACAACCGAATAGCTAGGAATTATTAAAAAATTTAGCTATCACAACAGCTTAAACAATGTAGATTTCTTAAAGTTTAATACTGTTCATTGTATCTGCAACACTTCAGTGGTATAGGTTGTATACATAGAGTTCTTCATACAAAAACTCAAAGTGGTTCCATAATACTAATGATATGCACAAATGCATAAACCTTATACCACGCTTAACTTAAATTTACCATTTAAATGTGGTTTTCGCATAGTGTTCCCACGTTATAGTACACCATCTACCCAACATTTTATAAGCTTCAATTGCAACTTAATTTCTATGAATTACCAATTGAATATTGCATGTAGCTTACGCAAGAGGTGATAATTACAAACACAAAGTTTTAAGGTTGCGGATAATTGTCTAAATCAAAATATATAGCTGACGGTTAGTAACCTAGGAATTGCTAATACACTGCTTTTCGTACTAATTGATAAAGCATGAGCATGCCTAACAGACCATAAACTATTAACATATTCTAAGGTGAAGGAAGCCATTTATCGACTATTTTGTTCGATATAAAAATTGCGGCACTACGTATTGACGTGCTGTAAAAAATACCAACATAACAGCTCTACCCCTCCCTAATTAATAAACAGCAAATGCAGCAAACCTCCGCCTATCATTGCGATTAATGAAATTACCTGTTAAAACGTTAACATCTTAATTACAAATCGTCGAGCTTTAAACTAGTTTTATTATAAGGAGCTGCACTACTCTCTCCGTATTCAGATAAATATGACAAACACTTGCTAGGGTAGTGCGCAGCCTTCCAACAACTTTCAACCCTTCAAGATATGACGTTTGATTTACAAACCCACAACATTCTACGCTCTCTAAACACACAAGGCCTAGACCCCAAACAGGTAACAGGATCTAATTCCTGCAACAATCATCATCTCCCTTACAACCTATTGCCATCTATTATTTACTTCATCATTACGTCTTAAACTTTACTTTCGCGTTATTGTTTGACAATCTAACAAGACAAACAAAGAACAAACCGAGCTGCGAGCACTTGCAACCTCGCGCATAATGGATGCGAAGGCTTCTTCTTGTTCAGCCGCCTTCTGTTTTTGTATGGCAATTTTCTCGGAGAACTTTCTTGGAACAGTCGCCATATTTGTTGCCGAATGCATTTGTGATTGATTTCACTTTGCACGCAAATCCCTAGTGCATTATTACTTAACTAGGAACAAAATTGGTCAGTTCCAGACGCTATGGCACACAAACCACTTGAAACTGAGAGGAGTGCAGCGGCGACAACGAACAAATGGCTGACAGATGTGTAAAACATGGAACAGGCCGTGGTAGAAATCTTGAAAAAATCAAGTCACAAATCTGTCAATGGACCGTTAACAAATTATGCACTAATATTTGTATCTATTTTCCTTTTCTTTACTCTGTCTAATGTCTTTTCATCCAATTTCTTCTTCGTGTCATCTAGCTCTTCATCTTATAAAGTCACCTCTCCCAAAAACAGTGGCTGATCCACTCGAAGTAGTCAGCACATAGATAAAATGAAATTCGGACATATTCGCTTTTAACCATTTGTTTCTTTCAAATCGAAAGAAAGCCATGCACGCATACTGCAGTAATGCTCCTTTGTAAAGCTGCTCGTAAATTCTCGGAATAATTTAAGAGACTGTAGCCGCCAACCATTAAATTACAGGGTATTAATACATAGCATTATTTTAGTACCTTGTAGAATTTCATATTTGGAGGCTTTTGTCATCGGACACTACATGCACCATCGTCAATGTACCTCATGACAGCGCTCTAAGTCAATAGCGAACTTCGCATTGCTGCATTTCTACTCCGTCGCTCTTGACAAATGAACCCAAGTTAGTACACAGTCTACTGCTAAAATATTATTGAAGTACATATCGCAGAGTGGGTGTCACTTCTCACCTCAACTTGTGTCAGTGGTACACCCAAGCTTCACCAAGTGAATCAAAGCCTTGAGCAATAACACCCCATGAAACCAATGCCTTGAGCACTAAAACCCCATTCTCACGATTCCCAATGTCCCCTGCATTGTCTCTTGCTTTGTTATTCATCGTATCTCGTATCTAACTTCGTTTCAGCATATGTGTGTTCTTCTTCTCCTTAACCTATATTTCATTTCACTTCATTTCAGCTTATTTTTACACTAATAGCCCTTCAGCTAATTTAAAATATACTACATACCACAAAAGTGTAGTTTCGCATATAACCTATACTAAGAACGAAAGAATATAATAATACTAAGGCTGATCTTCTAGGGGGTCGTGCTTGATTTATTTTCAGTTCAAATAGAATATTAATTAATGTGTTGCAGAAAGATGAGTAATATGCGTAACACCACGGCCTAAGCTATAGCGAGTGACTATATTTCCTGTTTATTTTATCAATCTATGTATGTCTAAAGAGTAAAATTAATCATTTGACGTCATTAAAATCCTTGAATTTGGTTGGTTAAAAAATTGTATGTGTCTTAATGAGATGTATAGTTATATTAGCGTTGATTCGGATTTAGAAAAGTTAGATTTGGATAAACTTGATAGAAGGATAACGGAATTCAAATATGCATAATGCGATGACTAGCCTTATTCTCGGCTCGATCTACGTTCATTGAACTCGGTAGAATCTGTTATACGATTAAGAAATAGTGCCAGAACCCATGAAACCGAAGTCTTGAACACTAAAACCCCATGAAGCCTAAGTCTTGAGCACTAAAACCCCATGAAACCTAAGCCTTGAGCACTAAAACCCCATGAAACCAAACCTTGAGCACTAAAACCCCTGTGAAGCCAAAGCCTTGAGCCCTAAAACCCCTTCGAACTTGTTTGCATCAAAGACACCCCTCATGTCCAGTTTCATCCAAGACAGCATGTTGTATTGGACACTTGGGAGTGCATTAATGTACACGTGCTGATTGTATTCAGAACATTGTAAACAGTAATTCTTCACAAATCCTACTTTAGCTATACAGCAAACTGAATTAATTGTAAATCACTGTCCAGTAGATCATTGTAAATCAGTGACAGGTCGGTTCTGATGCTTAAAATAATTAACAAGATATGTCCTGAGAGTCTGTACGATAAATTTGCTGAAAGGTCCACGATAAGCAAGTATGGTACAAGAAACAAGACCGATCTCCAAATCCCAAGGCTAAATCTAGACTTCAGTAGAAAAAACTTTAACTACACTGGTCTAAAAACCTGGAGTCCTATCCCAACACACATAGTACTGGTTTTTATATCTGTTTATTTAACTTATTCACTATAGTTATTATTAGGACCTTCAGTTGTAATTAGGATTTTCGTATTATTACTGAATCGATCTCGTGATTAAATAATAATAAATAAATAAATAAATATATGTCCACCACTAATACCACCACAACCACCACCACCACAACCACCACCACAACCACCACCACCACAACCACCACCACCACAACCACCACCACAACCACCACCACCACAACCACCACTACAACCACCACCACTACATCCACTACCACCACCACCACAACCACCACCACCATCACCACCACCACCACCATCACCACCACCACCACCACCACCATCACCACCACCACCACCACCACCACCACCACCACCACCACCACCACCACCACCACCACCAATGCCAGTACTATTACCACAATCGCTACCATCACAATCGCTATTATCACCATAACCACCACCACTAACACTACCACACCCATAACCACCCCCACGACTAACACCACCACTATCACCACAATCATCACCAGGGCTATTTACACCACCAGCAAAACCAACATCACTATCGCCACTACCATCAACCAACACCACCACCAAAGCCACTACTATCACCTTCACTAACACAACTGTAAATGGCTACGAGATTAAGATCCTTCTTGTTCTATAAAAGAATGCAAGGAGAAAACTGCCTGACAGAATCATTAAAACAACCTGAAATAAATCATTAAGAATGAAGACTAATTGAAGAGTTCGTGCCCAAAGAATAAGCACAGGAAATTGTTTACGGGCAATAGGGATTTATTTCATTCTTTGTCTAAACTTAGAAGGATACAATAAATACACACCATTACACACAAGGATACAAAGCAACCAATTTTGGCTTTCTTTAAAGACACAATCATCGTTAATCAATCGTACGTTTCTGGTCTTCTGGTCTACAGTAGTGACTGTTGACGCTTAAGAAGAATCTCTCTACTACAGCTGATCATATTGAAACAAAGGATGAGGTAAAGCTTTAAAGACAATAATCAACTTCCAACAGGTATACATGATAATTTTCTCCCATTCTTTGCCGTCAGCTTCCAGCTACTGAATTATGCTAATTCATGGATGTCCTTATCCAGTGTGCAACCACAGAAATTAAATTCGTAATCCCTGAGGTTATGATAATCTAGATACAATATCTACTGATCATGGTCACAATACTTGCAGATTGAAGCTAAAATGTCATTCATATATCGCATTTTGACACAGGAGCAAGCTTAATAATGAGAGAGACATTGTAACTGAACTAAAAACACATTCAGTTTTATTCAGAACACAAGTGAAGACACAGCATCTTGGAGTCTGTGAATATGAATGAAAAACTTCTGGTCAATTGGAATGTACGCAGTTTTGTAGAATGGATGGCATTGATTTCAAAACTAAGGCCTAAAGTTAATGATCAAGAATATGGTGTACCACAAGCATCATGTTGTGCGCACTCCGCTTTCATAGCGCTTCAAATGAAGCAAATCAAGTGGTCTCCGCATGAACTACTTGTTTGGTAAATCATTCTGGCGAACAGAAGCCTAACTAGTTCTCTACTTCAGTCTGGTAAGACTCTGGTTTTCCTTCTAATGCTCTGTCTTAAAGCATCAAGATTTAATAGACACTAACTATCTACAAAAGCTTCAAGCAATATGTTGCTTCGTTAGTAGCAGTTATCGCAATTATGTTCCAAGTAGGTCACTTATCCAAAGAGTTACGTAAAACTGCTATGGAACTGATAATATGCTACGTGTAGCTAAGCAGAGCTTATAGCAAGCGTGGACGTAACTCACTGTGTGGAGCTGTAAATCGAAATTGTGGATTTGTGAGTAAGGAAAGTGTAGATTATCAATTGAGCAAATCTATAGATTGAAAGTAAGGAATTAAAGCAAGCACAGGTTAGTGTTTCTTTGTACCATATCTTAAGATTTATTAATCGATTATTAAAATTGAGATTCATTATTGTACTTTTTAGATAACTTGCTGCTGTTGGCTTCTGCAGGCCTTTCTATGAGTACATTAGACGCGCTGTCAATCGCGCGCGTGGGCTCGTTTGCGCGTGATGAACACTTAATTGTGAAAGTCATTTCTGAAACTCGCGTGTACACTTTTGATGAAGCTGGCGAGTGCGACAAACCGAGAGCGTAAACATTCCCTATTTTAGGCTCTGAAGCTAAGGCCATGGCTTCGCTAGTTCTTCCCTAACGCAGCTCAAGGATGCTGGCTGGCTGGCTGGCTGGCTGGCTGGCTGGCTGGCTGGCTGGCTGGCTGGCTGGCTGGCTGGCTGGCTGGCTGGCTGGCTGGCTGGCTGGCTGGCTGGCTAACTGGCTGGCTGGCTAACTGGCTGGCTAACTGGCTGGTTGGCTTACTGGCTGGCTCGCTAACTGGCTGGCTCGCTAACTGGCTGGCTCGCTAACTGGCTGGCTCGCTAACTGGCTGGCTCGCTAACTGGCTGGCTTGCTAACTGGCTGGCTCGCTAACTGGCTGGCTCGCTAACTGGCTGGCTCGTTAACTGGCGGGCTCGCTAGCTGGCTGGCTCGCTAACTGGCTGACTGGTGGAAGCCATTCGCTGATTACTCGCAATATCTACGCCGAATTGGCACACAATAGAGAGTTCAATCTAGTTTCACTTCTCTGTTTTGCAAAAACAGATCTGAAGCTCCCCAAGAAGACGCTAGTAAAGTAGCAAAAGTGCTTGCAATAGCCTCATTGCTGAATTTTTCAGCTATCCTGACTAAAAATCTAAAAACTGTATTACAGATGGTCGTATTGTCTATTAATAATTAATGAAATTATGGGTACTTCCTTATGAAATTTTTAGCATTACGGTTTTAGTATCAATAAATTGCAATTTGCTTTCTAGTAAATGTTTTACATTACAATTTCATTAGTTAGAGAGTAATTTTAAGCCAGTTTCCTTGGAATTCAAGACTTTAAATAAATTGCAATAGTAAGGAAAGTCTTCTATTGGTCCAACTAGCTAAGCAGGTGGTCAATATTTAAATAAAGCGCTTCCTACTTTGAAATATCTTTGATTAGCACAGATGGCAACAAGTCAAGTCATGTCGGGGCATCTATGAGCATTTTCACTACAGAGCCATGGGCCCTCTTGTTGGCCCAGTAGGAAAAACAAAATGTTAGGTTTTTGGCGGACTAGCTCGGACCAAGTTTTTGAAAAATCGTATTAGCTTCCCTCAAGATGCAAATGGACCAGAGTCAGTCTGTCATTGGACTGGACACTGGAGCTAGGAGCAATTTGGAAATTGTTGCAAAGGAGCCATTCCACCCATGCGCGCAACTGGGAATTTTTAGGGACATGTACCTTATCAGCAAAAAAGAGCATACCAAACATTCGTGAATGCATTTGTGATTTATTTGCAATTATTTAACTTGAAATCATATTTTTCAGATTTAGAAACAAAAGAAATTGTACCGGAAGTGTCGGGACTTCTTTACTTTCACGTGCAATAAAAAGGTACTAAGCTCGTTTCCCTAGTAAAATTACAAGAGACAGTTGGAAAAATTCTCCAAAAACAAGGCACTTGTACCTTTTTGAGGAAATGGCAGGGGTCTAGGCCCCCAAGATCTACCCTTTAGTTGCGCGCCTGTCATCTAATAATCTGCATCGTAGATTCCAAGTATATTTGTTCTCTCTGTGTTAGTTTCAGAATTTTCATTTCACAAGAATGTACAATCTCCTTCTAAGGACAAGAGACATCTTAATCTTGAATCTTCAAAACCTATTGGTTCGATACGTTGATTATTCTTTCCTTATCATTACTTCTCATGTTTAACAATTTAATCAAACTTTTATTTCCTTTCTTCTTTTTCGTTAAATAGCTTTTGAGTAGATACCAAAATACCTGCTTGAGGAGATCTAAGCAAATCTTCCAGTGTTTGGAGTTGTTGGTAAAGGAACTTTGTCTGAAACTCCAAGATCATTTCCTTGAGTTTATGTTTAAAAGTGCCCGTCTGCAATGTTGGAGGTTGGATTAGGCTTCAAATGGCATCGGGTGGCGTGCCAAAGGACTTTTTAGTGGAGGGGGTGTAGCAAATTAAATTTGTCGACAGGTTTGAACAAAACCAATAATTGCCATAGCTACCAACAAGTCATGCTTGCTATGCCAACTTTTACCGATGAGCCAAGAAATAACCAACAGCTCCTGCAAAAATAGGGTGTGTACCATTTCCCATACCCCTACTTCAGTAGGGCCTTGACAGGGGGCCTTAGTGCCATGCTTTGAACAGCATGCATTGCACAATTACACGCTCTTTTTATAAGACAGTTTTTTTGTCCTTTACTGAAACTTTCTTAAGACTTTCTTAGCAAAAAATCTCAATGCTGAGATTCATTGCTGCGCATGAGCATCGAAAGACATTCAAAAATTTGCAGGCACACCTGAATAATGATAGCTCTTTGATACAAGAAAAGATGTACTATAAGCCGAACAGAACATGAATGACACGAACTTGTAACACGTTGAAACAGTCATTCTATACGCAAATAACTGCAACACCGTCTATTTCTTCCGGCGCAAGGTAGTCCTCAGAGCCTTCATCAAATAGCAGACGAAGTTTCCCAATTTTTGAATTGTACCAAGTTACTACATCCGAATTTCCAACCGTATTCATATGGGATCCGAATTGCTTTCCCAAAAAGGTGGTGCGTTTCATTATGATCCTGTCCATAGTCAATTTTCTTATCTTCCTCATTTGTTTCAGAAAAATCCGCAGTAAAGTGGGCCATACCATCACCAGGCAGTTCTGTAGGCACTGGGATTTCGCTAGCAACAGCATCAGATGAAACAAGGGTTGGTAACTGTTGTGGGACACGATAACCGATAATTGTAAAATTAAAACAGGACATTATCAACTTTACAGCGAAATTTGAATTCTGAATGTATATGAACCTATCGACTTTCTTGTGTCGCCAAGAATCCAATTCTCACATTTCTTAGCTTTTGAGTGCTACGTTCTTATAAACTGCTTTCATATCAAAACAACGCGGATTAATCTTGAAACTTCAGTTGCTCAGTCTACCTTAGTCCTGTGGTAAGATTTGCAATTATAAACTATAAAGCCAGTTCTATTTAGGGATCAGTCATTATTATTAGCAGGGAGGGGGGTGGAAGCACTTTGAAAATACGAGCAAAAAATTTGAGACCCCTGCATACTGGCCTTGAAAAATTTCAAACCCCATCTAATTTCTGCCGAAAATTTTCGGACCCCAGACAGCAAAAATTCTACTGGAAATAGTAACAATACTACATGAATACTATGAAGCATAGAATGCCAAATATCGAAATATAAATATAGGTATAAATAGATTCTATGAAATTCATAGTCTATCAAAATTTATCAAATAACTATATAAATATCAAATACAAAAAAGTTTCCCGCCACTGATCGCTTCCAATGTTCCCTGTTGGTGGAAAAACAGCAGCAACAACAAATTCTACCTGTGTTATGGTGAGTGGTAGAAAATGGAGGAAGTCGGGGAGTTTTCAAAGCGAAACAAGTTGATTGTGTACATTTATAACTTTGAAAATGCTGGCTGTGATGACTTTGGACTAGTTGCTAACAATGCAGACCGATAAGCTCACGTCTGTAGCAACTGAAACAAACATTAAAAAGCTAGGCCACAGAAGACAGTTTATTGCTGCCATTGAAATCTTGAAGTCCTCTTCAGCTTCACCGTCAAACATCTTCGTCAACGAGTCCAGAAAATAAGGACTCTGGAAATGTCAAAAATTGCATCCAGACAAAGAAGATGTGAATGCTACCAAACAAAATGATCCAAAGAAGTTGCCAAAATCAATACAAGGTATGCATATCCTAAATCCCCATAATTATAATGAGCAGCTGAAATTCTACAATGACTTGTTGTTCAGTTTGCTCAAACCCTAATTCCAAAATTATGTTATGCATCATCAGAAATTGTCAATTGAAAAGGAGTTGAGGCTCTTTTGAATATGCAGCCTCAAAAGATCCAATTGAAGGAAATGTCATAAATATAAGGAAATACACACTCAGTGATGCATCAAAGTTCCTTGTAAAAGATACAGAGAGAGAGAGAGCTGAAAACACTATTGGCTATGTCAACAGACTAAATTCTTAACTAAACAGAAAAGCTTGTTCTAAATCTCAAGTCATCTTTGTATGATTCTGAATATGCTGTGAAACCTTGGAAGGCAAATTAACTGATCTACTAAGATGAGAAGTTGGTAAAAATTAGCAACATGATGCAACATTTTTCAAGTCTGGATAGAGAATTGAATAAAACACTTCAATCACTAAAGAGACAATTTTCAAATATTGATATTGATTTGGCAGAAGAGAAGAGAAAAAGAAGGGGACAAGCAGAGAATGCTAAATATGATGAAAATCTGAAGACAAACTGGCTGCCAGCATGATGTGTAGAAATAATCAAGAAGTTTGCATACTGATTTTGCCCATCTTCATTGTGTTAAAATGCAAAAAGAGAAGTGCATTACCTGGGTTATAGGCAATGCAGATTTTTATTTTGCAATGCTTAAGTGCCATGCAAATGCATTGATGTACCTGATCTCCAATGGTGTTTTTAATGGCAAAGCAAAAGAGAATTCCATAGTAGCAAAGGATCAAATTCAAGAGAGGCAGATTGCTACAGCATAAAAAGCAAGACAAAAACAGTTCTGCTGATCAAAAGAAAACAGAACTTGATAGACAAAGAATGTGATATATACTTTTGTAAGGAAAGCTGATGACTGATTAAACTAGATCTGCCAAATTCTTTAGGAAAGCTGATGCATAATCAAGCTGAAATCTACCAATGGTAGACAATTGGGAGGTGAAGGGTGCAGTTGCCCACTAATAATTTGAAAAATATTTCCAAAAAATTCAAAGTTTGACATATTTATTTTCATGCCCCAGCCTTAAGTCTTTTAAGAATTTCAGGCCCCAATAAAATCGTCCTAAAAATTTTCAGACCCCTCCTCATTTGCTTCCACCCCGGTCCCTGCAATAATTTATGACTGCTCCCTTAATGAAATTCTGATCAGCACTGTTTCTATAACTTACGTCATTCCCATTCCAGTAAATCAGCAAATTGATCAATGGGCTCCACAAGAGTTCGGTAGCTGACGTCATCGGAACGTAGCTATCATAAGCCATTCACTGCTATGAGCTGTGGAGCCTCAGTTTAGACTAGTATTATTAAATTTACCTGCTGAAATTGCATTGTACTTATATTTTTTTTGTGTATGATATGATGACATACATGTCCTTTTACATAAGAGGCATGCTAATAACAAATTTGAGCCTCAACTCAAGCAATAACTAAGAAACATTTAAACAACACAGGTAGGCTGAGTTTCAAAATTAAACTTTAAAAATCTGTTTTTGAGCAAAAATTCTGTATTAACCCAGAAAACAGCACAAACAATAAGAGTTCCTTAATTTTTTATAACTAAAGATTTTACTTCTAGTCTCACAGTTGCTTTGCTGTTTTAGAAAATTTCAAGAATTTCAAGAAGCATTTAAGAAACAATTAAGGCTGGATTTAACAATATACTAAGTACCATCCAGACTGAAGGGAGACTGTGTGTTTCTTTTAAATATCGTGTGTATATATATATGATGATATATGACTCTAGTCCACAACTATTCAAATGAAAGAAGACAGAGGGTAACCGTTACTGGATCATACTCTCAGAGAATAGCAATTCAAGACGCGCTCCAAGGCTCCTTATTAGGAATTCTTCCGTTTAAGATGTATATAAGTTAACCCAATCATTGCTAATAGTCCTTGGAATACCCAGTCAATAATACAGGCTTGCTTGAAAGCGGTAAACTTCCAGTCAAACGCAAAAGATAGTGATCCCTCAGCTCTGAAAACAATGGAGGGACAATAGCTTAGTTGCTGGAGAGTAATTTGAGAGCGAATCAATTTGTTTGCTGCTAGTAAAGTCGATTCAATGTAAAATTGTCCTGAATAGGAGTGGGCAGGGACCCAGTTCCGCACAAACCACATACCACAGCGGCAGTCCCCAGGGGTCCACATGAAGATGAGGCCCCACCCCTTTCTGGTAGATTTTTAAAAATAGTTTTGAAAACAAACTTTAAGATATGACAATCTGTGTTGCATAAGAAACAATTAAGTTGGAATACTGAAACCTAATTGTATGCCTCTTTGCTTCTGTCTACTAAAAAGGGTCCTAAAATCGCTAGTGTGGCCCTACAGGGACTGAGGGCGTCACAAGCGGAAGTTATACCCCCAATCGTATTTCAATAGAAAATGTCAGGTAACCTGTGTATACAAAGAGAACCAATCCAAGTAGAAGGTTGATGTCCAGTCTTACATCTCGTTTTTTGTACATCTATTGATATATATGATCTCTTTATTCTTACATCTTGCCCTGCTCTCTTTAATTCATATTGTTTTTAACTTCTGTAAGTTTTCTTGTCTTTAGCTTAATCATTGCATTCTGTATGGTTCAGTGATTCGTTGTCGTCTTTTCTCATTTGTATTGACAATAACAAACACAGTCGATCTACTTCTCTCAAGCATGTCATAGGTCTCGTCATTAATCAGAGAATTCATTAAGATTTCTCATTTGATGGCATCAATATAAGACATAATATATAATTAGAGAAACGAGCAAGTGCATGAATCTTTTGATTCGCCTTTCTTCAAAAGTCTTCAATATGTTTTCTGAAATTTAATTTCTTGTCGACAGCTACTTTCAGCAATTTTCCATAATCACTTTCCCTAATTTCTGAGTTTCCAATTGTGATTGTTGCGTCTGTACTTTTATCCCAAAACAGCATTAGATGGCATTTTCATATTTCATCATTTAGTTTCAAAAGGTTATTAGAAAACCATTTTACTATCACAGAGCAGTCTTCTTCTAATTGCCTGATAACAATATCTAGATCTGGATGGCATGCAAAGACAGTGGTAGTATCAACATAGTTGCAAATTATTGCGCGATTTGCAAATCAGAAAATATCGCTTATAACTATATTATATAATCAATCTAAGGTGTAACGACAAATAGTTCGAATAAAGAAAAGAACGAAAATCGTTATAGAACAGCTAGAACGTTAAGGAGAAATTGTAATGCTGGACCTGTTTATTTAAGTTGGGTCCCTCCCATAGGATGTACGTAGTTTCCTTACTTTCTAATTCATGGTATGTTTTAGCTGAATCGATAACTTTAAAACAGCTGTCATTACAGAGATCTTTACAGGCTTTGGAGCGTCGTAGATGTTTAAATACACACTACTTTTTATCTGTACAAAGATGCTCGCGAATTCTAGTTGAAATGTGTCGGCAAGTTTTGCCAACATACACGGAATTACATCCCGCACAAGTAACCTTATAAACAACACGAGAACGGAGAGATCTAGGCACAGAGCCTTCTACTTCTATCAGGTTTTTAAGCTTAAAGGAAGACAATACCAATTTAATTTTAAGGCGACTGCAATATCTCTTGATTAATGTGCGAACTTAACGCTGGGAAAAATTGGAAAAAGGAAAATATGGTAGCTTAAAGGAGAAAGTAGCATTATTCTCAAATGGTGCAGAAGTACTATGATGATCGAAATATGCTTTGATGACTCTATTTATCAAATATTCAGAAAATTGATTCCTTTTGAGTATATGTGTAAGCTTTTTAACATCATTATTCAATGAAAGAAGAGAATCATTAATTTTGTAAGCTTTTTCCACTAGAGTACGGATGAGTCCAACCGTGATGAGAAAGAAGTGAAGCTAAAGAAATTAGTAAGCAATCTGGTATCTGGTAAAAGTCTTTTTACGATAAACTGAAGTTTTAAGACAAGATGGATCGCTACTATCACTACTGACATCAAGAAAAGCTAAAATCCTATTTGCTGCCTTTTCCATAGTAAATTTGATATAGGGATATTGGGAGTTTAGAAAATTGAGAAATAGAGGAGCCTCATTTTCAGTGTTGAAAATACAGAATGTATCATCAACGTAACGCCGGTAGAAATGAACAGAAGGGCTGTTTGAGCCATATATTTTCATAGTGTCCTAAGAAAAGAGTAGCCAACAAGTAAAGGTCATAGAACTAACTCTTTTGGCACACCTACATCATTTCCTCCCATTTACTATATGAGCTGCTAAGCCTTATTCTCTGTTTTTTGTTTGTGAGGTAGCTTGGTATCAGCTGAAGAGCATCCAAATTAAGTTCATGCGCACCCATACCAAAAATACAGCCCCGCCCTCCCTGGCATACACCCTAAAATTTGAATTCGAATGCTTCACTGCAAACATCTAAGTAATTAGCGATCCCAAACATTTTCCTGCCCTGTTTTTCGTTGTAGCTTATCAGCCGTTTCACATCTTCATAATGCTTCTTCTGCTCCTCAAAACATCGCTTATCCCACGTCCAATCAAAAATCTCGAAAGAGTAAATCGACAAGTGCACTGAGTTCTTTTCAATATCTGTGCACTTCTCTGGACACCGGTCAAACATAATTGAATGACAAAGTCCTTCACGTACTCGTCGTTTCAAGTGTGTAAAATGCGGATCTTTGGCAAGGTCAGAGTTTGTTGACACGAAACGTCCATTCTCCATGTAGTGTCTTGCATGTATTGCAACTCGAGGCTTCGGTATCAGATATTTAGAATCAATATTCTTAAAGTACTCGACTGTTTGCTGAGATTTACGACGATATTCCCCACTCCAATTTCCATTTGGAGCCATTTGCAAATGAAAATCATATTCATCTCTGTGATAATACCACAAATAATTGCAAATGATGCTATACTGACAAACACAGTCACCCCAACCAAATTTATGAGGAAAGTCAAAACTCTTGTTAAATATTTGGAGAAAAGGTTTACCAAGTCGCTTTTCTGCAAACTTTCTCATCTCAACAATATGCTGCACTTTGAATATAACTGGGAAATATGTCATACACTGCAAAGCTTCTTTCTTACCTATAAAGTACTCGGTTACATCTGACCAGCATTCAAAGTGTATCTGAAAGTACGGTTGGCCTATTCTTGCTTGAAGTGTCGGCCTACCGTCAACAAATAACATCTGTAGTGTGACAACTGTAGTGAACATAGTATCCGTATCAACAAAACCAACATACTCAGCACTTACATACTCTTCTGGGTAGAAGTAACTTAGATACATTCTCCTCCGTTGGTTGAATGTATAAACAGAAGGATCACCGGGAGTTCTGTATGCAATGTGTGGGTAAGGCCACAGATTTGCTAATCGCGAACCAGTGGTATGATCTTGCTTGCTTTCATCATCCATCACAAGTGTTAAGTTTAGTCGATGGTCTGGCCAGAAAAGCTTTAAACTTTTAAGAAACCATGTTGAATATAATGCAATAAACCTCGGTCGACTATTTGTCCTTATTGCCAACTCCAAGCTTGGAACATCTCTCCACGGATCCTTTTCACTACTGCTCATGATATTTGTCACAAGTAAATCAACTCCTCGAACTTTGGGAAGTATAGGCATATTTTGTGACATTAAGTATACAAATAAAAGTAAGAAGGAAGTTAAAAGTAGGAAAAAT
This sequence comes from Mastigias papua, assembly GCA_964019165.1. Classification (NCBI taxonomy): domain Eukaryota; kingdom Metazoa; phylum Cnidaria; class Scyphozoa; order Rhizostomeae; family Mastigiidae; genus Mastigias; species Mastigias papua. The sequence continues at coordinate 6,181,430 of OZ025282.1, read as the reverse complement.
AGTTGCTGTCGTATCATTGTTAATACTTCAAAATGTTGAATCCACAGCCAAGTTAAAGACCGCAACTCTCTGCTCATGTTTTAATGAGTTGCGTATATTGAATATAGATGCCTTCCTTTAATCTCTCAGATATTGAATATATGTCATCTAATGTTGTATGGAAGCCCATCCCTTTCAATGATAGATAATAGAATGATAATAGAAGCAACCATTCACTATATCGAGAATTCCGAACATTTTAAGTAAAATTAGGCTGTTTGTGGAATGGTCTGATTAATTGTCCATCCGACCTGGAATGGAGTTTCTTAACCCTGAAACGTACAATCGGGTAGTTGGTCTTGCTTGATAAACATGCCATCCAACCGGCAGTTGCTGTTTGGTATCTGCAATAGCATGCAGGACCAATTCATTTTCTATAGTACAGGGGCTCTATGTCGGGCTGGCGTTTGGTCGACCATTTTATCAAACAGCGGCAGTTCTGTGCAGCGATCAGGCTTTTCGTTTTTTCTTATTATTGTAATGTTTCTTTGGATTTAATTTCTTAATTAATTGTAAGTGTCAATCATTGTGGGAACTATCTGACTTCGTGTCCTTTCCTGCACTGAGTGGCACAGCAGTTATATTTGTTGTATGTATTTAGGTCTTATTTGATATATAAAAAAAAAGTAAACGACCAGTTCCAGTTCAATGAGTACATCACTACGTATTGTTTTTGCGTTATATGCGGTTTTTTCCGTTGTTAGACATTAGATATCATTATGTTAGACCAGAGGTTGTTGAAAAGAAAATCAAAGTACTATACTGCAGTACAAATGATATGATTGCTTACATCTTCACAAAATGCTTAACAAAAGAGAAAATTCAAACTCTGAGAGAACTGTCAGGAGCTGGACAATTTGCTTAATTGTCTTTAAATATTCTGGACCTATTAAGGAAAACTATTAAGACTTAATGGACATTCCTCAAGTGCGTTTGTTAAGAATGTTAGCGAAAGTGGGTCATTGTTGTAAAGGTCTGTCATTGGTCAGCAGTACTAGCTAGTACCAGGCCCCGCGCAGTATGTAGGATGTAACTAACCTAGGTGTACCACAAGGCTCGGTGCTTGGACCTCTATTGTTTAACATTTATATAAACAACATTTTCCATCTGATGAACGGAACCGAAATATGCAATTATGCAGATGATACTACCCTGTACTCATGCGATCGTGAGGCTAAAAATGTGATAGCAAAACTAGAGCAAAATGCAAACCATGTAACAACATGGTTGCCAGAAAACCATATGAAATTAAATGAAGATAAATGTCACCTTATTATTTTTGGGGGCAGCAAAGAAAAGGTTAATATACACGTTGGAGAAGTGCAGATCGAAGAAAGTGATGATGAAAAGTTATTGGGCATCACTCTTGATAAGAAATTAAGTTTTAAAAAACACGTCCAGGCACTCTGTAAAAAAGCTAGTCAAAAGCTCCATGCACTTACACGCATTTCAATCTACATGGAACCCGATAAACTAAAATTATTGATGAAAGCATTCGTCATATCCAAGTTTAGCTATTGCCTACTTATTTGGATGTTCCACGACAGAAATTTGAATAATAAAATTAATAGAATACATGAAAGGGCTCTAAGAATAGCATACAAGGACAATTTTTCTAGTTTCGACAAATTATTAATAATTCATAATTCGGTAACCATTCATCAGAAAAATCTGCAATTGCTAATGATAGAGATTTATAAAACAAAACATGACCTAAATCCCAGCTTTATGAAACAAATTTTTGAAGAAAAGGTATTGCCTTACAACCTTAGGTGCTGTGATAAACTACAACTACCAAAAGCAAAAACAACTGCCCTTGGAATTGATACAGTTAGATTTGTGGGTGGGAAAGTATGGGAAAAACTACCACCAGAACTGAAACAATCAAACTCCCTTCAAAACTTTAAAAGGATTATGAAAGTCCACAAATGTGATGCCTGCAATTGCAGAGTATGCAAGCCTTTTTATCGTAATATAAGTTTTATTCTTTAACTTTAACTTTAACTTTAACTATATCTTACTTTAATTTAACTGTATTCATGTATATATTTCTTTTTGTAAATAGTTGGCGTAAATTAGCTTCTGCTATAATTATTTAGCCAACTTTAAATTAAATCAAATAAAAAACAAGTGTTAGTTCATATCCTGTAGAGTTAGGCTATGCTTAAAGGTCGCATTTCTGCCGCGTCGAATTAAATAAAACAGCCTGAAAAAAAGTGTCAATTTCATGCGGCAAAAGCTCGACCTTTAAATCCATTGCCGCATTAAATAGTTTAATTCGACAGTAGTTCACCAGGCTTGTCGCATTAAACGGCAGAAATGCGACTCGATTTAAAGGTCGCATTTGTGTCGCGTCGAATTAAATTGATCAAGGCTGTGTTCTGGAATTTAGCAACGACTATGATTAGTTTTAGTCAATAACGAATGCGTAAAATACAGAGGTAGGTATAGAAAATGGCGCCGACTCACAATGCAGCTAAGCTCATGTCTTTAAGTTCGTTCCTGTGGCGGTTTTAGGAGGGTGCCAGGGGGCCATAGCCCCAGGCCCCGTGCTTTTTGTAACCCAAAAGGGGCCCCGCGTCTAAGAAAAAATCGAAAAGAGACTTTCAAACAAGGGCTCCGCAGATGATTTGGCCCCGGGTCCCGCGATCCCTAAAACCGCCACTGGTTCGTTCATATTAGTTGGAAAAATGCGGGAGGATAAGATAAGAAAAGACGAGAAAAGGAAACGCCAATTCATGATTTTGATGAAAGTTGCACAAAAAAGAAGAAAGCTTCTTTCGGCTGCTTTGTTATCAATACTTTTTTTTGGAAAATCCGATCACTTTATCGACCCCACATCAACGAACTTGTCGCCGTTTGCGGCGAAATACAGGCTGGTGGGATATGGTGTGGACTGAGTAAAGTTATGCCAGATTCAAAGAAACACTTCGCGTTTCAAGAGGCACGTTTGTTTATGTACTAAACAAGATTACACAAGAACTCGAAAGGAAGTCTTTGAACGATAGGCCCCTATCTCCTGATTTTAGGCTTGCTATTTGCTTATATAAGCTTTCAAGAGGGGGTTATTATTTTACCATTTCGGAGCTGATGTAACCCGTATTAACTTTTGTTCATAGGCAGGTTCGGATACAAAAAAAACACTCCAATGCTATGCATCAATCGCTATCATACCTTTATCCACGGATTACATGATTAAAATTTTAAAACATCTTCTGCTCACCATCACTAGGCACTAGACCAATATCTAGAAATTTTCCACCATGCACCGGTGGTAAGAGTTTCTTATCTACGCACTTTACGTAAGTTACTTAGGGTCACTTCCCAACACTCTCCCCGACAAATTGAAATGTAGTCCCTGACATAAAAAAATAGCAAAAATTAGTTTTTCTCAGGATGATCTTCTTGCAAAAGTTTGTTGAAAAGTCTAGCTCATCAGTGGAGCAATTTGTTGTAACTCGGTATAAATAATTTCTTCCCTCATAATTGACGTAAAAATTCGTCACGACGCAATTGTTGATTAAAACTCACTAACTCGAGCCTTTACATGAAGTCACGTCTGACTTCGAAGGTAACTAAAACAGGCTTTGATTAATATCTTCTCGTAAACGACAAAACTCAGATACGGTTACTCTGCAGCGTAATCCAATATCCAACACACATAACAAAATTCAACGATTTCTTTCTTGCGTCAGCTCTTTAAATAGTCGGCGCTATTTTGTGTAAGCAATATAATGTGCTTACGTGGTACGATACGATAACGAGCGTGTGCATAATTTTTTTCAAAACAGAAACAAAACAGTTGATAAACAAGTTAACGATAGAGTTAAGCTTTAAAAACGGACAACTGGTACAGCGGTCGGTATCGACTCGCGACACGACGACGTAACGTATGGTATTGACGGATGCATGAACAGAGGAATAACTTGATTAAACGGAAATCTAACGATTATTGGCTGATTTGTTAAGAATGGTCTACTATCTACGGTATGTGGAGTTTGTAACAGGCATGCTTGTCCCGGCGCGTAATATGACAGTCGGTCTGGTACTCGACGTGAACGAGTTGGGCGTTCTAAGGGTTCGATAAGGATCTCGTCACTCACGTCGCTTCCTGGAGCGTTTGGTGGTGCTGGTGGTGATTGTCTCAACTCGGAATCTCCTGTTGAATCCTTTTCAGTTTGTTCCCCTGGTGCTCCGTTGTCACCTGCCTGTGCATTATAGTTGGGTGGAAAGTCATTTTCTCGTTCCATAACAAATGTACTATTTTCCGTCTCGATTTCACGCTGATTGCAGGGCAACTCGTATGGTAGCAATGCGATTTCATCATCTTCCAAGCTGCTATCGGTTTCTTGATCATTCAGGCTACTATCCTTCTCAGATGACCGCCGTTTACGGTGACCTTTAGACTTTCGAGTAGGTTGTTCTACACACGATGGAAGTGAATTATCGACTGGTAAGTCATTGCAGGGCAACAATAAATTACGATGTAAGACTCTAGCAGCATCATTTTTCCCATTTTCCCTTTTTATTTCATACACCGGTGATGAAGGGTTCATGCGACGTATAACAATGTGAATGTCTTTTTCCCAGTACGCTCTCAATTTGCCTGGGCCCCCTCTCTCCGATAAGTTTCGAACGAGGACTCTATCACCTGGATTAAACTCGACAGGCTGCGTTACTCTGTCATATCTTTCCTTATTCCTCGATGCACTTCGTTCAACTCGCTTCTTGACAATTTCATAGGCTTCTTCCATAGCGGCTTTCCACTGCCTTAAATAGTCAGTATAACTGCTCGTGGAAGAAACAATGTCAATGTTAAAGAGCAAGACAATTGGCAAACGAGGTTGTCGTCCGAAAAGCAGATAAAATGGTGAAAATCCTGTTGTATCACGGCGTGTACAATTGTAGGCATTCACAACTTTGTTTAGATGCTGATGCCAGTGAGACTTATATGAATCTGGCAAAGTGCGCAACATAGATAGCAATGTTCTATTAAACCTCTCAACCTGACCGTTACCCTGTGGGTGGTAAGGAGTAGTACGAGAGTGTCGAATGTTGCATAATTCTTGAAGTCTATTGAAGAGGGCAATCTCGAATTCACCTCCTTGGTCATGATGGAAAGAAACTGGAAAACAAAAGCGTAAGATGAAATCATTAAACAATTTCTCAGCAGCAGTTTTTGCTGACTTGTTCCTGGTTGCATAGGCCTGCGCAAATCGCGTAAAGTGGTCCATTATGACTAAGATGTATTCGTATCCCCCTTGGCTACGTTTCAGATGAACAAAATCGATAGAAACAAGTTAAAATGAAAACATTGTTTGAATCGGCTGCAAAGGAGCCTTTGGTAAAACTGCTGGACGTTTTTGATGAGCACACCCGCAGATATTTTAAATGAAATAGTCAATATCCGAATGCATTTTTGGCTAAAAGAATCGTTGTTGAGCAAGGTCGAGAACTCGTTCAGTCCCTAAATGTCCCATTTCTTCATGTAATTCCTTAATAACAAAGCGATGATAATATTTCGGTAGCACAATCTGCTTAGTTCTCCCATTAATTCTCACGAGTAGATCCTTATCTGAAATTTCTAACTTGTTCCATTCGTAAAGTAGTCGTTTAACATCTGGCAGTTCCGAAGAAATTTCTTTACTGTCCGGTTTTTTTCCTCTACTCACAAGAAGCCTCACTCTACTAATAGCACGGTCGGTAATTTGAGATTGATGTAAGTCATTGAATGTGACTTTTGTAGATATGGTCCCCTTGGGCAAGTCAGCGAAATCGAAGGCGGTTTTGTTAGTTGTTAATGCGGAAACCCAGTTGCTTTGGCCTGTATCGATAAAGTTTGTAGCATTTGTTACAGTCTGTCGCCCTGCAATTGAAAATTCCTCTGTACACGAGTCCATGTACGATTCGAAGTCTAATGGTAAACGTGATAAAGTATCAGCATCATTATTTGCAGAACCGGGGCGATATTTAAATGAAAAATTAAAATCTGCAAGGTCATTAATCCACCGCAACCCTGATGCATTCAATTTAGCAGAGGACAAAACGTATGTTAAAGGGTTGTTGTCGGTATAAACCACAAATGACGGAGCGTAGTAAAGATAATCTCGAAATTGTTCGCAAATGGCCCATTATAGAGCTAAAAATTCTAATTTTCCAGAATATAAATGGTAGTTTTTCTCCGCTGGGCTTAAGGTACGAGACCCATATGCGATAACTTTTGATATTCCGTTCTGGTCCTGGTAAAGGACAGCCCCCAAACCAACTTCAGATGTATCCGTATGGAGGATGAATGGATCCTTAAAGCAAGGGTATGCCATTATTGGAGGGGATGTTAGCAGCTTAACCAACTGATCGAGAGCCTTTTGATGTTCCTCTGTCCACTGAATACTAACATTGGAAGGTAGCTGATTTGACGATTGTTTTCTTTTGAAATTCAGTTTTTCATTCCTTATTCTTGACTTTGATTCAATCGGTGCAGTTTGAAGGTCATAAATGGGTTTGGCAATACGAGAGAAATCCTTTATATAATGCCTGTAATACCCAAGGAGTCCAACTAGTTTTTTTATATCTCCAACTGTTTTTGGCGTTGTATTCTGCAAATTCAACACTGGGTTTATACTTTCCATGTCTAACTTATATCCTTCCGACGAAACCACTCTACCTAGAAATTTTACTTCCTTTCGAAAAACCTTACATTTTCTTGGCTTCAATTTCACCCCATGCTCTCTGAGTCTACGAAGAACTTTTCTTAGGTTTTTAAGGTGTTGATTGAATGTGCGACTAAACACAATGACGTCATCCAGTGTGACGAAGTGGCGGTACCAATAGTTCGGATACAAGCAGGGAATACAACCAAGATAGTTTATATACAATATATATACAATACAGCAACTCTACTACGCACAACTTCAATACACTAGTCTCAAATCCAGCTTTATCCTCGTCTTTCTCTTCTCTTCTCTTCTCTATTCTCTATCCTCTATTCCAACTCTACACTCTGAACACTCTCGCTCTACTCTCTATGACAACTCTACTAATACAGCGAAACTACACACGTGACTACATTCCGTTCCAGACTCCTTCACACCAGATACGGTATGCAAATTTCGTCACGTAGCTCTCCTAGACAACCCTCCATAAACCGTTGGAAAGCAGCCGGTGCATTCCGCAAACGGAAAGAAACGCGAGCCCATTCATAAAGGCCCCAAGGGGTGATAAAAGCTGTAAGATGTTGCGAGTCTTCATTTATGTATCCTTGGTGATAAGCTTTCCCTTGGTCTAACACCGAGAACCAAGCATTTCCACCGAGACTGTCTAGAGTCTCTTGAATTCTAGGGATTGGATGACGATCTGCGACAGTTTTGGAATTTAATGCTCTAAAATCGACACATAGACGCAAAGATTGGTCCTTTTTACGAACACAGACAACAGGGGAACTATACGGAGATTGTGATTTGCGAATAAAATTGCGATATAGGAGGTCCTCAATATACGCTTTGACCTCCGGGTAGAGGGGTCTAGGGACAGCAACATAGTTCTTTTGGACTGGCGTTTGGTCTGTCAACTTAATACCCAACTTCAAATCCGGTAAACAACCGATATCATTATCGTCTGTTGCAAAGGATTGTTGTTCTTCACTCAATAGCGTGAGAGCTGCGCGTTTCTGCTCCTTAGTTAAACCATCTAAATCAATTTCTTGAATATGTTTTGGAACTGTTTCTGAAATCTCACTCAAAGAATTCGAATCATTAGAGTGATTTGATAGTTCTACTTCATCACGTAATCTTACATCCACAGGAGTAACAGACTGTACCAGCTGAATACGCCCTAGAAGTGTTCGTTTGGGCAAGACGATATCATGCTGCGCAGCGTTTTCAATCTCAAACATAACCCTGGTAGATTTACCTGGTTTAAGTGTCAATAAATGGTCATTAATAGATAGTCCATTAGGAAGAGACACAATTTCATCTGGTTCAAAGAGAACTGGGGTAGCACTCGTTATAGGGCCATGGTTCAATCTACATGGAACTTTCAATGTGTTTCCTTTCGTAACAATACGATTATGCTTATCTGTTAACAACACATAACGCTGCGTCCTTATTCCGCAATATAAGTTGAAATAAACCAGTCACGTTGGTAGAAGGAACACGTGGGAATACATTAACTAATTCGTGCTCAGTGAGTCCATTTTTAATGCATTCCTCAATGACATTATAGCCAATTAGGGGTATATTCAGTTCCCCTTGCGATATCACAAACGGGACTGCAAGAGGGGCACAATCCTTTTTCAACTCAAAAATCATCTCGACCCATCCTTCGAATGGGATACTTTCACCGTTTACTGCTGTCACTACTAGGTCAGAATCATCAAGCAAGTCCGATATGCTACGAAGATTTACATGTGGAAAATTTCTTTTCATAAAATCTCTTGAAACTATAGATACCTGGGCACCTGTGTCCCATAAAGCTTCAAATGGCCTCTCATTCAAAAAACAATTGATGGTACAACGATTTCCTACTAGTTTTACAATGCTAGAAACCTGTGTCAGTGTGAGGTGACTAATGAAATGGTTATTGTTTTCTTCTTGTTCGGTATTTTTCGAGAGAGTTTGCAGTGCGTTACAAAGTATTTTATGTTCACTCCAATGTCTTTTTTGACATTCTTTATTACAATAGCAGACAGTCTTACATGCAGCACATTTCCAATATAGCGATGCACTGGGAATTCTGCCGCAAAAATTACGAGGATGGGACATAGTTTCATGTCCGATTATTCCCTGCCCCCCTGGAATAACCGTTGGGCGTTTCCCTCACGACTCTGTACCGGACTATTGCACTGTGATCGAAAGTGTCCACTCTGCCCACATTTAAAACAATGATCACAAAACTCGTCACGGCCATTTTTCCGACAAGTTTGGTACCCTAAGGGACGATAACTAGGGCCACGGAAATTATAACGGCCACGCCCCTTCCCTTGGTCTCTGGCTTGAAATCGAGGTGGTCTGTACGAGGCCTGTTGGTTTTCTTCGACACTACGTTTTAAATCGGCAAGATGTGTTTTCAGCTCTTTCACTTCTGCATAGAGCTTCATATTTTCATTGGTGTTGCTTCCTGCTCGCCTTTCTTTCGCAGAGGACAAGTCTGAAACGATGTGATTGTCCGGGGCACCGGTCATAAACACTTTGGCAGCACGTTGCCGGTCGGAGGAGGAAATAACTTTGGCTTTCCGCTCAGCCTGCTTGTTAGCAAGTTCGTTCAGGTTTTTCATGAGTGCTTCATCAGAGAGGCCTGGAGGACGCAAAAATGGGCGAAAATTTGTTACCAAATTTTCATCTCGAAGACCAGTCTCCATGGTTTTTAAGAATGTACTCTGCACCAATTGCTTGGTGTACTCCCCCTGGGAATTTTCCTCCTGCGAGGCGAACAGTACTTTATTACGGGCATCTAATGCTCTCAGCAGGAATTGCTTTGGCGTTTCTTTTGTTTCCTGCGAGGTTGTGACGAGCCTCTGATACCGATCAGATGCCGTTTTCTGCTGAAAAAATACACGTAAAATTGATCTTAATTTGCCCAAAGAGCGGTCGGGCATTGTTAGAACGTAATTTCGCAGACTGCTATGTGGTGAGATGGCTTTTATTACGGCATCACATATCTCATCCTCTGTATACCCCTTAGCCACTCCCGAGTCAATCTGGTGTATTAAGGACAAGTATGTCAACTTGTCTGCTTGACCAGGCTCTCCTATTTGCCCCGAAATTTTAAATTCTCTACGTAGAATGGACGGTGTCACAGCTGCTGACTGGGTAGCAGTACCTTCATCAGAGTTATCAGTACCGGATGTGGCAGTGGCACCCCCCGATAATTTCTTCTTAGCTGCCTCTAACTCATCCATAATGGATTTTAGCTGCATTTCTTGCTGCAATTTTAAGTCGCGCAAAGCAATCTGAAGTCTATCCACTTCCTTTTCCTCCTCAGTTTTCTGTAAGGGCGGGGGCTCACCTTTTACAAAAGCAATTAAGTCGTGGAAATATTCATCTAAATCAATACCATCTGGTTCATTGAGGACTGTGTCCAGGTGAAGCCTCACAAGTTTTACAATTTCTAATCTACGTTTGCCTGCAAGATTCTCAGAAATGTGCATATGAGTAGCTAGCTTAGATAGGTTATCGGACGTTTGTTGACACAATAACGAGTCAAACTACATTTGTAAAGTTTCAAGATCAGAGGTCGACATCACGAGGATACAAAAAAATACTATCGCTAGCAACAACCTTGAAGTTCTAATGACAAACAGCTAACGCTGAATAAACGAGGTAATTGAAGTCTGTTGGTTAAAGGTAAAGGTGAGTCCCATGTACGATTCCGTACGTTGGGGGAGTGCCCGTTAGAGGGACACTTATCCTGAGCCGCCGGCATAGTGAGGTAGGGTGGCCAGTTCCTTTCCTCGCCGCCTTTAGCTTCCCTAGTGTTGCCACCAGGTACCCATTTTACTGCTGGGCGGACAGTGAGCGAGCATCCCAACTATGATCCGAGGGTTCGGCTCGAACCATCGATGTTTCGCACAGCAGACAAGCGCTCTAACCACTTGGCCACTCGCCCAGTCTGTTGGTTACGAGTCCTAAATGGATATACCCGCCACCGAACGAAAAACGCCAGGGCCAGCGGACTCGAGGCAGAAACAAACAAGAGAAAACGAAGGAACACAAGAAAACGATAAAATACAGGAAGGTATAACAAAGCGGAACAAACCGGAACGTAGGCCACAATGGGGCAACGGCAAGGGCGAATGCAGATACCAGCACAAATACCAAGAAAGAGTCCAGCACACTGGCCACCAAATGTAACCCATATTAACTTTTGTTCATAGGCAGGTTCGGATACAAAAAAAACACTCCAATGCTATGCATCAATCGCTATCATACCTTTATCCACGGATTACATGATTAAAATTTTAAACCATCTTCTGCTCACCATCACTATGCACTAGACCAATATGTAGAAATTTCCGACCATGCACCGGTGGTAAGAGTTTCTTATCTACGCACTTTACGTAAGTTACTTAGGGTCACTTCCCTACACATAGCGTTTATAAGCATATCCAGGCTCAGATAGGACATTTTTTAAAGCATATGCTAAGCATATTCCCCAGCCTTGGTATTTATACTTTTGTAGAATCGTTTTTATTTCTGAGGTTTTTGAAACAAACAAAACATTAGAAAGTGTCATAATTTCCGGGAAAAAAGAATCCAAGAAACGGGTAAACCTCCCGTCTAGACTTTCCTTCCCCTGCAGACGAAGAGGGAAATTTGACAATTTATAGATTAAGGTACTGTTTATGCTATATTTACATTGAACATATGTAAAATTATGTTTTTTTGCATACAAAATGTTTGAATCAACCAGTTTAAATCTATTGAATCAACCTTAACCTTGAAACCTTTTCACGTACTATAAAAATTTAGATCTAACCTTTTTTTCTAAAAATAGGCATAATTTAAGCATATTTTAAGCCTGTCTGAGTTTCCTTGCTAAGCATACCTCGGCCTATTTTCATAAATTTGCATGCTTATACAAAAAACATGTTTTCCCAGTCCTATAAATCAGCAAATTGATCATGGCCATCACAAGAGTTCGGTAGCTGACGTCATCGGAACGTAGCTATCATAAGCCATTCACTGCTATAAGCTGTGGAGCCTCAGTTTAGACTAGTATTATTAAATTTACCTGCTGAAATTGCATTGTGCTTAAATTTTTTTTGTATATGATATGATGATATACACGTCTTTTCACATAAGAAGCATGCTTATAAAAACTTTGAGCCTAAAATCAGGCAATAACTAAGAAACATTTAAACAACACAGGTAGGCTGAGTTTCAAAATTAAACTTTAAAAATCTGTTTTTGAGCAAAAATTCTGTATTAACCCAGAAAACAGCACAAACAATAAGAGTTCCTTAATTTTTTATAACTAAAGATTTTACTTCTAGTCTCACAGTTGCTTTGCTGTTATAGAAAATTTCAAGAATTTTAAGAAGCATTTAAGAAACAATTAAGGCTGGATTTAACAATATATTAAGTACCATCCAGACTGAAGGGAGACAGTATGTTTCTTTTAAAAAACGTGTGTATATATATGATGGCATATGACTCTAGTCCACAACTATTCAAATGAAAGAAGACAGAGGGCAACCGTTATTGGATCATATAGCTCTCAGAGAATAGCAATTCAAGACACGCTCCAAGGCTCCTTATTAGGAATTCTTCCGTTTAAGATGTATATAAGTTAACCCAATCATTGCTAATAGTCCTTGGAATACCCAGTCAATAATACAGGCTTATTTGAAAGCTGTAAACTTCCAGTCAAACGCGAAAGATAGTGATCCCTCAGCTCTGAAAACAATGGAGAGATAACAGCTTAGTTGCTTGAGAGTAATTTGAGAGCGAATCAATTTGTTTGCTGCGGGTAAAACTGACCCAATGCAACATTGTCCTGAATATGAGTGGGCAGGGACCCGCGGCACTTCCCCAGGGGCCCATAGGCAGATGAGGCCCCACCCCTTTCTGGTGGATTTTCAAAATTAGGTTTGAAAATAAAGTTTAAGATAAAAGCCATCTGTCTTGCATCAGAAGTACTTTAGTCGGAATAGTGAATTGTGTGCCTCTTTCCTTCTGTCTGCTAATATTTTCTCTCAGCACCTTAAATATATGTACGGAGAAGGGACTCAACACCAGTGAAACCAAGGGTCTTAAAATCGCTAGTGTGGCCCTACACGGACTGGGGGCGTCACGAGCGGAAGTTATACCCATCTAATGCGCATCTAATGCGCGGGACGTGCTGATAGGACGTGATTAATTGGTGTGGAACACAATGGAAAATTGCACGCTTAGAGCGGAAAATTCCAGTTGCTCAACTGCGGATAATGATATTATCTTCACTGCCATCAAAGAAATCGAGGAAAAGAAAAGACCAGATATTGAACGAATATGTACAGTTATGAATGAGAGACATGGCCTAGCCAAGGAAGATACGGGCGACATAATTACTAGAATGCAAAGGGAAGGATATCTCAAGCTAAAGCTTTATGACAGTGGTCCCCCTGCATATAAGGTAAATAAAGACTTCGTAGATGAAGAACGGAGGAAATCAGCTGTGGCAATTTCTTCAGACAGGACATACCATGCTGAATAAATACTAGCCCTACCACTACCAACGGCGGGATTCCAACCCGAACATGGAGTAAACTCACTACTCGCAACGCTAGATTCACTAGCCAGAGGACTTGATAACACCAACCAGCTGCTGCACCAAGAAAGAGCTTGTAGTAAAGCATTGTTTAAAGAAAATTATGATCTAAAAATGAAGATTACAGAGTTCGAAAGCAAAAACTCAAACCTCCTTGATGGTCTCTTGATTCGCACCGTAAGCCAAAGAGCTGAGGGGGATTCCCGTGGGGAGTCCCGTGGGGAGTCCCCTAGAGAGTCCCCTAGAGAGTCCCAAGACCAACATGTTGAACAAGATGGCATTTGGCAAACCGTCCGTCCCAGGAGATACAAAAACAACAGCCAAGCACCCAAATGCTCAACATCAATAACAAATGGGAAGAGAAAGCCGGGGGGCACCACAGCCACTCAGACTAAAACAATTGGAACATCTCATTGCAATTATGATCCCATTGAAACTGAAGATGAGTCTAACAACGAGAAAAATATCGAGTTTCGTCAAGAGAGTGATGTAAATTTTTTCAGCAGAAATTCCCAACGGCATGAAAAATATAGAAACACTCGATCTGGCAATAATCTGGGACCAGGTAAAAGACAGAAAAGAACCAACAAGCAGCAGAGAAGAAATCAAGTAACAACAACACAGCAAAATATTCAGAGCCAGAGATCAAGGTGATGCTTATTGGAGACTCACAGTTAAGACGACTTGATACTGAAAAGCTAAGCAATGACCATCATAGTGTAGGAATTAATGCCAAACCAGGGTTGAAAATCCAACAAGTGGCCCAGACAGTCGGCAAAACAGACAGAAATATTATTATAGTACATACGGGTACCAACAACATCCTGAAATCAACACCAGAGGAGCTCTGTGACTCAACAATGACAGCATTAAAGAAAATACAACAGTCAAATCCCAACGCCCAAATAGCCTTCTCGTCCGTATTCAGAAGAAAGGAAGAAAACGGTAAAGTTCAAAAGTTCAACAAACTAATTGAAGAGGAACTCAGTTTAAATGGATTTGATTATGTGGACAACAGCAACATTCTCTTCTCGAATCTATGGACTGATGGACTCCATATAAACGATGGAGGCATCCGAAAATATGCTGGTAACGTAAGTAAATATATCAGATACTGCTAGGATCAGGACAGCTCAAATAAATGTAAAAGTAATATAATTAACAAAAATAATATTACTGACTCCAGTTTCAAAGAGAAAAATGGTCTAATGATTGCATCTTTAAATATTGTTTCGCTAAGAATGCATAGACATGAACTAGAAGTTATCATGAACGACCATAAAATTGACATTCTGGCACTAAACGAAACTAGGCTAGACAAGAAAGTCGAGGATAGAGAGGTTCACATACCAGGCTACAAAATCTATCGAAACAATCGTAACATTCATGGTGGTGGAGTGGCAATTTATGTGAAGGACACCCTTCCCGACCCCAAGGTTAGGATAAAAAGCAACGATCTCGAATTATTTTGCTTGGAGATTATATTGCAGCAGGCTAAGAATTTCTATCTAATCTCCTGGTATCGCCCCCAACACCAATCGTAGACAACCCCTCCTTCCAGTCACTCAACGAAGTTTTATGTGATCTAGATTCTGAGGACAAAGAGATCATTCTTGTTGGAGACACAAACTGTGACTTTAAAAATAATAAAAACTCCAATGTAAAAAGACTGAAACAACTTTACTCGGAACATCATTTGGAGCAAATCATTACTGATTATACGAGGGTTGCTATTACTTCGACTGAAAACAAAAGACAAATAATTAGCAAATCATTATTAGACCATTTTTCTACCAATACGGTAAATTATATTAAAGCATCTGGTATCTTAGAGTTAGGAATGGTAGACCATTTCCTAATTTTTGCAGTTCGGAAGGTAAATGCATGGAGACTTAAAGCCCGGTACCGAAATATGATAGAAACTCGCAATCTTAGGAAATATAACAAACAAAACTTTCTTGCTGACCTTCTATTCTAAACCCATTCAGTAACAATCCGGTTAAGATGGCTTCGACCTTCCATGAAATTTTTTGAGTCCTTGTTAGAAACTCACGCCCCTTTAAAGAAAAAAATGTTAAGGAAACAACATTCCCCCTGGATTACCTCTAAAATCAGAAAGGACATGGAAAAGCGGGATAAATTAAAGAAATTGGCATCAAAAAATTCAAACTACTGGTAAGACTACAAAATTTTGCGAAATAAGGTCACCAACGATATTAGACTATCTGTACAACAGCATTATAAATATCTTATTTCCCAAAATAGAAATGACCCATAGAAAATGTGGGAAACGATCAAGAAAGTTTTAGATAAAGACTCTAGTTCTACTTCAATATCGCAACTTAAGGAAGGCGATACTGTCATTATCAACAAGCAAGATATACTTGAAACCCTTAATGAGCACTTTGTCACCGTTGGACCAAACCGGGCTAGCAAAATTGAAAGAAAGCAGAATGATAATCCGCTACAATTTCTAAAGCGAACAAATGTACAGGAATACTTCCAGTTCTCTATGGTCGACCAAGAAACAACACTGGAGGCCATTAAACAGCTGAAAAATGGAAAAGCATCAGGCCCTGATAAAATCCCCACAACTCTAGTTAAGGATGCTGCGGAGTTTATTTCACAACCTCTAATGATGATTTTCAATACATCCTTGAAATTTGGTATCTTCCCAGATATCTGGAAGCTAGCAAAAGTTAGTCCAATTTTTAAGAAAAGGGCAAGGAATAATAAAAACAATTATAGGCCCAATTTCCGTTCTATCTATATTTTCAAAACTGATAGAGAAAATTGTACATGATCAGTTGCTTAATTTTATGCAGCTTAACAAGATACTAATCCCAAATCAGTTTGCTTTCAAAAAGCTGCATTCCACTATCACCTCGCTGATCAATGTTTCTGACTACTGGTATGAAAATATCAATGAGAAGAAAGTCAATATTGCACTTTTTCTGGACCTGAAAAAGGCATTCGACATGGTAGATCACGAAATACTGATCAGTAAGCTTGATAGTTATGGTGTGCAGGGTGATGCTAAGAAGTGGTTTGTATCGTACCTTAATAATCGCTACCAGTACTGCTCACTAGACGGTTGCAGATCTACTGCAAAAATGATAACTTGTGGAATACCACAGGGTTCCTGTCTCGGCCCCCTTTTATTCATTATCTACCTAAATGATTTCACGTCCTGTTTACAATTCTCGAAAGCAAACTTATATGCAGACGACACAGAAACAACTATCTCATCCTCTGACATCGGAGATCTCACTCGCAGCTTTCAGACAGAGCTAGACAATATCTCTGATTGGATGAGAGTTAATAAACTAAGCATAAACCCGGATAAGACTGAATTCATGGTTATTGGCAATCCCCGTCGAACAAACAAGTTTGCCGATTTGTCCCCTTTCTTTCTTGGAAAAAATGAAATAAGCAGGGTTGACAAAACAAAATATCTTGGAGTAATGGTAGATGACAAACTAAACTGGGGAAATCAGTTCAGGTCAGTCAAAGGAAAAATTACCAGCGGCCTGGCATCTTTAAAAATGTTAAAGAACATAATCCCCCAGTCACAACTTATGCACGTTTATTACGCATTAATAGAAAGTCATCTGAGATATGCAAATGTAGTCTGGGGAAGTTTATCCGATACAAAAAATGGAAGCACTTCAACGGCTACAAAACAGAGCCTTTGATGTAATCGACTCATCGAGATTTAAGGATTCATGGGAAAGAAGGTCACTAAATGTGAATCAGCTAAAGCTTTTTGATCGTTCAGCTATGACATTCAAAATGGTGAACAATCTTTGTCCTGAAATCCTGCAGAACAAATTTGAAGAAAGGTCTTACATTTTCAAATATAAAACAAGGAACATGAGAGACCTTCATTTTCAAAGGCCAAACATAGAATGCGTAAAGAAAAGCTTCTATTATACCGGGGCACGAGTATGGAACAGCATTCCACAACCCAGCAAAGATGCTAGATCAATAATCACATTAAAAAAAGTCTAACAACTCGTTTTTTTGAGCTAAAAAAGTCCTTTTGAAAAACAAAGTCCTTTTTGAACAACACGAATTCATGGAAGAGCAGTATCCGGCTTTAGTTAATTAGTTTTTGTTGTAGGTTATATTAGTTTAATTAGTTACTATTGTAGAAATTTTGTAAATTTAGGTCTTCTTTATTAGCTACTGAATGAATTTCGTGTATAAATAACTTATAAAAATAATAATAATAAATAATAATAATAATACCCCCAATCGTATTTCAATGGAAAATGTCAGGTAACCTGTGTATACAAAGAGAACCAATTCAGGTAGAAGGTTGATGTCCAGTCTTACATCTCGTTTTTTGTACATCTATTGATATATATATGATCTCTTTATTCTTACATCTTGCCCTGCTCTCTTTAATTCATATTGTTTTTAACTTCTGTAAGTTTTCTTGTCTTTAGCTTAATCATTGCATTCCATATGGTTCAGTGATTCGTTGTCGTCTTTTCTCATTTGTATTGACAATAACAAACATTCGATCTACTTCTCTCAAGCATGTCATAGGTCTCGCTCGTCATTAATCAAAGAATTCATTAAGATTTCTCGTTTGATGGCATCAATATAAGACATAATATATAATTAGAGAAACGAGCAAGTGCATGAATCTTTTGATTCGCCTTTCTTCACAAGTCTTCAATATGTTTTCTGAAATTTAATTTCTTGTCGACAGCTACTTTCAGCAATTTTCCATAATCACTCTCCTTAATTTTTGAGTTTCCAATTGTGATTGTTGCGTCTGTACTTTTATCCCAAAACAGCATTAGATGGCATTTTCATATTTCATCATTTAGTTTCAAAAGGTTATTAGAAAACCATTTTGCTATCACAGAGCAGTCTTCTTCTAATTGCCTGATAACAATATCTAGATCTGGATGGCATGCAAAGATTGTAGTAGTATCAACATAGTTGCAAATTATTGCGCGATTTGCAAATCAGAAAATATCGTTTATAACTATATTATATAATCAATCGAAGGTGTTACGGAAAATAGTTCGAATAAAGAAAAGAACGAAAATCGTTATAGAACAGCTAGAACGTTAAGGAGAAATTGTAATGCTGGACCTGTTTATTTAAGTCGGGTCCCTCCCATAGGATGTACGTAGTTTCCTTACTTTTTAATTCATGGTATGTTTTAGCTGAATCGATAACTTTAAAACAGCTGTCATTACAGAGATCTTTACAGGCTTTGGAGCGTCGTAGATGTTTAAATACACTAATTTTTATCTGTAAAAAGATGCTCGCGAATTCTAGTTGAAAAATGTCGGCAAGTTTCGCTAACATACACGGAATTACATCCCGTACAAGTAAAAGTTAACTTATAAACAACACAAGAACGGAGAGATCTAGGCACAGAGCCTTCTACTTCTCTCAGGGTTTTTAGCTTAAAGGAAGAAAATACAAATTTAATTTTAAGGCTACTTCAATATCTCTTGATTAATGTGCGAACTTTACGCTGGGCAAAATTGGAAAAAGGAAGATATGGTAGCATAAAGGAGAAAGTATCATTACTCTCAAATGGTGCAGAAGTACTACGATGATCGAAATATGCTTTGATGACTCTATTTATCAAGTATTCAGACAGTTGATTCTTTTTGAGTATATGTGTAAGCTTTTTAACATGATTATCCAATGAAAGAAGAGAATTATTAAGTTTTTTCCACTAGAGTACGGATGAGTCCAACCGTGATGAGAAAGAAGTGAAGCTAAAGAAATTAGTAAGCAATCTGGTATCTAGTAAAAGTCTTTTTACGATAAACTGAAGTTTTAAGACAAGATGGATCGCTACTATCACTACAGACATCAAGACAAGCTAAAATCCTATTTGCTTCCTTTTCCATAGTAAATTTGATATTGGGATATTGGGAGTTTAGAAAATTGAGAAATAGAGGAGCCTCATTTTCAGTGTTGAAAATACAGAATATATCATCAACGTAACGCCGGTAGAAATGAACAGAAGGGCTGTTTGAGCCATATATTTTCATAGTGTCCTAAGAAAAGAGTAGCCAACAAGTAAAGGTCATAGAACTAACTCTTCTGGCACACCTACATCATTTCCTCCCATTTACTATATGAGCTGCTAAACCTTATTCTCTGTTTTTTGTTTGTGAGGTAGCTTGGTATCAGCTGAAGAGCATCCAAATTAAGTTCATGCGCACCCATACTAAAAATACAGCCCCGCCCTCCCTGGCATACACCCTAAAATTTGAATTCACATGCTTCATTGCAAACATCTAAGTAATTAGCGATCCCAAACATTTTCCTGCCCTGTTTTTCGTTGTAGCTTATCAGCCGTTTCACATCTTCATAATGCTTCTTCTGCTCCTCAAAACATCGCTTATCCCACGTCCAATCAAAAATCTCGAAAGAGTAAATCGACAATTGCACTGAGTTCTTTTCAATATCTGTGCACTTCTCTGGACACCGGTCAAACATAATTGAATGACAAAGACCTTCACGTACTCGTCGTTTCAAGTGTGTAAAATGCGGATCTTTGGCGAGGTCAGAGTTTGTTGAAACGTAACGTCCATTCTCCATGTAGTGTCTTGCATGTATTGCAACTCGAGGCTTCGGTATCAGATATCTAGAATCAATATTCTTAAAGTACTCGATTGTTTGTTGAGATTTACGGCGATCTTCCCCACTCCAATTTCCATTTGGAGCCATTTGCAAATGAAAATCATACTCATCTCTGTGATAATACCACAAATAATTGCAAATGATGCTATACTGACAAACACAGTCACCCCAACCAAATTTATGAGGAAAGTTAAAACTCTTCTTAAATATTTGGAGAAAGGGTATACCAAGTCGCTTCTCTGCAAACTTTCTCATCTCAACAACATGCTGCACTTTGAATATAACTGGAAAATATGTCATACATTGCAATGCTTCTTTCTCACCTATGATGTACTCGGTTACATCTGACCAGCATTCAAAGTTTATCTGAAAGTACGGTTGGCCTATTCTTGCTTGGATAGTTGGCTTACCTTCAACAAATAACATCTGTGGTGTGACAACTGTAGTGAACATAGTATCCGTATCAACAAAACCAACATACTCAGCACTTACATACTCTTCTGGATAGAAGTAACTTAGATACATTCTCCTCCTTTGGCTGAAAGTATAGACAGAGGGATCACCAGGTGATCTGTACGCAATTTTTGGGTAAGGCCACAGATTTGCTAATCGCAAACCAGTGGTATGATCTTGCTTGCTTTCATCATCCATCACAAGTGTCAAGTTTAGTCGATGGTCTGGCCAGAAGAGCTTTAAACTTTTAAGAAACCATGTTGAATATAATGCAATAAACCTCGGTTGACTATTTGTCCTTATTGCCAACTCCAAACTTGGAACATCTCTCCACGGATCCTTTTCACTACTGCTCATGATACTTGTCACAAGTAAATTAACTCCTCGAACTTTGGGAAGTATAGGCATATTTTGTGACATTAAGTATACAAATAAAAGTAAGAAGGAAGTTAAAAGTAGGAAAAATAGTTGCTGTCGTATCATTGTTAATACTTCGAAATGTTGAATCTAAAGCCAAGTAAAAGACCAGTTCCAGTTCAATGAGTACATCACTACGTATTGTTTTTGCGTTAAATGCGGTTTTCTCCGTTGTTAGACATTAGATACCATTATGTTAGACAAGAGGTTGTTGAAAAGAAAATCAAAGTACTATACTGCAGTACAAATGATATGATTGCTGACACCTTCACAAAATGCTTAACAAAAGAGAAAATTCAAACTCTGAGAGAACTGTCAGGAGTTGAACAATTTGCTTAATTTTCTTTAAATATTCTGGACCTTTTAAAGACAATTATTTGGACTTATTGGACATTCCCCAAGTGGGATTGTTAAGAATATTAGCGAAAGTGGATCATGTCTTTCGCCGTACTTCCGTTCATCTGACTCTATCCATACCCGCGCTTCATGTTGTGACAGCTTTAGGTTATATATCCGTTATGTTATGTTCGTTTATGCAGAGTCCAGAGACATATCAAGTTTTCCTCTGGCTGTCAAATCTTCATCATAACCCTTCCTCTTCCAAGACAATCAAAAGTAGCAAAAAGTTCTTAAACTCTGCATTATGTATGTCTCGAAAACTTGAGCTGTAGAAGGACTATGCGTTTCACTGTCGATGTCACAGTAACTGAAAACTTGGCTTAAGCTGTATTGTTGATACAAATTACTAAACCTTCTTCAAATACAACATAGAGAGTAAAATCTTCCTCCGGCTCAGAGCCGTAGAGCCGTGACTTTTTCTGGACTCTGCGATGATGATATGCATGCGTTCTTAGAGTTATCTTCTTTCCAACCTAACAAAGTTCCCTACCTCTTTGATCTCAGTGGCAATATTCACTCAACATAAACAAGAGAGTTTCTGTCTGTTCGGGTAATGCTTGTCGATACTTTTGGATTAGTTCCACGAAGCTACACGTTATTACGTAATCAAGTGTACCTTTTACATACCGTAGTATTCTTTTCACACATGTCCAATGATCCATACTCGGATCTGACATAAACTGAGGTAGGGCATTAACTGCAGCTGATATATCAGATCTTGTGGCTGTTGCCGCATATGTCAAACAACCAATTGCAGACTGAAACTTTTCTTTATCTGAGGCTGCTTCATCTTTTCTCCTTTTATCAAAATGCTTTCCAAACTCCCATGTAATTGCAACTGGCTTGCATTTTTCCATTTCAAACCTTATCAAAATGCTCTGTAAGTAAGTCTTCTGATTAATAAACAATCTTCTGTTCTCTCTGTCGCGTTTTATTGACCATTCCTAAACAATAATGAAGTTCTCCTTGATCTTCCATATCAAAAGCTTGTTTCAATGCATTCTTTTCTTGCTGCTCTATTATGTTCTTGTCATTTGATGCTACAAGTAAATCATCTACATAGAGTGAAATAAAGATGATCTAATTACTTGCAAGTTCCTTCACGTAGATGTAACAATCAGCATCAAAGTGTATGTAATTGAGTTTCTTCAAATGCTTATCAATTGCTTTATTCCAGCAGTTCACTGCTTGTTTTAAGTCATACAGACTTTTCTTGTTAACAAACACACATGATCAAGCCTACCTTTATCAATATATCCCTCAGGTTGACGCATATAAATGTCAGCATCTAATTTGCCATTGAGAAAGGCTGTTTTGATACCTAGTTGATGCACTTCTAAATCGAGTAAATTTGCTATAGCTAGTAAGACACGAATTGAATTGTAGCGTGCCACTGGCAAAAATATCATTTCATAGTCTAGTCCATACTGTTGAGTACAACCTTGCGCAACTAGTCTCGCTTTATATCTGTCTACTGAGCCATCTGCTTTACCTTTTAGCTTGAAAATTCATTTACTTCCCACTATGTTTTTATCTTCAGGAGGCTCTACCAAGTCCCATGTTTCATTCCTTATAAGGGATTGGTATTCACTGTCTGATGCTTTCTTCCACTGATCAGCATAAGTACCATTCCAGGTCTCTTTGATGTTCTTTGGTTCATTGCTGTCAGTTTCAGCAATAAGAGCAAATGCAAATCTTTGGTTGACACTTTTCCAACTAAACCACTCATCCAATGAATTTTCAAAAGACAAGTGCTCTTTAGACTCAGTTTGTGTTAGTAAATTGAGCTTATCTGGCTTTTTTCTTTGTCTTTTCTCTGGTAGATCTTAGACTTGTCTTATAAATTTCTCTTCATAGGAAATTCCTGGCTGTAATTCACTGACATCAATTTTTTCTTCTTCATTAGGCTCATCTTGTCAAGCTACTTTATAATCAACTTCACTTTCTGGATTATTTTCATGAATTTCTTGCTGAATTTAATCTTCACTGTCAAAATATGGGCTAAATTGATATACTAGCTTTTCTGGCACATACTCTTGCATCTCTGGGTTACCAAATTGGCTCTCTATGAATTGTACATCTCTGTGTATCTCAATGATGTCTTTTCTGATATCATGCACTCTGTAACCATTCATTTGTGATGAGTAGCCAACAAAACGACATCTTTTGGCTTCTACATCAAACTTGATGTGTTGTCAACACGAACATAAACATTGCATCCAAATGTCCGAAGATGTGAGACAGATGGTATGTACACAAACTTCATATGGAACATTAAATTTTACTGCAGTAGTTGGACAGCGGTTTCTGAGGTATGCTGCAAACGCCTTTACTTTGTTATCTTTCATAATCCTGCAAGTGTTTCCCATGAAATGAAATTCCTAACCTTTTGCAGATGCTGCTTTAATGGACAATAGGTTTTGCTTTA
This sequence comes from Mastigias papua, assembly GCA_964019165.1. Classification (NCBI taxonomy): domain Eukaryota; kingdom Metazoa; phylum Cnidaria; class Scyphozoa; order Rhizostomeae; family Mastigiidae; genus Mastigias; species Mastigias papua. The sequence goes on along the minus strand of OZ025282.1, from coordinate 6,157,822 downwards.
ACTCCGGTACATACAGTACATCTGTTACCGTAACTGTACTCTGCTCTGAGTCAAGATAAACATCAACATCAATATTGCCTTTTCCCAATCCTAGGAGCATGCTGTTATCTTCCACGAAGGTTTTTACTGGCCTTTTGAATTGCTTGAATTCCGTCATTTTATCCCGCATTGATGACATAAGTTATGAAGCCCCAGAGTCCACATACCATCAATTTGACTGTGATTTTGGACCAACTTGAATTGCTGTGTTGATATGTCTTCTTTGTTTTCCCTTTTGACTGACCTTTAACACAATCCTTGGCTTTATACCCTGTCTTTCCATTTGAATGGCATTTTCCTGGGAAACGACTAGATTTACTGGTTCTACCTTGTAATTTTCAATAATACATAGCTGCAAGATGTCCCACTTTCCGGCATTGCTCACATTTCAAAACTCCCACAGCAGTGGTACTTCTCTGGTTGGCTATCAACGCATCCTGATCTGTTATTCCATGCTGATTGGGCTCTGAGTATTTTTGCATGTCTTCATCACTCAGCAATGCATTTCGAACGTAATCCCAAGTTAGCTTTGACTCATCATCATTCATAAATGTTTCGAGTGCTATACTTAAATTATTAAAACTGTCTGGAAAACGTGACTACAAAATGATGCATAACTCTGATTCTTTTACAGGGTCATTAATATCCTGCCATTGCTCGGAAAATATTTTGATTTTTCCGATATGCTCTAACACACTTTCATTCTCCGCCATTCTTAGAGAATATAGTTGTCTTCTGTAATGGATTCTTGCAGATAGTGATTTCTTCTCAAATCTTTTAGCCAAGTCATCCCATGCTTTCTTTGCATTATCGGTGTGGCTAACGTACGTTTGCTGTTTAGGCTCAACGGCCAGCGCAATTGTAGCGTATGCAACGTCTTGTCGATTTCTCCAAATTTTCCGATCTCAATCTGTAACTCCGTTTCCATTGGGTTCAGGATCGGTATCAGTAATAATACCCACATTTCTTCTGACATTAGCACCATTTTCATTCGGAGCGTTCAACTATGGTAATTGTTTCCATTAAACAGCACTATCTTGTATTTGTAACCAATGTTACAATTGACATTGCTCGAGGCTATTTCTTTTGTATTTATTGCAAAGCAAATTCGCTTATTTCACTCTACTTCGTGAGTCTTATGGCGCTTCTAGGCCCATAACCAATGTTAGATTGGAAAGAAGATAACTCTAAGAACGCATGCATATCACCATCGGACATAACATAACGAATATATAACGAAAAGCTGTCGCAGCATGAAGCGTGGGTGTAGATATAGTCAGATGAAAGGAAGTACGACGAAGGACATAACCCACTTCCGAAGGACAATGCTCTGGCCAGAAGAGCTTTAAACTTTTAAGAAACCATGTTGAGTATACGGCTATAAACTTTGGATGACGATTTGTCCTTATTGCCAACTCCAAACTTGGAACTTTCCTCCATGGATCACTTTCAATATTGCTCTAGATGCTTGTCACAATGAAGTGAATTCTTTCAATTTTAAGGATTATGGGTACATTTGTAACATTAAGTATGCAAATTAAAGAAAAGAGATCAAAAGTGAGGTTAAAATTTGCTTCGCCTTCATTATTAGGAACTTCCAACTGTTTCATTCTATGCCAGCTGAACGTCCGGTTCCATTCTGTTTGTTCTAAACTGTTTTCTATTGTTTCCAGTTAGCACCATTCTGTATCATGGATTCTATAGAACGTGGTATCATCTATTCTGCGCTTGAAGACAACATGCCAGTCCTGTGGTTAGGTGCCATACATGACATTGTCGCACTTTGGACAGACAGTATAGAAAAATTACCAATGTTCCTTGAACGTATGAATAGTGCTCATCCTATGATTTAAAATGGCCATTGAATGGATAGGATACCATTGTTAGATCATATAATATTATATAACTTCTTATATTTTAAGAAGCCAACAAATATCCCTTCACTATTACATGCGCAGCCTTTTCACCCCCCTGTTTGCAGAACTGGTATCACACACAGCCAGGCTCTGAGATATCGTCATATTATTTCTTACGATGATGATCTGGAATCTCACTTACATCAGCTATTTACTACAGTCATCAAACGGGCTACAACATCGACCTTTATCGAGATGATCTTTTACAAAGTTCATGCTTTATCACATGATAGCCTTTCTAGAACATTCGCATGCTTTTCAAGAAGACGATGACTTGCTGGGCACTTCCATATCCATCGTGGCATTCAGATGATACAAGAACATTAAAGGCTTTCTTGTCCATTCTCGTTTTAATACTTCTTGAAATCATTGTTTATACAATATACTACTCAACAGCTATTTGATTTTTTTGCGTTACACCTTACGCCTTATTATTTATCATGAAGATCTTTGTTACTTACCATGATGTTAGTTGTTACAATCATTGGATTTCTTTGCACTTTAAGCCTTGTCTGCATATAATAGTTAACGATCGTTTGGGCCACTCTGAAAAACTCCATAAATTCCAGCAAATTTGCGAAAATGTACTTGAATGGTCTTGGTAACCGCAAAGATCACAATCGTTGGGACGGAGAACATTCCTATTACGGCGATTATTTGCTTCTTGTTCGCCAAAATCGTCCGTGCATGCTGTCACAGGTTAATGGGATTACTTTAGTCTTTCATAGTGATCCAAACAGGTGTAACGAATATATGAAAACCAGGCTTACTTTAAGGTGCAGTTTCAATAGCATCTCCAACTTTCAACCGGATTTTGTCAAGATATTTTGGAGTATGACAAGAACCATACTTTTTCTCTTTATCTATATATTAGCTTCTCAGTACGAAGTTACTTTTGGCTTTTATAGTACAGGGAATTAGCAGCCATTGTTTTGCGTCATTAAACTACCCCGTCAATGTAAATTTTGAATTACTAGTCTCATAACCTCAGTTTATTGCAAAAGACTTTTACTGGCCTACTCATTAATTTATTCAGTTTTTGCTTCTTTTTCTTACAAACTTGGCCTTATCCGAACGTTATTAGATAAAGATTACAAAATTAGCAATATTCTTTTTGGCTTCAATGAAGATGCTAAGAAGCTCTCTTACATACGCGCCTGTTTTCTGTAACAAAGCCACTTTTTTGTCTAAGGTTCAATTTTCTTAAATTTTCCTGAAATTGAGGCTGAGATTTTCTTAACTTTTATTGGAGTAAACTGGCTAAAAGAGGTAGTCATTATTTGTTATAAAAAATTTGGTCTTTGTTAGCCAAGATTGTCAAAGAGAAATTTCAATCTTTGTAAAGGAGCTTGGAAAGAATCAGCTAATATCGATTTCTTGACCGCAAAAAAGGTGAATTGTAGAACTTGAACCTCGTGATTTTCTTAAGATTTTGGCCATTTGAGCCTCATTTTCTTATGAACTTTTTTCTTACAAAAGAACGTGTATTCAAAAAGAATCAATTTCCTGGAGGCTTAATAAACAAAGTACAAGGGTATCTTGATAGGATTAGCAGATCTACTGCTCTTTATACAGATTCTATAGAATATACAAATTCTTCTTTGCATCCTTTATTTTAAGTTACCATATCTCGTCTGAACTAATTTTACCAAGTGTAAGCTTAACACTTTAGTTAAACGGTATTGTAAAGATCTGAAAATAAAATTGGTATTTTCTTCTTTCAAAATTACAACTTAATAACTGTTTAAGACTCTGTACCCATATTGGTCCGCTCTAATTTGGTTGATAAATTTCATTGTGTGGAATGTATTTCCCTTTATGTTGGTGAGACAAGCCTACCCTTGTCCACTCTAGTGCGTGAGCATCTACAGTATACATACTGACAAAAACTCCCACCTTTTCTAAACATCTTAGGAGTTTTGATAAATGTAGGGAATCTTGCAGGGATAATTGTTTGACAGTTTTAAATACAGCAAGCACCTATCGTCAACTTAAGATTAACAGGCTTTGCACATATTATGGGAGAAGACTATTTTGAATAAACCAGTTCAACACTTTGATATTTTGTTAAGCCTCTAGCTTCCTTTCTCTTTATAACAGTTGTTTGTTCTTTTATCCAATGTGTATACATATACATGTGTTCTAATGAAGTATTGATACTATTTGTCCATAGGCTTCCAACATTTCATCCAACAACCTAGAAGTTTGACGATGACTTTGAGGGATGGTCATACTCGTCCAGCATTATACCCAGCATTTCCATTATCTGATGTTTCGTACGCAGCAACGCATTTGTAAACCGCAAATCTAGTGAACAGAAAGTCAGGAACCTTGAAGAATTTTCCACTTAAGTTGAAAGCAAACTATTTGTTGAAATGTTGGATGAATTTTGTTTTTGACCATGTAGCAAGTGACATATAGTCGGGTCTCCATTGAATATGCAGTGTCCATAGTGATCTGTCTGAGCCCCGAACATGTGCAAACTTTGCAAAAGAAATTTCATGAATGATGATTGACTAAACTTCTGTCATTGATAGTCTAAAATTGGAAATAAAACGCACAATGGGTCGTTCAAATCAGATGACACCAGTCTATTTTTAAGCGTTGACATAATTCGAATATCCTCGTGTCTCTTAACGTAATGCTTATTGCCAGAGCGTTGATGAGCAAAGGTTCCAAATCTTTGATTGGCTGAGAGCTCTGATGACATTAAAATTCTCCATACCGCTTCAGCCAATTAGAGCGCGCGATTCTATCAACAAATGCCCTTCCATTATGGCAATGCATACTACCCTTCAGAAAAAAAATCGTACAAAATGTCTTTGGAGATGTTCTAACTATTTTTTAATGGATTCTTTAATATATTTAGAAAAAAACTACCGTTGCAGTCAATTAAGAGATATGTCCGCGATTGCAAGTTACTTATAGGGACTTCCAATTAGTTGCTATCATCGCCCCGTCGTAGAAAAGAGGGATTTATAACAAAGCCACCTTATAAATTATGATAGCTAAATGCCCTTCATAATTATCAAATGAAATGCTCAACATATTAAAGAAATGTCCTCCTGTTAAAATGTTATGTTATATTGCTACTTGGCTACTGCAACCGTCTCATACATCGATTTAACTCACTTCTGCCTACTTTTGTCACCCTCTAGGCAAAAATCATCCTTCTAGATATTCTTAATTATAATATTCAGTGCTACCAGCACTTTGAGGGTACAATACATTTATTCAAACACTGTCATTGTACTTTCTATAAATTCTCCGAGTACGTAAGCTATTAGACTTAGAAGTTGGACTTACTCATTGCGAGCGGAACAGATTTTCCTATTGCAAGGCTAAAAGACACTCAACATAAGTTATTTGAAAGTGGGGACTCGCTTTGATAGTTAGTCACAATATCATCACATACTTGCCTGATCCACTTATAGCCGTGTCGCAAAATGTATTTTTTCCAAACTTGAAATGCAGTCTCCATGGGCGTAGGGGGGCTTTAGATTTAGGGAGCTCCAAGCTGTCTTCCAGATAATCGACTCTTAGCATTACCTTTTCAGTAAGTTCATTTGAACATTCATCAGCTTAATAACAAGGTCTTTAATTATACTTGCTAAATGCTGCTTCCTCTTTTTCTAACTTTTATGTCATATACTGATATACGCCTGGTTTTCATATCATCGTAAGTACCGGGAACACGTCTCAGTCATTGCATCGGCGATGCTGCTACTGCCCCACACGTCCCAGTGGTGTCCCGGACGCCCCAATAGAGTTAAAAAAGTTTAGATGGGTTCAACTCTTGAGAACGTTTCCTATGCATCGCCGACGAGTCTCAGATGACTGGGACGCGACTTAGACACGTCCTCGTCGATTATGACGATATGGAAACCTGGCTTTGTGATTCACAAATATATGCATGTATATGCATGCTCTTTACTAGCGCAGCACTGAAGCCATTCTTGTACAAAAGAACGAGAGAGAAAATTAGTTATTCGTTGTCCTTGTCATTGTTGTAGACATTCGAATTTTTATTTCTTGAGAAATTGCAAGGTTTTCAAAGTTATGTGCAAATAATGTGAATGCACAGGTAGGGTTCGTGATTTAGTTTCACAGCTTTAAAGCGAAAAGGTGCGAAGAGGACAAGATATAACTTTAATCATATTGCTTACAATGTCCTAAAAAAAGCTATCTCACAGTATATAAAGCTAATAACCAACCGTGGATTAACTTTTATAATGTACTATTCCATACCACTGCAGATAAATTTTCCATCAAACTCGGCTGTATCTTTGATTCCCATGCCATTTGTTATAGGGACATCTTCGTGATTGTGATCAAATCCTTACAGGCATTTAGTGAATAGTTTCAAATCTTTCAAAGAAAGGGGTACTTCTATCTCTTTCAGGAGAAGGCCAGGGGTTTCAAACACAGAACATTCCTCACATAGCTTCGTTTTCTATCCAAAAAAGTTTATACTATAATTCTTGTACTATCTTTTCATACCTTCAAGGGGGGGGGACTCTAGAAACATTAAAAAGGGGCCTCTCTAAAGTCAACATCATAGGAGAGTGTGGCTGTGTTGTAACCACTCCCATTTTTTACAGATACAATCATAATAGTTTAGCATGATAAAACTAAAATTGTGTAATAAACAATTTTATAGCTAATTAAGCTGTTGTGATAGCTATGAAGTGTCTCGGGGAGTTCTACTCAAAGTCAGGACCAAGCACTGTGAATTTTCCACAAAAACTAAAGTAGCAGTAGATGTGCAGTTAAAACTAAGGCGCTATTAAGGAACTTTTAATAATAAATAATCAATGGTAAAAAGAGGTACAAACCCTTATGCAATAACCAAGAACCTTTCAGAACTGTTAGAGAAAACTGTAAGAGTATTAATTGCAACTCGCTCTAAGATGTCATCGGAAAGATTCCGTTCGAAATTTTTTAATAATTAATAATTCTCCCGTGGAACAGTTTTCCATTGAGACACTTCAATCCTATAACAGCATAGCCGCCAAATGTTTGATTGGTTGAGGGCTCTGGCAAATTCTATTTTCTCCCAACCCATTTGACCAATCAGTAAGCAGGATTGTGAATACACGTGAGCTCCACAGCTAAGTTTAGGCCTGTTTTCGGCGTTTTTGCATGTTTTTACCACCCTTCCTACAAAAAACATTGCATGCCCGAGGAGTGCGATTTTATCGCTGATTTTTTGTCCAACTGGTCTTCATACATTGTCATTTAACCTATATTGGCACCGCCGTGCGATCTCAAAGGGGAGGGGAACAGGACCCATCCAAATATTGGGAATTTTTTGCATTTCATTTTTTCAATATTTATCCATGGCTCTCTATCAGCGATAATATATTTTGATGTAGATTAAAATACATAAGCATGCTACAATAAATCAGCGATAATACATAGTGATATAAATTAAAATACATAAGCATATTAAAATAAAACTTAAACAATGAAGACTACTATATACGACTTAAAAGTAAATAAATGCTGCTCTTCCTAGAGACCGTGCTTTTGGGAATTTGCTAGTTGCTGGTGTAGCAAGTACGCTCTTAGTTTTCGCTTGAACGCGGAAATTGTGTGACTATCTCATCCCACAATTAAGCGACAGAATAGTGAAAACTTCTTTTGGAAAATTCTAGGTTTTGCTTTGGGATGTTGATATCATGACAGTTTCTTGTCTCATATGCAGATATCTGAGATCTCATGGTGAGTTTCCCATAAAGACTGCTAGGACATAAGTTATTCAATATCTTATATGTAATTACGGCCTTATTATATTTGGCAAGGTTAAGGGCTGATATCCAATTGCACACCCTCTCGTCCTTTGAATATGCATTTTCAATAAGCGTACGAGCTCTATCTTGATCTAGTTTTGTACCTAATAGGCTACCTCATAGTTCGTTTCCATATCTTAGATTAGATTCAACGAGGGATCTGTAGATCTGCTCTAGCTTGGTTTGAGGTAAAATATCTGCTAGTGTGCGAATTGAGGGTAGCCCACATTTAATATTGTCCTTGAGACTTTGTATTTTTCAGTGCAAGTTAAATTTTCATCAACCGCTAGCCCAAGATATTCTACTTGCTGAATCCTTATCGAATCATCGCCTATCTTTAATTGCACCGGTTGCTGGATACTATTGAGTTGCCATTTATGACCCATGATCAGGAATTCGGATTTGCTAGCGTTAAGACTAAGTTTATTGCTTCGCATCCACTCTGAGGTATTGGCTAATTCCTGAGAAAATGGCATTACCTAAATGTCTCTAAAGCAGTGTTATTTATGAGTAAATTGTTGAAAGCATTACCGAAAAGCTTGTTATTTCATTTAAATTAGTTCACTTACCTATATTCACTGTCACAAAAACAAATTCTGTACTGGGATTGGGATATGCAGTGCATGTAGATAACGACAAGTTTCATTCATAAATCAAGTCACAATCTTTCTTCGGGCAAAGCCACTTCTTACTCCTCTATGTGCAATGTTCTTTGCTGTTCTCAATACCACCTTCTTTATCTCAAGAGTATCAAAATGAATCGCTCAACCCGTTTAAGCAGTCATTGCCAAAGACCTACTTTCATTCTGCGATGCGATCAACACCTTTTGAACTTATGGCAAGACGAAACTGACGACTACACTTACGCAGTCTAGGACTGGAGACTAAAACTCATTCAAAAACGGCGGGAAAATTTTAAGAGTGGGCGTTTTCGTAACATTTAGGTGATAGTTCACGTTTTTCAAAACAAATTCGGAATGCCTAGAGGAAAAAAGAAATTATGCTCCAACATTCTTCATTACAAATGGAATTGTTCTTCTCCAGTTTTACTCAATTTGAAAGATAAACTAGGACCTGCAAATGTTTTCTTCAAAGCATTCATATACAATAAAGCCAAACATGGCCTAGTCTGCACTAACTGTTTATTGAAATGTCTTTTCAAACGATACCCTTTGAGATCGCACGGCGGTGCCAATATAGGTTAAATGACAATGTATGAAGACCAGTTGGACAAAAAATCAGCGATAAAATCGCACTCCTCGGGCATGCAATGTTTTTTGTAGGAAGGGTGGTAAAAACATGCAAAAACGCCGAAAACAGGCCTAAACTTAGCTGTGGAGCTCACGTGTATTCACAATCCTGCTTACTGATTGGTCAAATGGGTTGGGAGAAAATAGAATTTGCCAGAGCCCTCAACCAATCAAACATTTGGCGGCTATGCTTCCTATAACTCAATTTGGAATAAGTGATACAACAGCCAAAAGAGGTAATGGTACTCCAATCTCGGCAAGGTGGCTATTGTAAGACACCAAAATTAGCGATATGCATAGAGCTTACGATTTAAATTCTAGTGATTCATTGCAAACATCGAAGTAATTAGCGAAGCCAAACATTTTCCTGCCATGCTGTTCGTTGTAACTGATCAACTTCCTAACATCTTCATAATGCTTCTTCTGCTCCTCAAAACATCGCTCATCCCAGGACCAATTAAACATCTCGAAAGAGTAAATCGACAATTGCACTGAGTTCTTATTAATATCTGTGCATTTCTCTGGACACCTATCAAACATAATTGAATGGCAAAGTCCTTCACGTACTCGTCGTTTCAAGTGTGTAAAATACGGTTCTTTCACAAGATCAAAGCTTCCCAATAAATATACTCCATTTTCAACATAGTGTCTTGCATGTATTGCAACTCGAGGCTTCGGTATCAGATATTTAGAATCAATATTCTTAAAGTACTCGATTGTTTGCTGAGATTTACGGCGATGTTCCCCACTCCAATTTCCATTTGGAACCATTTGCAAATGAAAATCATACTCATCTCTGTGATAATACCACAAATAATTGCAAATGATGCTATACTGACAAACACAGTCACCCCACTTATAAGGATGTTGAAAATCAAAACTCTTGTTGAATAATTCGAGAAAAGGTTTACCAAGTCGCTTTTCTGCAAACTTTCTCATCTCAACAACATGCTGCACTTTAAATATAACTGGAAAATATGTCATACACTGCAATGCTTCTTTCTCACCTATGATGTACTCGGTTACATCTGACCAGCATTCCCAGTGCTGTTGAAAGTACGGTTGGCCTATTCTTGCTTGAATAGTTGGCTTACCTTCAACAAATAACATCTGTGGTGTGACAACTGTAGTGAACATAGTGTCCGTATCAACAAAACCAACATACTCAGCACTTACATACTCTTCTGGATAGAAGTAACTTAGATACATTCTCCTCCGCTGATTGAATGTATAAATAGAAGGATCACCGGGAGTTCTGTATGCAATTTTTGGGTAAGGCCACAGATTTGCTAATCGCGAACCAGTGGTATGATCTTGCTTGCTTTCATCATCCAACACAAGTGTCAAGTTTAGTCGATGGTCTGGCCAGAAAAGCTTTAAACTTTTAAGAAACCATGTTGAGTATGTGGCAATAAACTTTGGATGACTATTTGTCCTTATTGCCAACTCCAAACTTGGAACATCCCTCCATGGATCACTTTCAATGTTGCTCATGATGCTTGTCGCAAGGAAGTTAATTCCTCCAATTTTGGGATGTGTGGGTATATTTTGTGACAAAAAACATACTAATAAGAGACAAAAAAGAGTCCAAATTATGAATAATAGTTGTTGCGATATCATTGCTTAACCATAGAAATTTTGCATCTTAAAACCAACTTCCAATTGAACGAATTCAGTCGATTGAATCGAATGAATCGACCTGGGCAACAATAGATTGTTGCCCAATGAGCAAGAAGGATAGAAGCGAGGCTCATATGGTTGCAAAGATCAGCTCCTAGCGAATAAAATGACAACGGAAGACCGCATGACAAGAAGGAAGAACCTGACAACCTCATGGATTGACTATAGGAAGGAATTCGGCAGTGTGTCACACAGCTGGATTACAACGATGTTGGAGCTTTACAAAGTATCATCTGAGGTTGTTAACTTTATGAAAGTGAACATGAAAAACTAGAAAACAACATTGCTTCTAAGACACGCTACCAGCACACTGACGTCTCGATTGATAGAAGTAAAGAGTGGCATATTCCAAGGCGATTCTTTATCCCCGCTTCTTTTTTGCTTGGCTTTGGCCTCCCTAAGCAACTTGCTCTATTCTACCAATTGTGGACATGATATCCAAGGTAAGAAAATCAACCGTCTCTTCTATATGGACGATTTGAGGGTATTTGGTAGAGACAGCCAGCAACAAGAGCGTTTACTTCAAACAGTTAAGAAGTTTAGTGATGAAATCAATAGGAAATTTGGACTAGAGAAAAGTGGCACAGCAGAACTCAAAAGAAATATACTAACTAAAACGACATTAATCAGGCTTGATGAAGAAACGACCATCAAACAGTTACAACAAGAGGATAGCTACAAATACCTTGGAGTCAATGAAGCTGAAGGTGTTCAACATGCAAAGGTGAAAGAAACGGTTGTGAAAGGAGTGCTATAGGAGAGCTAGACTGATGCTCCAGAGTGAACTTAATGCAATTAGTTGCATTATAGCAATAATTTCTTTTGCTATCCCAGTCATCACATATAGTATGAATCTCAAAAAGCCTGACACAAGACAAGGAAACTTTTGGCAAAGTATAGAGTGCACCATTCAAACGCAGATGTAGATCGACTTTACCTACCAAGAAGCTAAGAAGGAGGGGACTAATACAAACAGAGTTGACTTACAAGATAGTAACTGCTGGTAACGAAACAAATTTAATAAGAGAAAGCAAGGATGAAATGATGAAATTGGCCTTAGAGCATGAGAGGAAAAAGAATCTATAGTCTGTTGCAAAAAAGGCAGCCAAATTTTGGTCAAGAGCTAGGAGTCGATCAAACAGAGCACAAGGAAACTGACAGTGTCACAAAATAGCCAAAGAAGTCAAGAATCTAGCGAAAAACTAGGAAAGGACAGATAAGAATAAGATAGGAACAGAAACCTCTGCACGGTCAGTACTTGAAAAGATTAAAAAAATTAGACATTGATGAAACTGAAACACATCAGTGGTTAAAAGGCTTAAGACCAAAGTTTAATGACAAAGCAACATCAAAGCAAATTATCAAGAACGAAATTAATCCAAAATGTCTACTACGGAATGAGTATAGTGATGCCATTTATCAAATTGTAAGTGGATACCCAGTCTTAGCAAAATCAGAATTCATGCAACGGCCAGACAAATCTGCATCATACATGCACTGGAAAATTTGTAAGGCATTCAGTCTACCTGTAACGGATAAATGGTATAAGCATAACCCAGAAACTGTCTTCGGCAATGACGAAGTTACTTTAATATGGGATATGCAGGTACACACAGATAAAGAAATAAAGGCTAACAAGCCGGACATCATTATCAAAGACCACACAAACAGCACGTGCCAACTGATTGATATGACAGTACCCATCGGATAGAAATATATCAATAAAGGAAGTTGAAAAATTTTCAAAATACGAGGATTTAGAAATTGAAACAGGCAAACTGTAGAAAATGAGTTATTTCTGTTGTTATAGGTGCGCTTGGAGTTATAAAGAAAGAAATGAAATCGAACATTGACAAGATACTGGGGAAAATATACTTAGAAGAACTACAAAGATCACACTACTGTGCACTGCTCATATCCTCAGGAAAGTTCTGTCAACTGACTTAATGAAACCTTTTATGCCCTAAAAACTATGGATTAGATCTGGATTTAAAGGAAGAGCAAGAAAGACTTATGACACATTCAGTAATAATAATAATTTTAAAACTTTCATTCAATCGTGAACAGTTTAAAATTACTATTATACATCTCACTAATTAACAGACAATGTATAAGTGGCATGTCTGCAGGTAAAAATAGTACAATAATAGTAAAGTAACATGCAATAAAAAGACGAATATACACTGAAGAGAAAACGAAGAAACAAATAAGCTCGAATAAAGCAAGTAAAATCCAATTAAAAGTTTAATATCTCGGGATTCATCCAAGTCTTGTTTCTTCTACAAAATACACAGTAGGGACACCTCACCGCAATGTTCATAATCTTCTTGATGATTGCTTTTTGGGTGCTATTATCCATGCATAACTCTTTCATCAAGCATAACATCGAATCAGATGAAGATTTAAGAACACCAAGAGCTCCAATATAACTATTTACGACGTTGATCTTATGATACTATAGTTTTAAGTCGAGCAAAAGGGGCTCATACTTATGAGCTTTGCAATTACTCTTAATTTCTATATGTGTTTCAAATCCAGCCGTTAATTCTAAAACATACAGAGAATTGTCTGGAAAAATCAAGGTAAGTTCAGGCCGAAGAGAATCACCAGTGATAAGCAAAGTGGATTGGAAAACAAGGGATATCAGCATATGCTAGGCAATGCTGTATTGAAGAAATGATTTTGCAATGAAGAGTAGAACAAAATTGTAACACCGCCCATCCTCTAGATAAGACCTGCAACTCAAGACAACATGCTGAAGCGTTTCTCATTGAGAAGAATATTTATCAAACAAGAGAAGATGATACATGTAGGCTGTGTAGTGAATACATAGAAACAATACATCACACTTTGTTAATGGATGCCCCAAATATGCATATACGATAGATATATCTAAAGAGACGCAACAATGTAGCGAAATACATTTACGATAAGATACGCGAAGCAAAATGGTCTGTTATCAAAGAATCAATGGTATAACGTCAAACTACAACGAGATGTCGAAGATAACGAAGTAAAAGTTCTATGGGATTTCACAACTCAAGCAGATAAAAAAATAACAACGATTGGACCGGATATAGTGTACGTAAATAATAAAGAAAGAACTGCTTTATTAATAGACATTGCAATACCTATAGATGACTGCATTGTTGATGAGCGTATTGAGAAAGTGGAAAAGTACCAATATTTAGCTATAGAATTGAAAGCATTATGGCAACTCAAAGAAATTGCAATAGTCCCTAATGTTGTTGGACGCACAGGCGTCGTTGGTAAAAAGTTAACGAATTACATTGGAAAGATCAATATATTCGAGATACAAAAGATAAATTTTTTGGACAGTGCTTCGACTATGAAGATTCTTAAAATGAATTAGAGGAATCATGGAATCAGTGTGGAGTGGGACACGATACAAACAGTGATACCTCACTCCAGAAATGGGCCAGAAAACATTTGCATACATTTGAAAATAACTCGTTTTAAAGTAAACAAATAATAGTAATAATGTAATATCAAAGGAAATGACACAATCTATTGCTTAAAGATCACATATAGCTTTCAACTTCTCAGATTCAGTTTCGCTACTGGATCAAAACTCGAAACTTTTCCCAACGATTTTTAGCCTACTCCGTCTCTAAGCAAAATATTCAGTTAAAAGTATTAGGAGAGCATGGGACAGATTTGTCCACGGGGATTGGAGTACGATTCGATCGAATCGACTGCATTCATTCAAACTGGCCTTAACGGCAAGTGAACGGCCAGTTCCAGTTCAATAAATAATCTGTTCTGCATTGGTACGATTCTACGCGTTGGTTGGCTTGCTTTCTATCGCAATGAGGTACAAGAAACTCTAAAGAATGCATTGAATGTTGGACGAAGATCAATGCAAATAAATCTGTCCCAATATTCCATGTGTGTTTCTAAGGGTATGAATTGTCCAACACAAAAATAAATCGTCCAACACAAGTGCCCCGTTTTTTCGATGCTTTGGCCAGAAAAGCTTTAAACATGTAATGTATATTATATAAGCTTTAAACATATAATGTATATAATATAAGCTTTAAACATATAATGTATGTTATGTACACTTGGAAAGGAACACTAGTAGCAAGAATCCTTGCAGTGTTGCAGAGACCACAGAGGTTATTGAAGATACAGACATCATTGGATTGATCTGAGAAGGCTACCAGTGCTTTTTTTAGTGTACAAGAAGGCTCTAACTAGCGTAGCAGCAAATTATAGACAAACTACCTTAACTTCCGCTTTTAGTAAAATCTTTGAAGAAGTACTTTATCAACATCATTATGGATTTCTTAGATACAGCAGTTGTTGTTCAACATGAATTTTTGCTTTCAGAATGATCGTTCATTTAGCTGAGAAAACTAAGTTTTGATCTGAAGCTAGTAATAATAAATAATAATAAATAATAAATAAATTCTTTATTTAAGTAACTTTGGCTGTGGATTACTTTTTGATTTTCAACAAGCCTGCGATACTGATAACCGTGATATTTTTCTTCATAAAATGGAATACCTTGAGATTAAAGGAGTTGCTTTGAATTGATCCCAGTCATACCTAAAAACCGCAAGCAATGTGTTTCAATAATTGAGCATTCCTCTTCTACATGCAATATGAAATATGATGTTCTTCAAGGATCCGTCCTTGGCCCTTTCCCATTCTTTATCTATATAAATGACTTACTAAACCCATCAAAGCTGCTATCTTTTCTCTTATTTGCTGATGATACCAATATTTACTTTGAATCTGTTTATTTAATGAAATTTCTCAAAGCAGTAAATAGAGAATTTAAGAAAGTTATATCTTGGCTGGATTGCAACAAACGTCCATTAAATAAGCGTCGTCCTTTTACCTGAGAACCACATTTTACCTGAGCCTAAATTCTCTTAACTTTTCCCGAAATTGATGCTGAAATTCTGTCAAGAGCATCATAGAACACCTTTTAGAACAGCTGGGTTTTTCTTCAAACCTAGACAATATATTCCCCATATTAACTCTTGTCTGCCTCTACCATTCACATTTCTCATCTTTTCTTAATTAGGGCATAATTTTATGGAGCCTTACCGTTGATTCTTGCCTTGGTCCATTAGTTGTTCTACAAAAGAAAGTCCTTAGATGATGCAATGTATTCAAACATCTTAGTATTTGTTTACAAAGTTTTAAATTAACTCTCTCCAATTTGCTATCATAACTATTTCACTCCCAATAAATCTGCTCTTAGGCTTGGATTCGCCAAGCCAATAAAAGAGTCACGCTCATTTGTTTTTACGAGGACAACCCTTTTTGGGCTCAAAACAGTAAAATACTCTGGCTTTAATTGTGGAATAATCCGCCGCTATTTCTACACATTGCTGGTTTCATCTTGAGTTTTTGGCCTAAATTGAAATTCTATTTTGTTAAATCTTATTCTCATATATAAGAGTAATCTGGTGCATGCATTTTACTTATACTTATGTGTACTCCTATGTACTTTTCTCTTTTGGCTTCATGGGGAAGGGGGCTCTCTCTCTCGATTTGTTGACCTATTTAGAGAGCTCTTCCTAAGTCAACCAATGTTAAAAGTCCTGTTATGATTTAATGTAATGTAAGGTAGTGTAATTATTTTTAATAACTTAATCTCTATCTCATATGCGTAGATTGCATTTGGTAATGGTTGATGAAAGATGAAAGATGAGCATGAATGAAAATGAAATCAGCAAAACTCAGGCTGCAGCTTTGAAAAGCCTTTGAAAGAAATGATCCGTGGAGAGATACTCCAAGTTTGGAGTTGGGAATTAGGACAAATAGCCATCCAAGACCTTCGACTGTTTTCTGTACGATCTATCCGTGGCTTTGATGAAAGTGTTTGAGTTCTAATCTATCTCTGCTTAAAGCGTCGTAAAAACTTGAGTCCTGACAAGGTAATTTGAAGTGCCTATCAGGAGTTCCACAAGGCTCTGTACTTCATCTTGACAAGTATTCTTGGGAGAATCGAGCAAAAATTGAGCAGGGTGTTAAATATGCTCTCGGTTTATGGAAAGTCGAACCGTGCATATTTTGCCACAAAGTTGTGTGTGGACTTACTGCACATGCGCACTCTCGATTTTGCTAAATAACCTGTTCCTCCCTGTTAAAAGGTTCTGGATAATACATGTAACAATGGATAAGTCAAATGAAATCCGCAAAAAGTTGAGCATGCTCAAGTTTTTTGGTAGCTCTAGACTTCGCTCCATGCCTCTTGCCTTTGCTCTGTAAACTTTGCAGGTAGGCCGAGCATACATGAAGACATGAAGTCGAATGCTTCATTGCAAACGTCTAAGTACTTTACCGAGCCAAACATTTTCCTCCCTTGTTTTTCGTTGTAAATTATCAACTTTCTAACATTGTAAATTGTAAATGACAATCCATTCTATGCTCCTGCTGCTCCAATAATTCAGAACCTTGGCTGGTCAACCATCAATGATCTTATAGGAAAAGAGACAGCCACGTAAACATACAAGTCTTTGCATTAACTTGTCCCAGACTACTTAAAATGTTCTAATACTAGAGAGCTGGTATTAGGCTAATCAGGCACTGATCGATATCGCTCCAAAAAGCGATCAACGAGCAAATAAGCCTTTCTAATTGCGGTGCAATACTCTGAAGCAGCCTCAAAAGCAAACCAAACCGTCTTTAGACCGCAGCAGTGTTTATCTAATTTTTACGTTCTCTGTATTGACGCACTTATTATTGTGAAATACTGTTTATTTAAGCTCAGACGTCGTGCCATGGCCTCGGTACTTGGCACGGCGATTGATTCAGACGTCATGCCCTACTTGTCATGCACATAACCTGTATATCTTTGGCCTCAGTTGCAGATTCTATCCATCAATCTTGGAAGCGATGCCAGTAGGCAGCGACTGTTCATGAATACAGAAATAAAGTTCTGGCACGGCACTGGCTCGACGGCTGAATCGACACCGTGCTAGTATCGTTTCACTCCCGTGCGGCGCGGCAAAGTAAGTCTTGGTAAGATTTTAGCTCGAGCTAGAATTACTGATTGAATCAGACGTCGTGCTACTGCCGTGCCAGACTATGGTCAGACCTTATTTCTCTGGCACAGCACGGCTCTGGCACGACCTTGGAAATCAGCTATGCTGAATGGGCATGTATGTATGTACGACGTCTGAACCAGGCCTTAGCTTACCACTTATTAATTTTTGTTTAACAGGTCAAGTTCACAAGCATATATGAACCTATTTAAACTTGGGTGAATAGTATAAAAGTTATTGAAATGAAACGAACGTCCTTCAACTTCGCCCGACTTCATTTCACAGGGTGTTAATGCACTTTCAACTTTTCTCTAAAAAATTGGTTGAGCACTGTTGAGTTAGAAATCGGATAGGAATTTTTGTTGGTGAACGCATTCTAAGTAGGAGAATTCAACATTTCACTACTTTTTCAGTTTCTAACCCGTCTTTCTTCAGAGTCTTTCTGTCCTAAGACTTGCACGCTAGACTGGACTGGCGTTGAGCTCAATGATAGCTTGGTATTCTCACATTTCACCCACTCTCCTGCCAACACGGAATAGTAGATTTCTTATAGGTTTAGGGAGCACATAACTGTATAGAAGAGTGAGTTCAGGAAGCAAATTATGCATACCGTAAATTCTCTATTAAGCCCCCCCGGGGGGCTTATTGATTTCAAGCACTCAAGAGGGGGGCTTATTGGAGAGGGAGGGCTTGTAAGAGAGGGGGGACTAAATAAATTTTTTGAAAAGTTTTAATAGTATACTGCATATTTGCTGTTTTCAAAATAGAGAACGATATTCAAATTTATTAGTTTATACATCATAAGTTCCGAGCAGAACAAACAAAATTGAAAGACAATGTGGTAACCGTTGATATAGAACGTCTTAGCGTGATCACGCTTAGTGTGCTTACTACTATGAAGCTTAGTTACACTTGGTACTATTCACTATTTTATAACGGGGGGCTTAATAAATATTCTAGTCCAGAAAGGGGGGCTTATTGGAGAGGGGGGCTTAATTGAGAGGGGGGCTAAAAGAGAATTTACGGTAAAAGTGATACAGAACGGTAGAGTGAAATTTTCCCGAAAATATAATGAGAAACAAGTAATACTAATATTACCTTTGTGCATACAGCTTAGGGTTTGAAGTCCAATGCTTCATTGCAAACGTCTAAGTACTTTACCGAGCCAAACATTTTCCTTCCCTGCTTTTCGTTGTAAATTATTAACTTTTTAACATCTTCATAATGCTTCTTCTGCTCCTCAAAACATCGCTCATCCCAGGACCAATTAAACATCTCGAAAGAGTAAATCGACAATTGCACTGAGTTCTTATTAATATCTGTGCATTTCTCTGGACACCTATCAAACATAATTGAATGGCAAAGTCCTTCACGTACTCGTCGTTTCAAGTGTGTAAAATACGGTTCTTTCACAAGATCAAAGCTTCCCAATAAATATACTCCATTTTCAACATAGTGTCTTGCATGTATTGCAACTCGAGGCTTCGGTATCAGATATTTAGAATCAATATTCTTAAAGTACTCGATTGTTTGCTGAGATTTACGGCGATGTTCCCCACTCCAATTTCCATTTGGAACCATTTGCAAATGAAAATCATACTCATCTCTGTGATAATACCACAGATAATTGCAAATGATGCTATACTGACAAACACAGTCACCCCACTTGTAAGGATGATGAAAATCAAAGCTCTTCTTAAATATTTCGAGAAAGGGTATACCAAGTCGCTTCTCTGCAAACTTTCTCATCTCAACAACATGCTGCACTTTGAATATAACTGGAAAATATGTCATACACTGCAAAGCTTCTTTCTTACCTATAAAGTACTCGGTTACATCTGACCAGCATTCCCAGTGCTGCTGAAAGTACGGTTGGCCTATTCTTGCTTGAATAGTTGGCTTACCTTCAACAAATAACATCTGTGGTGTGACAACTGTAGTGAACATAGTGTCCGTATCAACAAAACCAACATACTCAGCACTTACATACTCTTCTGGATAGAAGTAACTTAGATACATTCTCCTCCGCTGATTGAATGTATAAATAGAAGGATCACCGGGAGTTCTGTATGCAATTTTTGGGTAAGGCCACAGATTTGCTAATCGCGAACCAGTGGTATGATCTTGCTTGCTTTCATCATCCAACACAAGTGTCAAGTTTAGTCGATGGTCTGGCCAGAAAAGCTTTAAACTTTTAAGAAACCATGTTGAGTATGTGGCAATAAACTTTGGATGACTATTTGTCCTTATTGCCAACTCCAAACTTGGAACATCCCTCCATGGATCACTCTCAATATCGCTCATGATTCTTCTCACAGCGAATGTAATTCCTCTATTGTTCGGAACTATCGGTATATTCCCGGACATAAAATATACAAGTAAAAGCGAGAAAGAAGCTAAAAAGATGGTTAATACTTGTTGGGCATTCATCGTCAACAACTCTTGCTACAGATAGCTATATGCACTTTCACATCACCCGAATGAAAACTATCCACTGTCGAGACTCAAATGTGAATTTCCAAGTCATCTGGGGCAGTTGTGGCTTACTTCCTCATACTTAAATTACATCTGTGACAGTCGCATGCCAGTGAATTTTGTGTGAAGGCACATTTTGTGGTGACTGCTGCAGCCAGCAAAAGGTTTCTTCGATGTGTGTAAATTTGAAGTTGGCTTAATCTTTCCCGGGTTCTACAGTATGAGTAACCGTTATCGACCATGGCAGCCATGTGACTTGATATGTCCAATCATGATACAACAATATGGCGATATGGCCTCATGCAGAGAAGAATGATTAATGGGCAGAATGCACGAGTGACATTTGAAAGTGTATGGTAAATGTTACAACCTTAGCCCAGGTAGAAGAAAAAACCACATATTCAATAAATGTTTAATTCTCTCCTTTGCAAAAAGTTCTGTTTAAAATAAATATAGCTCAACAGGTACCGCTCTCGATGTTTCACTGGTTGACGTTTTAACAGGGAGGAACAGGTTATTTAGCAAAATCGGGAGTGCGCATGTGCAGGAAGCTCACACACAACTTTGTGGTAAGATATGCACCGTTCGACTTTCCATAAATCGAGAGCATATTTAACATCCTGCTCAATTTTTGCTCGATTCTCCCAAGAAAACTTGTCAAGATGAACAATATTGGACGAAGTACAGAGCTCTGTGGAACTCCTGATAAACATTTTAAATTATTTATCAGAACACAGTGTTTACGACACTTAAGTAGAGGTATATTAGAACTCACACTTTTTTATAAAAGCCATACACATGTAATCGGCTATGATGAGACCATGCAGAATATAGTCAATGGTCTTTGATAAGTCTATAAAGACAGCTCCAACAAAAAATCTTTGTCAACTTTTACCATTATAATACATTCTCCTCTTTTAGTTGAATGAATAAACAGAAGGATCACCAGGTGATCTGAGCACAATTTTGTGTACGGCCGCAGAGTCGCTAAGCGCTAGCCACTGGCATGATCTTGCGTGCTTTCATTGGATTGTCCAACACAAGTGTCATGTTCTGGACAAAAAAGCTTTAAACTCCTAAGAAACCATGTTGAATATATGGTAATAAACATTGGATGGCTATTATCTTTATTCCCAACTCCAAATCTGGAATATCTCTCATTTCCTTCAAAAAGCTGTGAAAATTGCAATCTGAACCTTGTATTATTGCTAGGATATTTTGATGAGTTAAATAGCATTCTAACATTAGTCTGAAGATGTCATTCTCTGCTATCTTTGCAACACTACATGTTTTCTTGCTACTAGTCTTCTTTACAACGTTTGTATAATATATATTGAATCTCTTTTATTGGATATCAAGCCTTTCTCCGAAGCTCTATCGATGTGATTTCTACTCGTATTTTTCAAATTTAACACATTTGCTACGCTATTTCTTAGAGTTTGTCTTATTTTGTTCTGCAGGATTTTTATCGCACGTCCGTCTCAATTTCGATCTAGTGTAGATTGCTTTGCTCAATCCTCGTGTCGTGAAAGGAGCTGAGTGTCTTTTTCGTCAAAATATCAAGATCATTTGTATAGTATCTGAAGAGAATATTTAACATCTTGAAGAAACCTAGTTGTGCCAAATATTTTATAACAAGGGTACTCAATTATTTCAGATTTAAGCCTAGCCAAAACTGATCTTATGAAAGAGAGAACAAGACAATGAAAATCACAAACACCTGTCAAAGGGGGACACCTTTCCAAATCTGAATAAAAATTTTTATAATGCTTGAAGTGGTACCCCCAATGTATTGCACAAAAATTAAATTTATTACAATGGTATAAATTCATCTGATTCAATAACTACTGTATGAGCCTTGCCCTTCTTTGTATTGCCTGTCTGCTGATTTGCTTATCTCAAACAAGACCTTTGGTGGCTTAAAAATAAAAGTCTTTATCTACGTTCAGTTTCAACGCCAGTAAAGATACCACAGTGGTGCATTAAAGATTACTTCTGTCTTCCGAATCAATTATTCGGACCATAGAGAAGCATCTGTTGCTGTCAGCTTTGCTGGCTGGCAATGCCATAAAAAGCAGAGCATAAAAAAGGTATTGTAGACGGACTGGCAGGTATCAACAGTGCGGTTGTCGTGAATTGAAGCCCATAACTGTCCAACATCTATACCAGTAGTAGAAATTGTCAAACTGGCCATCTGAAGGTCAAGTGCCTCAATTCCTAGAGCATCCAACTTGTCACCTAATTCTAGCTTGTTTTTATTTTGATGACCGTCCCTATAGCTCTATCGTCCAAATAGTTTGTATTCACCAGTAGTGCCTAAAGCGGTACTAACTGCCCCGAACAAGGTTAGTGCGGGACGTGGGACACTTCTTCGGAAAACAGGACTGTCTCACTCAAAGTTGCAGGGTTGGACAGTCTGTAAAGCGCCCGGCATTGTTTTCAAAAACGACATCAATAGAAGAATAATGATTATTTATGAAGCTTGCTTTTGCTATGGTAGTGTGTGATCTAGGCACGTTCCAAAAGGACAAGTTTCTGAATCTTGGGTGATGCAAATCATCGACATCAAAATTAGTACCTCCAACCAATGGTACATTTTTACACCTGTTTGATAACTGACTCAAAGAACCCGATAGGTTAGCAAAGAAGGTATCTTGAATCAGGGGATCTACACACACTAATGACACTCAGCTTCTTCTTGCAAACTATTGGTTCAGAGCATAGCAGTTGCAATAAAGTAGACTCATATAAGGTGGCTTTTTCATTCTTATCCCGGCGTATCAGGGGTTGGTTGAGCTTCACTCATGAGGATGGTATCAGTCTTACCGATTCGTGAAAACAACTTCAGCTCTAAACAGTTCAAATTTGGTCTTCTTCGGCATGATATACGTTTTAAAGTTGAATTTTTTCTGAACTTAAAAAGCGTAAGTTCATAGCCGGTGCTTAAGCACGCCCTGAAAGTTTTTGAAGGTTAACGTTACTTTTTTGGGAATGACAAAATTGCTTTTACATCACTGCACAAATTGAACATTGGACCTTGTAGACAGTGATACGATATGAAAGAAGCTTTCATAATATCGCGTTGAAAATGTTTTCCATAGAGTGCTAGGGAACAAAACGTCTGATACTTGAATAAAGAAGGAGATTGCTCTTATTACTTGAAGTGGATCTAAATGCCCTGGATATAATTTGCCTTATTTGCTATTTTGCAGCTCTCAGCATTTTTCCAGTTAGTAGGTACTGCATGCAAGCGGAGAAGTGTCATGTCAAATCCCATTGGTAGCTAAGTTATTAATATTGCTACCATTTTTTAATTACAGTTGATTATATACATATATGGTTACAATTCCATTAGCGAAAGCAGCTGACTAAAACCTACTACAATTAAGATACTAAGACGATAAAAAAAATAATATTTTTAATTAAATAACTTACAGCGATAGCTTTCCCTTTCCAAACTAATATTTTCTTCTTGAATGCTGCCACAGTACTGCCACATTAATACAAGTTTTTGTATCATCACCAAGTGCATTCCAAAGGATACTACTTCTAAAAGTAAAGTAACAAATTTGATAGTACCAGCCAAAGTGGCACTCCCAACAGATATTCCTATTCTATCCGTTGAACTGCCTCGGTGGTACTGATAAAAGAGTCATAAGAAGCAATTGACAAGTAGAGGGGGACTTGTGTCACTGCATACATTTCATAGGAGACGAACAAGCGAAGCAAAATTGAGTGTAAATACTAATATCTTTATTGCAAGCACAGAAGGGCAGGGAGCATAGCCGCCAAATGTTTAAGTGCTCTGTCAGGTGTATTTTCTCCCAACTTAATTGACCAATCATCATTCATGGTTCCAATCACACATGCTAAAACTAGGCCCATTTTGCATGATGATAGGTCACTTAGGCTGGGAGAAAATAGACCTGATCAGGCTCCTGAAACATTTGGAAGCTATGCTAGGGCAGAGAGGGTCTGGGCATAGTCTGGGTAGGATGATATAGAGCTCAAGAAAAGTCGGTTTGCTTAACAGAAAATGTAGAAGGCACTCTGTAATTTTGTAACGGCTATTGTCCATTGATATGGATGTTCTGCAGCAAAGTTGCAAATAACGACATGTACACGACTTTTTTTATAAGAAACCAGTTTTGTACTTCACAGGTGCAGCAACTTCCCACAGCTGTATGTTTCATGTGCTAGATGCTATGGGCACTGCAAGCAACAATGTTTACGTTCTGTTTTCGCTATCACTACAATTTTTGGTGTCAAATTACGAAACTTTTAAGAAACTTTAAAAACTAAGCTGTGGCCAAAAATTAAGAACTTTTACTTCTAGGCCTTGAGTCAGGCTTCTTATAAGAAAAACACATGTAGACGCAACAAACAAACGAGCATTGAGAGGATTTTACGAAGATTTACGATTTACGAAGATTATGATTTCACATTTGAACAATTATTGAATAGAACTGAAACAAGGCAATGCATGAGAAACCTCTACAGTATCTTGTGACATAAATTATTCAATTATTATCAGAGCACGAGTATGGGAATTTTTCATTAAAAAGATATTCGTTATAACCTCGAATATGGTTTACATTAAAGTTGAAGATCAAATTAGACTTGTGGCCGTCTATTTTCGATTCATGCTTAGGTATATTTAAATAAATAATTAGCTACATTTAAATGTGTATATTTTGCATGGCCGGCTTTAATTAGCTTATCGCTACATTTACCAGCCAACTTTTAATACATTATTTATTATAATATCATAATGTTAATACGTATATTTAAAATGTACTCCAACCGAACGAAAGAGGAATGAAATTGTAAGGCAAGTCATTGACATAGCATCTAGGTCTGCACAGGTGATGGTTTTTGACAACTGGTCAAGTACACCTTTCCTGCCTTGAAGATTGCCAGACCCGATTCTCGAGAGGAAGTAAACAACTACCAAACCACCTATTATCTAAAACGTCATCCCTCAAATGACTATAAGACTAAAAGAATCAAGAGGATTTAGCTTAAATTTGTCATTTATCATCGCTTTACTGAATGGTTAAATGGCTCGTGACTTCAGTAAAATCTGTATATAGTTTTAAATATATCGCAAACTTCGCTCTATTTACTTCTATTTAAAATGCGGTAGAATGGGGATTGCTTTGTTCCTCATCGTAATTTTTTAAATATACAAGTTCCTTAATTAGTGGAGTGAATGAAGCAAAAGATAAAAGGGAGTTCTGTGGGTTGTCCCTAGGACAGTTTTCAGGACCTCGCCCTTTGCTTGAGCCATAAAACGCACGTTGGAGAACGCCCCTCTTTGATAGACCACTCGTACTGAAAAAGAGAAACATTGAAAGTTTGGCAAGGTTTAAGCTTCGAGGAGCTGTGTTTGGATGCATTAAAGGAGCTACATCTGTAATGCGGTAATCTCTTCAAAACATGACAGTGAAACCCATGTTTCCAGATATTATCCCCGATTCGTGCTTCTATCAGACACAAACCTATAATCATCGGGGGGGGCGACCACCCTCCCTGTTCTCCTGGTTACGTCCCTGCAGTCAGTCCGTTATCATTAAACACTTTTGAACATAAGTCGCTTAGATTTGACCTCCTGATACCAGTAGGGATTACTTTAGCTTATGGAACTGACTAGGGAAGTTACTTATGTCGACGTGGTTTTTGGCGCCAAACTAAGCAGAGTTGACATCAGCGTGTTTGAATTTGACTCATATTAAAACACCAAATGAGATGTCGACTTTGGGATAGACTTTAAAAACAACCGACTGCGTCTTCTCCAAAGAACTGCTAGTCCTAGTTATTTTTGAAGACTTACCGAGAGGCATTACTACATAAATAAATTGGATAGATTAATACGAGGTTCTTCACACAAAATCGTAAGCTTTCTAAAAACACGGCCTAGATTTCAAATAGGTAACAGGGCCTAACTTCTGCAGCAGCCCGCCCCCATTTCCTTTGTAGCCACTTGACATATACTATTAATTTCGTCATTAAACTTGAAATTATACTCTTGCGTTACTGTTTGACAATGTAACAAGTAAAGAACATACCGAGCTGTGAGTACTTGCAATCTCGTGCTTAATGGATGCCAATATTCCTCTATCCAGCTGCTTTCTATTTTGAACGACAGCATTAGTAGTCTCATAGAGCTTTCACAGGAACTGAAGACAAAATTGTCGTTGAAAACTTTTGTTATTTAATGTACCAAGGAAGTAAATTCTTAGTGTATTATTACCCAAGTATCATAAAAGTGGTCAGTGCCAGACACTGAAGCATGGACAAATTTAGAGTCAGCGGAGTGTAACGACAGTTTAATGACCAAGTTATATGTAAAACATGGAACAGACTATGGCTCAAAATGGAAAAAAGACTTGATGCTATATTTGTCAGATGAAAGGAGGCAAATGTTTAGCTTCTGGTATATAAATTTGTTATGACATGCCGTTGCTTAATCAATTCTCTTGCCATTCAATTGCTTATATTCATTTGTTTATTTAATCAGCAAATTGCATATACAACAAGGTTGATACCTAGCTTTTTCCTGATTGTTCTTGGTTGTATGAACTCTGGAAGGGTTTGTCTATTCATACCTGCACATTTAATTACCTGTTCGTACTAAATTACTGTCCTCCTAGATACCAAAAAAACAAGCACCTGGGGGATGTACTTCAATTCATTCTGATAACCCATACCTTGAACTACCTTACCACTGCAGGTCAAAGCGCAGCAGATTCAGTCAACAGCATTCAAGCATACACCATTGATCTTGCCATGTATAAATAACAAAGATTTCGAACGGGAGCAAAGTTAATCCAGACTGTAAGCTGGTACGAAGAAGCACTAAAAGCAATCGTCATTCGATGTGTTCGCTATGGGGGATAACAACGAGATTTTAGGTTCTTGAAATCCAAGGAGCCTTCGCTTGTGCAAGGTGTACACGCTTTTTCTAAAGTAACCAAGCTCAAGGCTTAGTCCCAAAAGTTCCTTATTTTTGGACTTCCAATGGTGAAATTGCAGCACAAAAAATTCCTTAATAGTTCCCTAATTTTCACTCCACACTTAGTGCCACACATATGGCACAGACACAAGTAAACAGTCTGAATTTTTCTTTTAATTTTGGCTATAACTTAAGAAAAATGAAGCATGAAACACTTGACACAAACAAAGCAAACAATCTAAGCTGGTTTTAGCTGTAAATGTTTGGACTAATTCTTGATTGATTGTTGCTTTAAAAATTTTCGATTTGACAAGTTCCTTAATGAAAGTTCAATTATAGTATAAGTTCTTTAAATATTTTGGCACTCTACATGTACGTTCCTTAAAAAGTGGTTCCTTATAACAGAAGAGTGCAAGAAGTCAATCGGACAAGACAGTCGGCAACAGACTATTTACAAACAATGCAGATTTACATAAGTTAATTTCTAAATTCAGAGGAAATTGTCATACAAAACATATCATTACACATTAAAGTACCTAAATCCAATTACGTTACGGGCAAAACGGCTTGTCTCAACCATTCTAGGTGATCTTAAGCTCTCTACTATAAAATGTCATCATCGTCGAGGGTTTAGAAGACTCCCTTTGCACGAAATATTTCAAAAAAGAAAAAAAACTCAGTGTTCTATTACAGGCAGTGGTCCAAAGCATCAAATACTCAATCAACGCTTAAAAACAAACTTTAGATGACATTGTTCAACCACAGTGCAACAAGTGCTGGT
The DNA here is from genome assembly GCA_964019165.1 of Mastigias papua. Lineage (NCBI taxonomy): Eukaryota > Metazoa > Cnidaria > Scyphozoa > Rhizostomeae > Mastigiidae > Mastigias > Mastigias papua. Next base: position 6,129,909 of record OZ025282.1, on the reverse strand, counting down.
GTATTTTGATTGAGATAAAAACATTTCCATAAGAAATAAATAATTCTTCCAAAGTTTCTCAATAGAATACAATTAGATAAGATGCGTAAAAAGACAACTATTTGTTTAATATTGCAAAACATATTTCAGATTCATCATCCATCATCAGTTGCTAATACAGATTAAAGATGTAATCATTGGAACAGCTATTTGTTTTATAGATAATATAGATATAGATATAGCTATTCTAATGATTACACCTTTAGCCTGCATTAGCAATTGATGATGGATGATGAATCCGAAACATGTTTTGCAAAAGTACACAAATAGATGTCTTTTTGTGCATCGTATCTAATTTTATTTCCATAAGAGAGGTGTAAAATCCAACTTCTAGACCTCAGTATTTCTGTAGGACACACAGTGCAGAATGTAGTAACACTAACCCCGATGTAGGGAGTATTACTTTTTCTAAGCGTCGCTGTCCATCGTGCGCAAGAGTAAAAAATAAAATGAAATGAAACAACTCATTGCATTTGCCCTTATAATCTTACCAGGTTCCCTGTCCACTGTTTCTAGCTTCAAATTGCAAAAATAAAACAATGTGTAAGTAACTTTAGCAAGCAACGGGATGCAGCAACTGAATCAAACATTCAGTCATAAAGCATTTCAGTGTACGTACAAAGTGGCCAGATAAATTATAAAGCATTTTACTTGTAATACAGTCGTAGATATACAAGAAAAAGACGATTCTACAAGTCTAAAATCAATGCAACAAGAGTAAAAAAGTGATGCATTTCATAATGATGCATTCCTGGAATAACCTAATATGCAATACTTTGCAAAAAAAGATAAGAGATCACAAATTTCACGAGCATATAAACAATATCAAGCTGCTGCCTTTTGCTTAGAAGATTTCCTGGCTCGTGCAGCCTCAAGCAGAACAAGAGGCTCTTTCGTGACAGTACCCTTGTATCTCTTTCCAACAAGTTCCACTTCGACTTCTGTGCCAATGTCCTGAAATATTGTTGGCAAATAAGCATATGCAATGCTCCTTTGGACTTGGTATCCATACGCACCTGAAGTGGTGTTTCCAACAACCTAGAAAGATACGATAAATGAACTGGTGCTCTCAGAGCTCAAAAGGGATGACACTACCTGCCAGTGGTTCTGGTGGTACTTTTGGAAAGCAAAACTATGGGCAATACCACACATTCCTTCCTTCGGCGAACCAAGGACATACCTTTGGATGAATTCAGTTCATCTCGATTCATAAAAAATAATAGTTTCGGGAATGGCTAACATACTATATAAATAAAAAGGAATAAATGGGCCAACGCAATTTGCAGTTAAATACTTATGTACTAAGGTGGATTCGAACCCAAGCTCACAGACTGTCCAATCCTCATAACAACCCTGTCTAGGCACTACACAACAAAACAATTCCCAGCATCTGAGAGGCGCGATATCATAAAACAATAGAGTTCGATAGCGCTAGTGGCTAATAATAGACGATAAGTGTTCAGAATGACTAATTCAGGTTTCCATTTTGCTCTAATTGCCAATCAAGTGGAAAACTGTCTGCAATACGTCCATGAGAAAAAGTCAATTCATTTAATGGGGGGGGGGGGGGCTTCTCGCAAAAGAAAGCGAAATATCTTTGAATATTTCTTTAGAGATAGAATGAAAAACTGGGTTCAATAAGCAAAGATGCTCTGTTTATCATCCAAGCTGAAAGAACCCCTGTCCTCCTAGGTGAGCTACCACGCTTATAGCCAACGTGGAGTTCATTGGCTAATTAGTCGTTTCTGGGGAAAATTGCTCATTCACTTCGCATACCTATTAAGTTTGAACCAATTAAAAGCCCTGCATATAGTCTAAGTTGCTTCTTTCTTGTACCCGACTTCATCTTACTGTTTATTGTCTTCTAATAGCGCTTCTTGAATTGTTTTGTCTGTAGTGAGTCCTTACTGTAGCTATATGGAATCCCTGGCACTTATGCTCTTGCCAAAACATTATTCCTGAAGGAATGCTTAGATCTCGTATTTGCGCTAGTGCGAGATGCACAATAAAGCGATATGCATGTTCCAAAGCATGTGCTGCCGATGCGACATAGAGTTAGAATGGAGAGAGGTAACTCTTGAGAACAAACAACATGTCTTAAGGATGCATGCCATTTAATATCAAATGCTGAAATGGTCTCATAGCTATAATATGAAACAAGTCATTTACATATAAAGGAATAAATAAGTAAATAAATATATTTATATATTTATATGCAATATGTATATATATATATATATATATATATATATATTATATATTTGTATATTTATGCAAAATATGTACCTGGAAAGATCAGTATTCAAACGGTTAAAGAGTTGAAGTTTGTTTATTGAGCTCTTCATAATGTTTTTAAAAAAGCTTCTTAAGAGATCGTAGCGTATGAACACACAATAACGTATTGAAAGCTAGAAACTTTATGAGCACATAAGAACTACAACAATGTCAAATATGACAAAATCTTAGTTCTGGTCACGTCTAGTGCTCAAAACAGGCCCAACGCGAAAAAAATCAGCTCTAAAAATCAAATAGATAAAGGTTAATTAATCCTTACCCGTCCTTCATACCAAATTGTCTCATTTCCTTCGGCATCAATACTATCAGTATCCAACGTCAAACAAACCAACTTTTTACTTAGTATTTCTTTTCGTTTTTCGAGTAAAGCGTCACGCCCAATGAAATTTACACCCTGGATCAAAAAGAAATGAAAAATTAACTTAAAATACAAACTCCTCCAAGTACTGGAGCGGAATGATGCACACAAACACACAAGCACATACCCACAAAAAAGGTTACGTGACAATGGGTTTGTATGAAGCTCCACTCGAGAACTGTCACTCAAGATTCAAGATCAGATATCACTATTGCAAGTATCAAACGAAGAGCCTCTCTTGTTCTTTGTATTGACAGAAAATACGTGACAAAGATTTTATAGTTTTGCATAGTTTACGTTTAGAAATATCATAGATATATATCTCCATCCCAGGCTCATTGGAAATCACTCCTTTAACTGAAGTGTCCTATAGGCTTAGAAACTCAAGCCAAAGCAAGCCAAGTGAAGCCCATGAATAATTACGTCTGCAGGCAGACCATATTGACACTTAACATATTTAACGAATCAAAACATCTCAGCATAGTAGACACACCACAGTTCCTCGGGTATGATATAGGGATCAGGGCTAAATTGTTTGTTTTGCATCACACCCAACTATATGAAGCATTAACTTTTGCAACTGATACTTTTTCTTTGAAAATACTACTTCCAAGTTCTTGCAGTGTAGAACATTCTCTGAAAGCAATTCACGCATAAAGCAAATTACCTTGTCCAATTTGATGAAGAAATCTAGGCCTGCTTCGTACGGTCCAACATCAAGATTCATCTAAATAATGAAAAGACAAATCTAAATCTAACGCAAAATGAAAAACTTTGAATAAGACTTATAGTAAACCTTCCAGTGCTTAACAGAAGTCTGGGAAAATTCAAACTATTCCAGAGGCAGGGGATCTTGTTCCAATTTAATTACGGAAGTGTGAGTTAGTGGTAAAGAAGTGAAAAGATCTTCTTGGCTAACATCAAAAGGAATGGAGCTAATTACACGAGATCAAGAAATCTGTTCTTTAGGGAACTCAAACATTGTTATATAAAGTCAGATATAATTTGGCTAAATAATGATATTTGATATTGACAATATTGACAAAGAGAAAAAGTGGCGGAACGGGGGAGGGGCAAGGACGATTCTAGGAAATAAAATATGCACAATCGGCAAATCTATTTTACAAAAGTTGGCAAATTTACCAACGATCTCCTACAAAGCTTTGCAAAAATCTGTCACTAAAGTAAAGTTCATTATTACCTTTTATCCGATGGCAGAGAGCAAGAGGTATACACATTTAAAAAATTCACAAGAAATTTGGCCTTAATATTCTGCGATCCAAAAGATCCGATATGTAATACATTTTCCATTCAATGCCAACCTAGAATCCAAGGATGAAAAATAAAAACATACCTCTGCACCCCATAATCGAAACCCTTTCTCAAGCCTCAAAGAATTGACAGCATACGATCCAAAATGTCTCATATCAAATTCTTTTCCAGCTTCGACTAAGGCTTCATATAACTGGACTGTGTCTTCGTTCTTCACGTAGAATTCCCAACCTAATTCTCCTGTAAGAAAATGGCTTTGAGAATCAAAATATACCAATAAAAAGGCCAAGTAGTATTTTGGGGAAAACTAGTCAATTTCAGCTACTTAACCAAGGGACTACACAAAAACCATACGTCTTAGTAAGTCCTATAACCAGCTGATACACGCTATTTTTTATTAGCAACAAGTATATAAGAAGCACGAGGCTCAAATAAGGCAAAAATTAAGAAACAATTGAGAAACACAGGCAGACTGAGTTTCCAAAGTATACTTGAAAAACCTGTTTTTGTGAGAAAATTATTCATTGAATTGGAAAAAAATAAAAACAACATCCGTCTCTCAAAAGTTTTTAACTAAAACTTCAATTTCCCGTCTCATAGTTGCCTTGATGCTATAGAAAATTTCAAGAATTTTAAGAAATACTTAATTACAAAGCATTTAAGGCTGGATTTGACGAACTATTAAGAAACATCCAGGCTGAAGGGAGAAAGTTTGCTTCTTATATAAAAGCGTGTAATGAAGTTAAATATTGTATCAATCCTTCCAATAATTAGTGAGTCATAATTACCTAGTTAGTAAATTCTATGAACAGAATTGTATGTCATTAGATAAACCTAACTTTTATATTGTTTCTGACAACCTCCTAAATTGGTACTTTGGATAAGATGTAGGAGTGGAGCATCAAGTATTGCCTTTCACTTCTCTAGTGTTGCCACTAGGTACCCATATGCTGTTGAGTGGACAGTGAGCGAGCACCCCAACTATGATCTGAGGGTTCAACTTGGACCATTGACATTTCGCTCAGCAATCAGGCGCTCCAACCATTTTGCCACTCACCCATTCTACATATGAATCAAGCATAAAATGAGGATAAAGTTTTACCTGTATATGAAACTCTCAAAGCTAAAACAGGCACCCCAGCAACGTGCATTCTCTTGCATTTCATGAACTTGAAGCCTTTATTCGAGACATCATCTGAACTTAATTTAGCCAAAACATCTCTTGACAAAGGTCCTGCTATTGATATGCAAGCTACATCATCAGTTGAATTTGTTACCTGAACATCATTGAAACCTCTTGCATGTTCTAACATCCATCTAGAAAGAGGTTCAAGATCACAATATTAATTAATATTCGCTGGTTTGTCCAAACAATGGAAACTTCTGATTTACACAACAGGCCTACAACAACAATTTTAGACCCAAGTCTTAGTCACCCCGGAAGGTACAAAAATATAAGTTGAGATGCTAAAGCAACTACTCTAGATTATAGTTTTTGTGTCTTCAAGAGAAAAAGTGAGGGGCTAAAATTGGGTTACTGGCAGTGGCAATCAAACTAAGTCAAAGGATGCTACTGGAAAGACTGCTGTTTTTGCAAATAAATCAAGACAGAATGACCCTTTCCTCACCGAAGATCATGGTATTCAGATCAGCCTCCGGTAATAACAAAGTAGTGATCCGGTGCAAGTTTGGATATTGTGACTTCAGCGTAAACACGTCCTTCTGGTGTTAGCATATGGCTAACATTCACACCACCGACCTACATTTAATTGAAAATAGAAGGGAAATAACAATCTAGACTCTGCTGATACATTACAAGAGTCTCAAGCTGTTAGCTTTATACACTATGAGTAGCTCTGAGGGATCCATGCGGATCTGAAAGGTTCTGAACGGCAAGCACATTGCATCCAAAATGAATGAATGAATGAATGAATGAATGAATGAATGAATGAATGGATGAATGAATGAATGAATGAATGATGGATGGATGGATGGATGGATGGATGGATGGATGGGTGGGTGGATGGAGGGAGGGATGGATGGATGGATGGATGGGTGGATGGATGGACGGAAGGATGGGTGGATGGATGGACGGATGGATAGATGGATTGATGGATGGGTGGACGGATGGATAGATGGATGGATAGATGGATTGATGGATGGGTGGATAGATGGATTGATGGATGGGTGGACGGCTGGATGGATGGGTGGGATGGATGGACGGATGGATGGATAGATGGATTGATGGATGGGTGGACGGCTGGATGGATGGGTGGGTGGAAGAACATAGGTAACTAGACAAATGAAGAAGACAAAGAAATAGGAAGGAAAAACATAATACTTTTCTCATTGTCTGGTAAATCTGGTATATTAGATTTCCAACTAAGACCTGTTTGATACCAACCTTCTTCACTGCGTTCAAGTTCATCTCTAAATTCTGTAAGTACTGGTTCACTGTATTCTTCACCCTTCAATCCTAGAATATCTAATGAGCATGGTCGTTCTAAATCAGTGCTTGATGACTTGGCAAGAAAACATATTACTCAGGTCTGCTTCATGACCAGGTGACATTAGAACCCATCCTAGTTTGGTAAGTTCTGCTATTGGATCTCCAGGTTTACCAATTCTTGGCTTTGTGGGGGGTTTTTATCCTAGAATACGTACTTGCCTCCAGAATTATATGTACTGGCAATTCGTTCTTTTCACCTTTATCAAGCATTTCTACTCCATGAAGATGAGAGTATTTGTGGATTATTTCTAGATATTTGGGGTTAGAGGTAATTAACAACTCCCCCTATCCACTCTTCCAGCTTCTACTTCAATGCTAAAATGCTCATTTAGACTTTGTAATTTGACTTGGAATACTTCTACTTTCCTGGTTGTTGTAGATATCATCGTGTCTATTTTCCTATGCTCTACTCTCACCTGTTTCCTATTCATCAAATCTGCTAGCTTTCTTTTAATGTAAGAGCTACCAGAGTCTGTATCTAGAAGGGCTCTACACGTTATTCCACTTACCTTGACAACTACAACAGGGTATATCACTCCCTTGTTCCACTGTCGATGTCCAAAGCTCTCTATGTTCTTGGTTTCGTTCCTTTTCACAGAAGAAAATGTGATGTTTTGCTTTGCAATTCTTAAAGGTACCTTTACTAGTACAATCAGAAGCCCTATGCCCAGCTCTTGTGCAGTTAAAACATAGTCGTTTTGAACATAGAATATCTCTCCTCTGTATTTTCCCCCCTTTTCTTTTGTGCATTCAGTGGATTTATGATCTTCATTGTTACAATACACGCAAGGCCTTTTCTGAAGGAAAGCCGTGTTAGTTGCAAACACTCGGTCTTTCACTGACTCGGGTACTGGGTTTCTTTTTGTCCACTTACTTAGTGCTGCAGCAAGGTGGGGGAATCCCCACTGCTACCAATCTTCGCCTAGCCTTACTAAGTCTGCCCTGGTACCTTCCAGCTTGTCCAATGTGGCCCTGGTATATCCTGATATTTCTTTCAATTTGCCCATAGATTCTAGTGCTTGTACGCTGGGGAAGAGCCTTTGATAAAACTCGTGAATTCTAGAAGGGCTGGCCTCCTACACATGTGGCAAGATGGAGATGATTTGTACAAGTGCGTTTACGATTTCACTTTCTTTGCCGTATTTTGGCTTCAGAATTTGTTTTGCTCTTTCATACCCTTCTGCATCATGATTTAGATTGTCTATCAGAGATCTAACTTTTGCTCAATGAATTCTTTCAAATAATTGAATTTAGTTATCTGGTCGATATTTTGCTGATCTACTTTTGCTTTGCATTGGTTCCAAAATCGAAACCAATCGACATGGGTACCTTTAAATTTTGTTATCCCAAGTTTTGGCAACTTAATCGTAACAGGTTTACCTGGCATATCACTTTTTGACTGACTTCTCGATTCCAAAATTTACCTTTCCATTCGCAATCTTTGTTGTAGTTCATCTTTTCCATCGCAATTTCTTTTTCGTATTCTTGTTTCCTTTCCCGTTCTTTAATGTTAGTCTCCTCTTCTTGAAATTTCTGCATTACCTTTTGCAATCTTTGATATGAAGACTCAAACATCTTTTGTTTCTCGTTGAAGGTAAGACGCAATTTTTCACTTCTCTAGGGTCTTCTTCGGCTTGTCAATTCAACTTTTGTATATGTAACTTCAAATTTTCAATTTCATCGAACCTTGCTTCGCAAATCCTAATTTGCCTCTCAACTAACTTTCTCTCGTTTCTCAAGATAATTTCATCGGTCTTTTCGGATATGAACTCCAAGAATCTGAACTTTCCATCAATTGTTCTCGTTGCGTTCGTTAAGTCTGTCATTGTAGACATATAGCTTTCGCTAAAATAACTCACAGAAAATGCTTTAAAAATCCACTATTCTCCCATCTGGGGTGCCACTAATCGAAATCCTTGATTAGATTGACACAATAAAAAGTCACTCGTGTACCTTTTTGAATTATAGCCTCAACAAAATACAACAAAACAACGCAACAAAATGCAAAGCCAAAACTTTCAGCCGAGGGGCAAATCACTCAAAAAAATCTCGTACACGTTACTGAAAAATCTCTAAAAATCTCTAAAAAATCTGAAAAATCTTTGAAAATCTTCAAAATCTTAAAAATCTTTGAAAATCTGCAAAATCTACAAAAAAATCTCTAAATCTCTAAAAAATCTCTAAATCTCTAAAAAATCTTTAAAATCTGTACAAAAATCTCTAAATCTTTAGAAAATCTTCAACCTTTGCCATGAGCGCTGAGGTCCAAGGATTAAATTACCTTTCTTTTATCGAGTGTTCGCAAGTAATTTAATTTCCTCATGTTAGGATTCATACATATATGACGTCTTGAGCTTGAAGGTAGGGGTACGGTTGATAGTCGATATTTTCCAGCAAAGAGGAGGGGTTTCCTCTTGCCGAATGCATTGCAAGATTTTCTCCAAATCTCTCTAAATAAACTCTACAATCTTTGATATGATTCTCTTTTCATTTGTAACTATGAAGGATACTAAGCAATAGAAAACTGACTGTAACTTGATGAACTTGGTTTCTGTTCACTTGAAACTTAGTTTGGTTCCTCTTCACTTACATAATTAGTTCTAACACGCAGTGGGTGTAGATTACAGTTGATGACGTTATTCATCACTAAAAAGGGGCTCTCATGGAGACAGCCTTGTTTGATTTTGTGAAGGGAGGGGCCAAAATAGCTAAAATTTTGACGTTAATCCTCAAAAAGTCCTCGAATTAGTTCCCTGGGGATTTACTTATATTTTATGATTTTTGGGGCATATTCGCGGGGGGGGGGGCTTTAAAAATTGCTTGACAAATGTCGCATAAAAAGCTCACTGTCAAAGCTCCTATTCTCCATAATATTACAAAGACAGTCTAAATGTAAGAATTAGTTTTTGTCAAAGACTTCATTATGATCTAGGGTGGGGCTTATAAATAATTGGAAGTTCTAGCATGGGGGCTTATTGAAGGGTAGCTTTTCTGAGGGGAGAGGCGAAATCAAGGATTTATGGTATCTATGATCCCAACTGTGTCAGTGAAAACAGTCGTGCCATACTAAAGAGTTAATAATGGGGGTTAAGCTGCAGGCTATTCTTTAGGCCACACCCATGACCACACCCATGACGTCACTAGGCTGTTCAAATTTGAATGCATACAAAGTATTACAAAAGGTACTCATAATTTAGGTAAAATATTCATAAAACCGTAGTACAGGGTTGGTTCGTACTACCAAGCCAGAAGTTCACCAAACTAGTTTAAGATAACTGAAAGGGGGCTGAGCTTCTCAAAAATCTCTTCATTGTACCAAAAGGGGCTAGCCTCCCAAGCCGGCTCCCTTCCACAACACCTCTGAGTGCAAGTAACACTGCACTGTTAGAGCCGATGACCTGTGTGGCTTCAAACGAATTGAGGATGATAAAAGGTTTCTTCTGAGAAGAGTATCTTTGTTTTCATACTTGAAAGGAAATATGTGGGAACTCCAATACAATTTAGGAATTTTATTGACCTGACGAAAGGCGGCATAGGGAATATTGGTATCTTGTGCAACTGGGAAAAATATGGCTCCTTTTTATCAAAGGAAGGTTTTCTTTGAGTCATTAAGTATGCACACAGTCGGGTTTAACCCTATTGAAAAATTACCCTACTGTACCCTAGCAATGTAGCCGATGCTGCTCTGTCTGTTCATTGACGGTACTTAGTCGAGACATAAGAAACGTTCCTATTGTATCTGTAACTGAGCTCTACATCTCTACACCAGCTGTTGTTTAGGTTTTCAGCTATTAGACTAGCTACCTTACTACATCTTAGAACAAAATATATGAAAAAGAACCTTTACATGAGTTGAAATGTACTTTATGGAACATAGAAGTCTTTAAAATAATCTTCAAAAAATCTTAAAAATCTCAAAAATCTTCAAAAAATGGAAAAATCTATAAAATACTCCAAAAATCCCAAAAAATCTGTAAAATCTTGAAAATCTTCGTGAAATACAAAAAAATCTTAAAAATCTTTGAAAAGTCTGAAAGTCTCGAAAATCTCGTACATTTTTTCCCGAGTGATTTGCCCCTCGCTTTCAGCCATATCACTTCCATTCGAATAATTGAAGTCTCATTCTAGGATTAAAAGTCACAGCTTTCTTCATGGGAGATTCGCAGGGGGTACTTCAGTTCTCCACATGCCCCCTAAGTTTTTTCAACTTGGAGAATACCCTGGAAAAATCCTCACGGTTCGCCACTGACCTTAACTATACTTGAAACAAACCGAAGTTTCAACTTTTGATTGTTTTTAGCTCTCTCATGAAAGAGGCAAGCTCCCGAAAGGAACAAAAGAGCACGCAATGTGGGGAGGTGGTCTGTTGATACACACACAGCCGTGGGTCAAGTAAAGGTACGCCGCAACTGTTGTTATCATAGAAATAGGAAATCCTCCTATTTCTATAGTTGTTATGCTGCACCTGCAATTAGCAACCATTTTGACTTTACTTTTACGCTCCAAGGACAGCACAACAAATTCACTCTCCCCTGTCTTGTACATCTGTGATTATGTTATCAGCTATATTTCTAACTTCACATCAACATTTCTAGATGTTTTAAAAAACTTTGATCCACAGGGCGCATATTTTACTGGCCGGAAGGAGTGAAACCAAAAGTGTAGATTCAGCCTCAAGCTATCTAGCTCCCTTAGTCCCCACTCCGTCAAGCCTGGCCTGTGTCACAAATTGGTGCTTATCATGTCCAGAATTTTTGCTCTTTTCTATAGCAGAGCAAAACTTCAATATTGTCTTCCTAGAGCCAGTAAAGCCTGAAATACACTGTCCAATTTATTGGATTCGATTAGATGGATCATCCAATTTATTGGATGAAAACGCCTGTTTACACTCATCCAATAAATTGGAACGATTTCTGTACAACTTCCTCATTTCATCATGGATTCTGAGGAGGAGTGTTTTGCTGCAGCAATCATAGTTGCCATCACTAGCAAAAAGCGAAAAAGAAAGCGCCAGAAAAGGCAAAGATCAGTTTGGGAGCTAAAGCTAACCCGACATAATGAGCCCGGTGTAGGTAACACTCTTTTAGAGGAATTGCGGCTGGAAAATGACGAGGAATTCAAACAGTTTTTAAGAATGTCACTCTAAAATTTCTAGGAGCCCCTAAGCCTCGTTGAATTAGAGATTCAAAAATAAGACACTTAACGTCGCGATACAACTCCCGCGCAAATGAAGCTGGCTGCATCCATTCAATTTCTAGCTACTGCTAACAGTTATGCAGACCCGCAATATTCATTTCGCGTTCACTTCGCAAGCGTGTGCACGAAAGATGAAGACGTGAAAATATTTGGGAAATACCCTCTTAGCGCCGAGAAGAACAATAGGGATTAGGAGGAACAATGGAAAAAAGTTGGATGAAAGTTGAACACGTCCAACTTTTTTAACCGACGTTCCAATTTGTTGGAAGAGCCAAATATCATCCAATTCTTGCGTCTACACCATCCAATTTTTCGCAATCCAATAAATTGGATCCAATAAATTGGACAGTGTATTTCAGGCTTAAGGATTATTGGCAGAACATCCAGACCATTTTTATGGGAGAGAGAGAGCTATTATAGCAACCAATGTGCTATCCTATAAACTTTACTTTCAGTGACTTCATTTCGTTTGATCCACGTTGCCCTGTGTCATTATTTAATGTGCTTCTCTAGTGGACCGACTTTGTAAGGCGAACGTGTTCACAGAGAAAGATTTTTGAAGCTGCCATTTATAGCTTATCACTAGCTATGACAATGACAAAAGACAGGGGAAAAGTTAAGGCAAGCAACTGCGAGCGTATACACCAGGCGAAAGGCGAGTGCCCCATAAAATCAACTGAAAAACATTGCAGTTTAGGTGATGAATTGCGCGTGCACGATGGGCCTAACGAAGCACCAATACTACCAGCAAATGTTTGTCCTGAAGCAAATCAACTTGACAAGTTGGTGTCTCAAACAAAAGATGATGAATATGAGATCATAGCGCATATTGAAGATGCACTATTAAATATCCTACGCTATAATTGCAAAAAAGGCCTGTTGCTACATCAATACCTGACTATTTAGCGAGAAAATAAAATGCAGACAAGAGCACAGTTCTAAGAATACTTCGATCGCTCAAAGACACCTCCAGAGTTCACGTACGAATGATTAAAGGTAAGGAATCATACTTTACTGGTATATCTCCTTCAATCAAGGAAACACAACATTCGAATGGAGTTGAAGATCTAACCAATGATTCTTTTTTGGAATTTCTGGATGGGATTGACACGCCCCCTAGAATAGATCCTTCCACCAACCCTCAACCAACCGTGGAAGGCTCATTCTCAAGCTCGTTTGTCGGAATCATCAACAAACTTATTGACCATAGCATCTTACTTACCAACTTGCTAAAAAATGAAAAAAATTTCAACAAGGAGCTCACTGAACAAATATGCAACCTAAAACACAAAATCCAGTCCCTAGAAACGCACACAATTGAGATCAAACAGAACATGTTAAAAAAAAAAAACACTCGGAGTGACCGGCTCATGAGAATATATCAGAAAAGGCTCAGAATGTTCATGCTCAAAATGTTCATGCTCACGTTGTCAACCCTGCTGATAATAGATAAAACTCCATCAATTGTGCTGAAAAGAACATCTTAAAGCAATGGCAAGAGGTTAAAATCGAGAAACATAAGGAATTTATTCACTTAAGGCCAGTTGAAAAAAAGCATCAGGAATTCCAGGAGAAAGCCTCAAATCATTTAATCTTAGACTGCAAGCAAAAGCAATCTAGCTCGAATCAGAAATCTACAACAAATCAATCCACATCTACATCAGCAACAACAAGATTAAATAAATTTAATGGGAGGAAAGCTAGTAAATGAAAACCTCTACAGACAAAGATCAATCAGGATTCAAATTTTGAGCTCAAAGAACAAAAGGTTCCAATTGTATAAGAAAACATTCATTTAGAAAAATGGCAAAATGATCCGAACAAGATAGGAAATGATAGTCTGAAACAAATTGATCACAACAGAACAAATGCCCTGCCTGGTGCTACATTTGATGGAGGTACTGGTAAGTTGATCAATCTTGACAAAGCCAGCAATGAAGGGAGCAAAGTATCTCAAGATGAATCTAGGGGTATAAGAAAGAGAGTTTATGTTGCGGGAGATTCAATCGTGTCTGGTCTCAATGAAGAAAGTCTATCAAAGAAACATACAGTCAGAGTACGCTCATATCCAGGGGATACAACTGAAGATTTGATTGATGACGTTAAGCCAGTGATGAGAAAGAATCCTGACCTGGTTATTATTAGCTTTGGAACAAGTGACATAGTTAGTAATGGAGTTAGCACAAAAGAAAACCTGCAGGATACAATTGACTATATGTATAAACATGGCCCACGAACGAATACAGCCATATCTCTCTGCGTCATAAGAAAGGACAAGCCCGGATTACTGAAGAAAATCAATGCTAGAAACAACATCATAAAAGATGTATGCATAACCAATAACTTAAAATGGATTGACAACAGCAACCTTGACAAACCTTGCCTTGGTACTAAAAAGTTGCATCTAAACAGAAAAAGCTGTTCGTATCTGGCCAAAAATCTCCAGAAATTTGTTGATATTGATTGACTTTTGAAAACAGGTGAGTGCGCTAGCACAGTCACTGAAACTTTTAATATTGAGGCAAATACAAAATTTAATGAATCGCCTAATGCAAAACAGCTTACCTCTCGTAAAGGGATGGTTATAGCATCTTTAAATATAAATAGCCTTCTGTCTCATCATGATGAGATAGTATCACCAATTAAGGAACAGGGAATACACTTCCTTGCCCTCAACGAGACAAAAATCGACGAGAACTGCTCTAGTGAAGTACTCCAAATAGAGGGGTATAATTTTGAAAGTCTTGATCGTAACAGAGCTGGAGGCGGCGTAGCCTTTTATATCAGAGATACTTTTAAGTGCATTGTTCGCAAAGACGCCCTTCATCATCGCTGGATTTAACTTGTGCCGAAGTCACTCCACCTAAATCTAGTCCATTCTGCATACTCTCGTGGTATAGACCACCAAGCAGCGCAATAGATACTTTCAATTCTCTGGAGCATGCTCTTCGATTTTTTGAATCAGAAGGAAAGGAAATTATTTTATTAGGAGATACCGATTGTGATCTCCTCAGTGGCTCTAAAGTATCCTCAGAGCACCTAGTTCCATATTATGTAAAACGTATTTATAATATCTACCAATCTTTTAGACTTGAGTAGGTTATCAAAGAACCTACACGGGTAACAACAGAGACCTCTACCCTCCTTGATCACGTTGCCGTCAGTAATATCAATAACATCGTTGAATCTGGTATATATAGGGTAGCTCTTAGTGACCATTATCTCGTATATGCTGTTAGAAAATTCCGTGGTGGAGCAAACAAACAACATAAAGTAATAAAAACACGACAAATGAAAAACTTTGATAAGGAGCTCTTTTTAGCTGATTTAGCTTCAGTTGATTGGCAGACATTGCTCCACTTTCCCACGGATGTCAATGTGATAGTGGAGAAGTGGACCAATATGCTTGCCTTGATTATACAGAGACATGCCCCTGTTCTTGAAAGGCGCGTCTCCCAGCGATATAGCCCGTGGATCAGGCGCGGATCCAGACTATATCGAACGTAGCTCTAGCATCAGTCAGATGTACACAAAAGTTTCGAAAAATAATCCTTCACCCAACTGTTACATCGAAGCGATACATAGCACATTATTCCTTCAATAAATATAGACGGAATCAGCTGTGAATTAATTGAATAGGAAATAACAACAGTATCTATAGGGTATACCTCCCGCTACTCTGACGTAAATTCGAAGGGAATGCCCAGGGGAATCGCCTCGAATGCACTAGTCCGTAAATTTCCTCTTGAGCGCAACACAAGCTTTCGCGCGAGCAACAGTCAGTTCAAACTTGCCAATCAGAATCTGAGTTGACTGATGCTCAAATGTTGCAGTCCAATCACAAGCATAGTTGACTGTTGCTCAAAAATCTAAAAATAAACCAACTTTGACATATGTAAAATACTGATTACCGACGAAATTCGATTCCAACTGCCAGCCGGAATAGTGTAATGTTTGCGTTTGTGATAATGGCAGATAAGTTTCAAATTATCTTGAAAAGATGAAAAGTCTCATAAAAGATAGTCTTTAGTTTGTTGAAGTAGCAGGTATAAGGAGAATCCCTTGTTCTGCCTCTGCTACGACAAGTACGAGGAAGTTCCCTCATTAGGTGGTGACTGAAAAAATGATATTAAAAGAAAACTACTGTTGGATACAAAAATGAAAATCTTTAATTCTATGCAGAACTGACTATAACCAACACCAATAATCATATTCTCAAAGTTGTGCTGGTATCATATTAACTCACAAGAATGCTTTTCAGTATGTTTTTACTATTATTCTGTAAGCTGTATGCTGTGCCTGCTATGCTACCTAGTATTTTGCTTGTTTACCAGAAAACTAACTCTGCACACGAAAATACCAATACCAAGTTTAATTTGTAGCATCAGGTTCAATTAAAACGTGTTAATTGTGAATATCAAGAATATCATATCCCACATGTATTCAATTCAAACAGCCTTGCCAAAATCCACATCATTTATCTCATGTGATTTTATTTGCTGATTCAGCCGATTATTCCCATAGAAATTATATTTCTGGCATATGTACCTGTAGCTGCTATAAGGGTCTTAAAGGTGCAGGGGTTTCATGTCTAAGACATCTGGTTTACATTAGTTATTTTTTGTTTATTCTCTTTTTTCATTGGATTTTCATAGAGACCATATTATGTAATAGCTGTAAGTGATTGGGGTACATGAAAGTTGATCGCAAAATATCCTTTACAGCAACGGCAGTCACAGGAGATTTAAAATTATTTGATGATATGAAAAAGAAAAAGTTGCAGTGAATACTGATAGTATAAAAATGCATCATTTCTTTGCATTCTTACTTTTTTAATTGTACTGGAACAGAGATAGTATGCAAATACCCAATTCAAAGAAAGCAGTGTACACAACATTTTGATTCACGAAATCAGTAAATACCAGTTTGCTAAACCTGCCTTTCATCTAAGCACAACAAATAATAGTATAAAGTTCATAGCACTCTACATATTTGCCTGTGTCTTACATTTAAGAGGACTAACAACACCCAATTTAATTGGCCACGCCCATTTATATGTTGTTGAGCTACAGTCAGATTTTACCGTGGATCCGCGCCTGCCGTGGATTACCACTCACCTGAAACGAATGATTAGATCAAGGGATAAACTCAAGGCTGTAGCTAGTAAGAAAAAATCTGAGATCCTCCTGACAGTTTAAAAACAAATTAGAAATAAAGTGAATAGCACCGTTAAAACACTTAAAAGAGAATACTATGCTGACAAGATCAAAGCATCTGAAGGAAACTTGAAAGAAACATGGCAATTATTAACAAGTTGGTAAACCAAAGATCAAAAACGACAACTATTAGCTCTCTATCCAATGATAACCAGCTCATCGTGACTCCTCAGGACATAGCAAACAAGATGAATAACTTCTTCTGCACTGTGGGTGATCAACTAAGTAAGGAAATTCCGGATACCAGAAACTCACTCCTTGAAGGTAGTATTAATGTACATCCGGAAAATTTGTCATTTGTATTTTCTGCTATATCACCTCAACAACTTATTAAAGCTATGAATAAGTTTAAGACCTCTAAGAGCTTTGGCATTGATCTTATATCCATTTATTTTCTCAAACTAGGTATGCCAATTCTAGCAGTCCTCTTAGCCAAATATTTAATCTATCTATGTCTCAGGGGATATTTCCTGATGGTCGGAAAATTGCAAGCGTTGCTCCTGTTCATAAAAGTGGTCCAACTGATGATCAATCTAATAACAGACCCATCTCGGTCTTACCAGTTGTTGCTCGTCTATTTGAAAAAACTAGTTTTTGATCAGATGTATTCCTTTCTTAACGAGAATAAGCTTATTTATTCAAAGCAATAAGGTTTTAGATCGATGCACTCAGTTCTAAGTTGCCTACTAAAATGCACGAATGATTGGTATCTTGACATCGACAAAGGCAATTTTACATGAGTTACATTTATAGATCTAAAGAAGACCTTCGACACAGTAAATCATGAGATTCTACTCAAGATTTATTTATATGAAATAAAAGATAAAGAACTCTGCTGGTTTCGGTCTTATCTTTCACACAGAAAGCAATGTTGTAAGGTAGGTGGGCAGATTTCCACATTTGAAGACATAAGATATGGGATTCCTCAAGGTTCATGCTTAGGGCCCTTTCTCTTTCTAATATACATCAATGACCTACATCTATCTTTAAATTACTCTGATGTAAACATGTATGCTGATGATACCAGCATCTCCATTTCGTCGGACTCGATCCCAGAAATTAATAAAAGTGTAAATTATGACCTTCTCTGTCAACTACAAAATCGCGCTGCTAGGATAGCTACAAATAGCCCTTACGATGCGCCGTCGCAGCCACTGCTAGAAAAACTAGGATGGCAACCTATAAAAGAACTTATTAATATTGAAACGACCATGATGGTGTATCGATCAATGAATAATGAAGCACCCAGCTACCTTACGAATTTATTCGAAAGGTTGTCTCAAAATACTGTTAGGGAGCTTCGAAATACTAAGACAGATCTTAAATTGCTTCTAGTAAACACTTTCAGAGGTCAGGAATGCTTCTTTTATAGAGGAGCACGACTCTGGAACAATCTAAGTGCTGGTGCGAAAAATGCGCAAACTAAATTTCAGTTCAAAAATGCATACAATATCAGTAAGGAATCCTTTGTTAACTCCATTACTTTTTAATTACTCTTTAATTTTCTTTGCTATTGTATTATTGTATGTAGTTCTTATTGTAATTTCTTTTTTATGACTGTAATTAGATTATTTAGTTTCTTGATATATATATTTATTTCTTGCAGGGCAGTATAAAAATCAGTTCTTAGCTGCATACTTTACACTGCTTAAAGAATTCAAAATGAAATGAAATGAAATGAGAGAACAAGGAAGCAGAGAGCGGAAATGAACGGCAGCAAATAAAGGTAATGTGAAGGTGTGACGTAATGGTCCTTTGTTCGTGTTTGATTGGCGGTGTGTATTGACGGATGAGAAGGACACCCTGTCGAGAGAGAGAGAACATGGCCTAAACTATGGTGTTTACATTCACAAACCGATGAAAAGCATTCGATCCGTAGATGGACAATGACCTACGCTACAATGTTTACGTTCACAGAAACTATTTCAACACTTTCTCCATTTTGAAAACGACTTTTCCACCAACTTTTCCATTTTGATGGTTCAGTTACGACATCTTTCGCTCTAACAACTTTTCCAATGACGAACACATTATGTTCTGAAATCTGTGGAATAAATTCCAACAAAGACCTAACGATCCTAAGTATGACCATAGGTTTAGCTAGGCTATTACATTTTCAATATTCGAGCTATCCAGCAGGCGAGTTATGGAATATCACTTTTATATTGAATTCTATCTCTGCTCGCTCTGTTCAATGCGATGTGACTTTCTTCCCAACTGTAGCGTAAAATGAATACGAGGATACGACGCTACATTCCCTAATCGTCTAATCGCAGCGTAAAATGAAAACAAGGTTATGACGACGCTTTCCCTAAGTGTAGCGAAAATGAAAGGAGGATAAGACGACGCTTTCCCAAATTGTAGCGTGAGAGTTTGTGCCACTATGCTTTCCGGAATTAATGGTCGTACTTTACGCCGATGCTTTCCAGAAAGCATGGTCGTAATACTGTTCGACGATGCTTTCCGGACAGCGGGACCGTAGAACTACGATGGCCTACCATTACGACGGCCCCTACGCCACGCTATGCATTTTGCCCTGCGATTTCAAAGCCTGACGCTTGGGGTGTGATAGCTGGAGATAAGCACTTGAAGCAGAAACAAGAGTAAACAACAGAAGAGAATTTAAAAAAGGAAAGTAAAGAGCTTGTTGGACATTAGATCTTGTTCTATAACTTGGAAAGGTGCTTAGCAGTTCGTAGAATTACACTTTGGAAGAGAATGTAACATAAATTGTACTGTTGTAAAATTTGTATGTGTTTGAAATACTCCATATTCTTTTGAAAACTGATCTCATATTTCTGCTCACCATACTAACCACTGAATGTACTAATAACAACCAAATGGTAGAGAGACAGGATTTCAATTGATCTGCTAACTGGCACTTTACATCTCTGTCAATTGATGTTGGGGAAATTTTTACTTATTTCCCGCGCGCTGGAATATGTTATGACCCTCTGAGCGGACCACAACTCCAGAGAATTCCCTGTTCTTTATATTAAAGGAAAATGGCATAAGACAAGAAAACCTTAGATTACTTTTTGACATTTTTTAACTCCACAAACAACAATCAACATATTTCCATATATAAATAAAGGCGATAAATTCGATAAGATGACGTTCTTGACTACTGCAAATGAGAGTCTCACGTAAACACATCCAATATTCCGCGAATTCGACGGCGAGATTAGAGACAATAAATTGTTCTCGAAATGTCTTGATAAATTCCGTATACTTGCTACCACGATAATAGTTCTGTTAAGCGAATTCTTGTTTGAGCGAACGAGTGCGAGTTAAAACCAATATGCGTCCTTTCGTGATCGATTCAAAGGCTAAGTGTCGGCTCTATGTGAAGCTCCGATATTATTAGCTATCGTTAAAACGGATGCGCAGTCTGGCTATATGACGTAATGCTTCAATTGATGAAGCTCCACGTATTCTTGGAGTTTAAGGTTCCAGTTTTGATCGATAATGTGGAATAAGAGTTTTAGGACATGTTTTGAGAACTTTGTCTGGAAAGAAACGATAACCATGATATCAAAATCCATAGCCATGTCTTTATCTAGTGATGATATTGAAATTGTTACCTCACAGTTGCATACGAATACATGCATCTAACATATGTTGTGAACTCCACATCAAAGGTTGGGGCATCAAAAGCCCCGTTCACACACTCTAATTACTTATGTGATCTCATAAAATGAAGCCGGCAGATTGAATACTAAGTGCAATCTCACTGTTTATTCGAATAACAGATAAGGTTAATACGCCGAGAAATTGTTTACCCTCGTGTACTAAGCGCCATGTAGTACTATTAACTGATTAATACAAATAGGTGTTTGTTTCTGGGAATATATTCTTGTGTTGATAACAGTTTACTACCTTCACTTAAGACCCGGTGAAAGTGGTTGAAGTGTCTCCATTAGTGATAGTTGATTCTAGATTTACCTGAAACCGCCACCCAGTTATTGAAATTTATAGAAGATTGCACTTAAACTAAATGCGTGAGTGGCTCGCGTGACATTCCTTTCATTTGTTTAGCAATCCGCAATTCGAAGTCAGACAGCAGAATATTCTGCAAACTCATTGAGCTGGAACTGGCATTCACTTGCCATTAGATGCAGCTTGTTACAATGATGCGGCAACAACTATTATTCATACTTTTAGCTTCTTCTTCACTTTTGCTCGTATACTTTACGTTACAACCTCTACACATATTGCCAGAAACTGGAAGACCTATTTTCATTTTGACACATTTCATCAGCAAGAGTGATAACGATCCATGGAGAGATTGTCCAAGCTTGGAGTTGGCACTACGGACAAGTAGTCATCCAAAGTTGATTAAGTTATATTCAACGTGGTTTCTTAAAGGTCTGAAGCTCTTCTGGCCAGAGCATTTACTAAACTTGACACTTGTGTTGGATGATGAAAGCAAAGAAGATCATGCCGCTGCCGAGCAATTAGCAAATCTGTGGCCTTACCCAAAAATTGCGTACAGAACTCCCGGTGATCCTTCTGTTTACACATTCAACCAACGGAGGAGAATGTTTTTAAGTTACTTCTACCCAGAAGAGTATGTAAGTGCTGAGTATGTTGGTTTTGTTGATACGGACACTTTGTTCACTACTGTAGTTACACCACAGATGTTATTTGTTGAAGGTAAGCCGACCATACAAGCAAAAATAGGCCAACCGTACTTTGAACAGACCTTGGAATGCTGGTCAGATATAACTGAGTACTTTATAGGTGAGAAAGAAGCCTTGCAATGTATGACATATTTTCCAGTTATATTCAAAGTGCAGCATGTTGTTGAGATGAGAAAGTTTGCAGAGAAGCGACTTGGTAAACCCTTTCTCGAGTTATTTAAGAAGAGTTTTGATTTTCGGAATAAATATCCGTGGACTGACTGTTTTTGTCAATATAGCATCATTTGTAATTATTTGTGGTATCATCACAGAGATGAGTATGACTTTCATTTGCAGATGATTCCAGACGGAAATTGGAGTGGGGAACATCGCCGTGAATCTCAGCAGACAGTCGAGTACTTTAAGAATATTGATCCTAAGTATCTGATACCGAAGCCTCGGGTATCAATGCATGCAAAATATTACATAGAGGGTGGACGCTTCATATCGACAAATGACGACATTTCCAAAGATCCGTACTTTACACACTTGAAACGACGAGTACGAGAAGGACTTTGTCATTCAATATTGTTTGACCGGTGCCCAGAGCAGTGCACAGATATTGATAAGAACTCAGTGCAATTGTCGATTTACTCTTTCGAGATGGCTAGTTGGGCGTGGGATAAACGATGTTTTGAGGAGCAGAGGAAGCATTATGAAGATGTGAAGAGGCTGATAAGTTACAACGAAAGGCATGGTAGGAAAATGTTTGGCATCAAGAATTACGTAGGTGCTTGCAATGAAACATTCGAATTCAAACCCTAAGCTGTATACATAAGGCTAGTATTAGCATCGCTGGTTTTTCAAAGAGGAGTCGAAAGCATTTCATTTTTCCCACTTGTACAATCTTTATGCATCATTCAGATCCTTCCCACTAGAAGCGTGCTGTGCGTACCCATAACGGTGAATCCAATATTGGGGAACAACTCTTGGAAGAGAGAGGCTTTTCGAAGGGAAGTATCAGGCCGGATTTGCCACCAAATCAGGGGAAATGAGGGAATGCTTAGTTGATCATGGCATATCAGGGGAAAAATAGAGATTTTTCGAAAAATCGGAGAAAGTCAGGGAAGTTGTTCTCATTTTTCACAAGAAAAATCGCATGCTTGATCAGGTCGTATCACTTTGGCATATTTTGCAATTCCTAATTCCATTGATTATCACTTTACTTCTATGAAATTTATCTTGGAACTTTAGTAGGGGATGGGACTGTTCTACTCAAATTATTCAAATACCTTGGAGTTGAGCTACAAATTCAAGAAATTTTTCTATTTCTGTTGACTTTCAACACTTCTTCGCTTAAGCATTATTTAAATTAAACGAAGTAAAAATATGTTAAGCAGTATACCAATTTGTACAGTATATAGACTCTATTGGATAAAAAGCTGATTTTATCTTCAAATTGATATCTTGTGCATTCCAACATTCTAAGTCATTTAAGCAAATTGGATTGCCTAAAAGATTTGATTACTTGATGTTCACAATTAATACGTTCTAATTGAACCTGATGCTACAAAGTAAACTTGGTATTGGTGTTTTCATATGCAGAGTTAGTTTTCTGGTAAAAAAGCAAAACAGTAAGTGTTGTGTTTTCGCCTCACAAAGATCCAAGAATTAAATAAACGAGAGATACACTCTAGGATTATCTATCGCAAAACTCAATCTTGAAAAACACATTCTCACAAACAAAACACCTCAATGCTTTTTAACTTAAATGTCCATTGTTCTAGGTGTTATGAAAAAGCGTATAGCACAAAGATAATTATTTAGGCCTAACATGCTTGACTACATAACAGTAAGTATTATAGCAGGCGCAGCATACAGCTTACAGAATAATTATAAAAACATACTGAAAAGTATTCTCGTGAGTATATATGATGCCAGCACAACTTTGTGAATATGACTTTTGGTGCTGAATATAGTCAATCCTGCATGGAACTAAAAAGAGTTCCCAATATTATCCATATGCAACCATAATGCTTGGACACACTCATACTTGTATCCAACATTAGTCTTCTTTTAGTATCATTTTCTCAGTCGCTTTCCAATGAGGGAACTTCCTCACACTTGTCGTAGCAGAGGCAGAACAAGGGATTTTCCGTATGGTATACCTGCTACTTAAATTGGTCGGCGAACATACTAAAGACTACAACGGACGGCGAAGGGGGCCTAAAAGTCCATGCAATCTGACTGCATTAGAGTGCAGCATTCACTCACCTATACTGAATTAAGATTCACTGCTCATGAAAGTTTGGATTTTTGGCAACTGCAGACTCTGCACTTTCAAAATGTATGTTAAGTTGACATCTTCCCTAGGAAATTGTGCGTCTTTATAGAAGACTGTCTCTTTCTGCACCTGATAGTACCTCATCTTTTATGAGACTTTTCATCTTTTCAAGATAATGTGAGAAGTATTTGCCATTATCACAAACACAAACATTACACCATTCCTCTCCGGGCTGGCAGTTGGAATCGAATTTCGTCGGTAATCAGTATTTTACATAAGTCAACGTTAGTTTATTTTTAGATTTTTGAGCAACAGTCAACTATGCTTGTGATTGGACTGCAACATTTGAGCACCAGTCAATTCAGATTCTGATTGGCAAGTTTGAACTGACTGTTGCTCGCGCCAAAGTTTGTGTTGCGCTCAAGAGGAAATTTACGGACTAGTGCATTCGAGGCGATTCCTCATGATGACAGAAAACGGTTTTTAGCGAAAGATCATCCCTGGGCATTCCCTTCGAATTTACGTCAGAGTAGCGGGAGGCATACCCTATGGATACTGTTGTTATTTCCTATTCAATGAAATCATAGCAGATTTCGTCTATATTTATTGAAGGAGTAATCTTCTTCGTATCGCTTCGATGTAGCAGTTGGATGAATCATTACTTTTTAAAACTTTTTTGTACATTTTCCCTTAAAATATGACCGATGCTTGAGCTACGTTCGCTACAGGCTGGATCCGCGCCTGATGTTTGCAGCCATAAGTCCACCAGTTAACTCTAACCGTGCCATAGGTGTGTTCTTCTTTGAAACTCTTGACTTTGATGTTAATAGTCCCATCACTCTGTTACTTTCATTTTCAACAATGGTTATTGTTACTGTGGAACAAGCGATCTCACTTGCATCTGCAAACTGGTGTATACGAACAGCTTTGACCCTTTTCTCTGTTTTGATCAAACTTTTCTTGGCATTCGTACGTTTTTAAGTTGACTGGTCCATTTTAGCCAATCTTTTTTGACAGACGGAGAAACTTCCTTGTTCCATTGACTACCTTCCTCACGTGCCTCTCTGTAGATACGCTTTTCTTCAGCAATTGTTGGTGACATCAACCCCAATGGATCATAAATACTCCCTAACATACTCAAAATTGATCTCTTTGTTATTATTTCATAGAATCATTCTCTTTATCCCACTTATGGCTAATATCTTGCTTGGGTTTTGCATTCCATCACTCTCTAGCTCTTTGATATCAGATTCCCATTTGTGGACAGGAAACTTCCCTTTCTCCAGAATATCTGTTGCCTCGATCTTTAATGTATCCAACTGTTCTTTGCAGTGTCCTGTTGTCATAAGGTTGTCTACGTAAGTGTTCTCTAGCAAATCTTCCACTGTTTCCTCATAAATGTCTTTGTACTGGTCAATATGATACCTCAGTGTAGCTCTTAAAATGAATGAAAAGGCTTCGGCTCCAAATGGAACTCTTGCAAAGCGTAGATGCTCTTCTTTGTTATTGATTTTAAATAGAAACCTAAATGCATCTCTATCCTCTTGAGCTATGCCTATCTGTAGGAATGCTTTTTGCAAGTCTCCGATTTACAAATGTGCAGACATTCTTACTCTGGCCATAATATCCCATAGTTTGGGGTTGCAAAGCTGGGCCAGTGTACATACATTCATTAGGGCTGTTTCCCATTGGACTTGGCCTAGCACTCGCATCAAACACAATGCGTACTTTTGTTGTTACTGCCTCTTCTCTAACTACTGATTTATGAGGAAGATAGAATACTCTCCCCTCACCAGTCTCTCCGTCTGGTACCTTCTCTACTATCCCCTCCATCAGCTATGTATCTACTATGTTTTGATATGCTGTTTTTAATTCTGGGTTTCTATTCATTCTTCTCTCTACACTCTTAAGACGTGATCTACTTGTGCTTCATTACTGTCTGTTATCCTGCTTCCTGTAACCCAGGGTATTTTTACTTCATATCTCCCATCTTTACTCTCAACTATGCTCTCATTAAATTCTCCATGAATGTCTGACAGATCGTCTTCTCCCCTACCTTCTACTCCAAGAATATCAAGACTGTAAAGTCTCTTAAAATTTTTGCTATCTTTCACATACATGCATGTGTCACTTGTTCTGTTTCCTCCATGAATATCATACCCGAATGTTGTACCTTCTACTATTGGCTCTCCTTTCTTGCCTTTGCAAACTTCCTCAGTTCTAATTTTGCAGTAAGTACTACCTCCCAATATCAAATGAATAGTGTATTTGATGCTTGCATGTGTGTAAAATCTTTTATCTCTTGTATGATTAAACTTCTCTTTCAGTTCCTTTATACTTGGCCTTTCAACGGTGGTAAAGTCTGGCAAATCTACTCCTGTTACTTCAATTCTCTCACTTGATATCCCATCCAGTGAATTGATTGCTATCTGGTAAATTGGTAATGATTGTTTCTTGGTTCCGTTTACTGTCATTAGATGTCTCACTTCATACCTGATTGGTTTTAGCTGTAGTGTTTTGCAGCATCCTTTGAAATGAAATCTCTTCCAGCACCAATGTCTAAATGTGCCCAGAAAGTTTTACCCTGTAATTTCAATGGGACAATGGCTGGCAATGTTTTCTCTTCAATCAACTGAGGCTGCTTTGTGTACCACGTTGAGCTGGCTTGTTCTTTCATATCACATAGACTTGTATGATATTTTGATTTGCACTTAAAGCAGCCTCTGCTGTGACACTTATTTTCTCTGTGCCCGTGTTTCCCAGAGATGAAGCACAACTTTCTTTCCACAAAGAATTTCTTTCTCTTTTCCAGTGTGTCATATGTTTGGCATGCATCTCCTCAATGGCTTTCTTTGCAAAAAGTACAATTTGGTCCTTGTCTACCTCGCTTTGATACTGAAAATTTTCCCTCTCCTTTGGAAAACCAGTGCTTTTCTCTCTTTGTTGTCTGGTAGACTGTCCATTTATTCTTCAGGTTTACTTCTCTTTAGCCACTTTGTTAGATTTTCAATTAGAGCTCCCATGTCCCATTGCTCAAAATTCATCATCCGTACGTACAACATCTGGTTTGACGTGGGGCAGCTTGTTTATTGTTGTCATTATAAGACCTGTGAGTGTATCTCCCTTTCCTAGTGTTTGCAGTGCATCAAAGCTCTTGCTGAGTTTCTCATAAAAACTTAATGTCTTCCAGTAACTTGTTCCTCGTATTACAGGCAAGCTAATAATCTCATTGACATTTGCATTTACTACCATTTGGGTTTGACCATACTCTTTGGCCAGTCTTTCCCAAGTTGTCTTGTAGCCAACAGGGTCAGGCCTCAAGTTGGAAACTTTATCTCACACTTTTGGGCACACCATCTCTAGTAGGTAGCCAAATTTCACTTCGTCTGTTACGTTTTTGTTGTGCGCCTGTGTAATAAACATATTTTCAAACCTTACCCAGTCACTTGCTGTACCATTAAATGCCATTATTCTCAACTTTGGTAATTTTGCCTGATCAATTTGGTGACTTTCCTCCATCTCCATTTTCTTTTCTACAATTTCTAGCTCTGCTTTCATTTTCTGTTTCATAGTTGTTTTTCTAGTTCAAACCGTTGTCTCCTATTAATTTCCTCAAACTTTGCTTGTTGCTCTTGGACTTCTGCTAATCTTCGTTGTTTAATGTCATGTTTGAGTTGTGTTTCCCTAAAGATTTCTCTCTTTTTGTCTTGTACTTGTTTACTTTGCTGTTTTTTCAGAACATTCACTAGCCTTTCCTTCCACTCAATCAATGGCGTATACACTTCCTTAATGTTCCTCTACCACTGTCTTACATCTCTACTTGTTTCTCCCTCACTGATTTTCAGTTCTTGTACCTGTGAACTTAAGGCTAATATTTTACCTTGTAGACTTTCCATTCTTTCCAAAACTAACTTAATTTCTTCAATGTAATTGTCCTGAATCAGGTCATAGATTTGCTCCGAATAAAATGCCAGCTTCGTTATTTCAATGCCAATTTTCCTCTCTAACTTTTGCCTTTCACCACTCCCTACCAATTCCGTTACCCCCCTGGTACCCTCAACCTCTCCCTGAGCACTAGCATCAGATATAGACATTCTAACTTACTGGGGCCCCTTTTACTTTATCACAATGCAAATCATGTAAGACCTTGCTATGACTACGCCAGAAATTTCAGGTTCTCACAAATGAAAAATAACAGCTAATCTTGTCTTAACAGACGTGTCCTGGCAGGGTCGCCACTTATATACCAATGTGTACAGTATATAGACTCACAGTCACGATACTAAACTATGTTGACCGAAATAACTCCCTCTCCACTTATAAAATGCTCACGATCAACTCTTCTCTCAGAAAACGTGCTCTCAAAACCTAAACGAGGCTAAACTAAAATGTCTCTAAAGCGTCCAAACCTGCACAGCTGTATGATGTTTGGGTTTTCCCGATGGTTAATCTATTTTTCCGCTATTAAACTAAGTCATTCGAACGCCTAGTCCTCTAAAGAGCAAACAAATAAAAACAACCACATTATGTGGGAGAAAAAGTAAGTGATTCGTGGCAACAAGTGCGCCCGGTTCCAGGGCCTGAAAAACACGTTGAATTGGGAAAATATCCCATTTGGGGGAAGGTTAACCAAAAATTCCACTAGCTGAATCTATGGAAAAAGTGTGAACCAAGGGCCCAGAGAACACTTGCTGCCACTAATTACACTTGTGTAATCCCCATAGACGAAGCAAAAGAGCTTGTCGACAAGTGGCAATAGCAAGGACCCTAAGGGGGGAACTAAGCCTAGCTTTGGATAGGGGTATGCCATTTTGATTTAATACCTGGACCCATAACTCCGTCCATATTTGAAAATGCGACCCATAATTCCACAAATATGATGAAAACCATGCCCATAACCCCACAAAGCAAAGAACATTTTTCAAGAAACAGCCAACGTTTTGCAACATATACCAAAAATGGAGCCCATAATTCTGCACTTTTCTTCAAATGGTACCCATAATTCTGTACAGATTTCAAACACTGATACCCATAATTCAGCACCTTTCCGGGAAAAGGTACCTCTAAATAGTGGCACGTTCCCTTATCCCAAACCTATTTAAGTTACCCCCCCCGAGCAAGGATCACTGCACCGAAAGTGAGGCATGCCGCAGCAGCTGATGTATGGAACCGGGAACATGCGTATGCATGCATAACTTGAGAGTCTAGTAGAAAGCTCAGAAAAGCTAGTTCTGTTGACTGGCCTGCCCGACTGCAGAATATGGCCTTTCTCGATGAGGTTTCGAGTGTGCACGAGCAGAAGGTCAGGTGTGCAACTGTGCACTTGTTCTCAGGTGTGCACTTGCAGTGCTTGCTTGATATTTGATTTACAAAGTATTGCGAACTTATTTATTTTGTTTTGTTTCTCACCTTGAAAGGTTCTATACCGAATAGCATGCACATCATTGGTGCAAGAATACTTAATTATTATCGTTATGATAGTTGGAAAATATTTAAGTTCACCTAGTAAACCACGCCATGTTGCCTTTCAACGCCCATTTCTAGGAGTGCATTATCATTTCGCAAACTTCGCTCTATTTACTTCTATTTAAAATGCGGTAGAATGGGGCTTGCTTTGTCCCCCGTCGCAATTTTTTCAATATACAAGTTCCTCAATTAGTGGATCCAAGCCAGGTTGCATCAATTTCAGCAGCCGCGCACTTAAAATATCACTTTTTCGAACCTAATGGGGATGGCCGCCACTGATCCAAACAAGGATAAATAATATGGGTTACATTAATATGGATTACTTTTTGATAAATCTGTAATGCGGTAATCTCTTCAAAACATGACAGTGAAACCCATGTTTCCAGATCTTATCCCTGATTCGTGCTTCTATCAGACACAAACCTATAACCATAAGGGGGAGACACCCCCTTGTTCTCCTGGTTACGCCACCGCAATCAGTCCATTATTATCATCAAACACTTTTCAACCTAAGTCATTTACATGTTTTTTTATAAGCATAGCGTTTATAAGCATATCCAGGCTCAGATAGGACATTTTTTTAAGCATATGCTAAACATATTCCCCAGCATTGGTATTTATACTTTTGTAGTGTCGTTTTTAGTTCTGAGGTGTTTGAAACAAACAAAACATAATAGATTAAAGATAGATTAAAGATTAAAGTACTGTTTATGCTATATTTATATTTAACATATTTAAAATTGTGTTTTTTGCATACAAAATGTTTGAATCAACCAGTTTAAATCTATTGAATCAACCTTAACCTTGAAACCTTTTCACGTACCATAAAAATTTAGATCTAACCTTTTTTCTAAAAATAAGCATAATTTAAGCATATTTTAAGCCTGTCTGAGTTTCCTTGCTAAGCATACCTCAGCCAATTTTCAAAAATTTGCATGCTTATAAAAAAACCATGTAGATTTGACCTTATGCCAGTAGGGACTACTTTAGCTTCTGGAAATAACCAGGGAAGTTACTTTTGACCACGTAGTTTTTGGCGCCAAACTAAGCAGAGTTGATATCAGCGTGTTTGAAGTTAACTCAGATTAAAACGCCAAATGAGATTTCGACATTGGGAAAGATGTTAAAAAGACCCGAGTGGGTCTTTTCCAAAGAGCTGCGAGTCCTAATTAGTTTTGAAGATTTACTGAGAGGCATTAGTAAGTAAATTGGCTAGATTAATTCGAGGTTCTTCACACTAAATCGTACGCTTTCCAACCACACGGCCTAGACTTCAAATAGGTAACGGTATTTAATTTATGCAGCAGTCCCCAATTCCTTTGTAACCACTTGACATATACTATCAATTTCGTCATTAAACTTGAAATTATACTTTTGCATTACTGTTTGATAACGTGATAAGACAAGTAAAAAACATACCGAGCTGCGACTACCTGCAATCTCGTGCTTAATGGATGCCAAGTCCTCTTTATCCAGCTGTTTTCTGTTTTGAATGACAGCATTAGTAGTCTCACAGAGCTTCCCAAGGAACTGAAGACAGAACAGTCCTTGACAACTTTTGTTATTTAATGTACCAAGGAAGTAAATTCTTAGTGTATTATTACCCAAGTATCATAAAATTGGTCAGTGCCAGACACTGACACATAGACAAATTTAGAGTCAGCGGAGTGTAACGACAGTTTAATGACCAAGTTATATGTAAAACATGGAACAGACTATGGCTCAAATGGAAAAAAGACTTGATGCTATATTTGTCAGATGAAAGAATGCAAATTTTTAGCTTCTGGTATATAAATTTGTTATGACGTGCCGTTGCTCAATCAATTCTCTTCCCATTCAATTGCTTATATTCATTTGTTTATTTATTCAGCAAATTGCATATACAACAAGGTTGATACCTAGCTTTTTCCTGATTGTTCTTGGTTGTATGAACTCTGGAAGGGTTTGTCTAATCATATCTGCACATTTAATTACCTGTTCGTACTAAATTACTATCCTCCTAGATACCAAAACAACAAGCACCTGAGGGGTGTACTTCAATTCATTCTGATAACCCATACCTTGAACTAACTTACCGCTACAGGTCCAAGCGCAGCAGATTCAGTCAACAGCATTCAAGCATACACCATTGATCTAGCCATGTATAAATAACAAAGACTTCGAATGGTAGCAAAGTTAATCCAGACTGTAAGCTGGTACGAAGAAGCACTTAAAGCAATCGTCATTCGATGGGTTCGCTATAGGGGATAACAACGAGATTTTCGGTCCTTGAAACCCAAGGAACCCTCCTTCGTGTACGGTGTACACGCTTTTTCAAAAGTAACCAAGCTCAAGACTTAGTCCCAAAAGTTCCTTATTTTTGGACTTCCAATGGTGAAATTGCAGCACAAAAAATTCCTTAATAGTTCCCTAATTTTCACTCCACACTTAGTCCCACACATATGGCACAGACACAAGTAAACAGTCTGAATTTTTCTTTTAATTTTGGCTATAACTTAAGAAACATGAAGCATGAAACACTTGACACAAACAAAGCAAACAATCTAAGCTGGTTTTAGCTGTAAATGTTTGGACTAATTCTTGATTGATTGTTGCTTTAAAAATTTTCGATTTGAAAAGTTCCTTAATGAAAGTTCAATTATAGTATAAGTTCTTTAAATATTTTGGCACTCTACATGTAGGTTCCTTAAAAAGTGGTTCCTTATAACAGAAGAGTGCAAGAAGTCAATCGGACAAGACAGTCGGCAACAGACTATTTACAAACAATGCAGATTTACATAAGTTAATTTCTAAATTCAGAGGAAATTGTCATACAAAACATATCATTACACATTAAAGTACCTAAATCCAATTACGTTACGGGCAAAACGGCTTGTCTCAACCATTCTAGGTGATCTTAAGCTCTCTACTATAAAATGTCATCATCGTCGAGGGTTTAGAAGACTCCCTTTGCACGAAATATTTCAAAAAAGAAAAAAAACTCAGTGTTCTATTACAGGCAGTGGTCCAAAGCATCAAATACTCAATCAACGCTTAAAAACAAACTTTAGATGACATTGTTCAACCACAGTGCAACAAGTGCTGGTGTATTTTGATTGAGATAAAAACATTTCCATAAGAAATAAATAATTCTTCCAAAGTTTCTCAATAGAATACAATTAGATAAGATGCGTAAAAAGACAACTATTTGTTTAATATTGCAAAACATATTTCAGATTCATCATCCATCATCAGTTGCTAATACAGATTAAAGATGTAATCATTGGAACAGCTATTTGTTTTATAGATAATATAGATATAGATATAGCTATTCTAATGATTACACCTTTAGCCTGCATTAGCAATTGATGATGGATGATGAATCCGAAACATGTTTTGCAAAAGTACACAAATAGATGTCTTTTTGTGCATCGTATCTAATTTTATTTCCATAAGAGAGGTGTAAAATCCAACTTCTAGACCTCAGTATTTCTGTAGGACACACAGTGCAGAATGTAGTAACACTAACCCCGATGTAGGGAGTATTACTTTTTCTAAGCGTCGCTGTCCATCGTGCGCAAGAGTAAAAAATAAAATGAAATGAAACAACTCATTGCATTTGCCCTTATAATCTTACCAGGTTCCCTGTCCACTGTTTCTAGCTTCAAATTGCAAAAATAAAACAATGTGTAAGTAACTTTAGCAAGCAACGGGATGCAGCAACTGAATCAAACATTCAGTCATAAAGCATTTCAGTGTACGTACAAAGTGGCCAGATAAATTATAAAGCATTTTACTTGTAATACAGTCGTAGATATACAAGAAAAAGACGATTCTACAAGTCTAAAATCAATGCAACAAGAGTAAAAAAGTGATGCATTTCATAATGATGCATTCCTGGAATAACCTAATATGCAATACTTTGCAAAAAAAGATAAGAGATCACAAATTTCACGAGCATATAAACAATATCAAGCTGCTGCCTTTTGCTTAGAAGATTTCCTGGCTCGTGCAGCCTCAAGCAGAACAAGAGGCTCTTTCGTGACAGTACCCTTGTATCTCTTTCCAACAAGTTCCACTTCGACTTCTGTGCCAATGTCCTGAAATATTGTTGGCAAATAAGCATATGCAATGCTCCTTTGGACTTGGTATCCATACGCACCTGAAGTGGTGTTTCCAACAACCTAGAAAGATACGATAAATGAACTGGTGCTCTCAGAGCTCAAAAGGGATGACACTACCTGCCAGTGGTTCTGGTGGTACTTTTGGAAAGCAAAACTATGGGCAATACCACACATTCCTTCCTTCGGCGAACCAAGGACATACCTTTGGATGAATTCAGTTCATCTCGATTCATAAAAAATAATAGTTTCGGGAATGGCTAACATACTATATAAATAAAAAGGAATAAATGGGCCAACGCAATTTGCAGTTAAATACTTATGTACTAAGGTGGATTCGAACCCAAGCTCACAGACTGTCCAATCCTCATAACAACCCTGTCTAGGCACTACACAAGAAAACAATTCCCAGCATCTGAGAGGCGCGATATCATAAAACAATAGAGTTCGATAGCGCTAGTGGCTAATAATAGACGATAAGTGTTCAGAATGACTAATTCAGGTTTCCATTTTGCTCTAATTGCCAATCAAGTGGAAAACTGTCTGCAATACGTCCATGAGAAAAAGTCAATTCATTTAATGGGGGGGGGGGGGGGGGCTTCTCGCAAAAGAAAGCGAAATATCTTTGAATATTTCTTTAGAGATAGAATGAAAAACTGGGTTCAATAAGCAAAGATGCTCTGTTTATCATCCAAGCTGAAAGAACCCCTGTCCTCCTAGGTGAGCTACCACGCTTATAGCCAACGTGGAGTTCATTGGCTAATTAGTCGTTTCTGGGGAAAATTGCTCATTCACTTCGCATACCTATTAAGTTTGAACCAATTAAAAGCCCTGCATATAGTCTAAGTTGCTTCTTTCTTGTACCCGACTTCATCTTACTGTTTATTGTCTTCTAATAGCGCTTCTTGAATTGGTTTGTCTGTAGCGAGTCCTTACTGTAGCTATATGGAATCCCTGGCACTTATGCTCTTGCCAAAACATTATTCCTTAAGGAATGCTTAGATCTTGTATTTGCGCTAGTGCGAGATGCACAATAAAGCGATATGCATGTTCCAAAGCATGTGCTGCCGATGCAACATAGAGTTAGAATGGAGAGAGGTAACTATGAACACCCAATAATGTATTGAAAACTAGAAACTTTATGAGCACGTAAGAACTACAACAATGTCAAATATGACAAAATCTTAGTTCTGGTCACGTCTAGTGCTCAAAACAGGCCCAACGCGAAAAAAATCAGCTCTAAAAATCAAATAGATAAAGGTTAATTAATCCTTACCCGTCCTTCATACCAAATTGTCTCATTTCCTTCGGCATCAATACTATCAGTATCCAACGTCAAACAAACCAACTTTTTACTTAGCATTTCTTTTCGTTTTTCGAGTAAAGCGTCACGCCCAATGAAATTTACACCCTGGATCAAAAAGAAATGAAAAATTAACTTAAAATACAAACTCCTCCAAGTACTGGAGCGGAATGATGCACACAAACACACAAGCACATACCCACAAAAAAGGTTACGTGGCAATGGGTTTGTATGAAGCTCCACTCGAGAACTGTCACTCAAGATTCAAGATCAGATATCACTATTGCAAGTATCAAACGTAGAGCCTCTCTTGTTCTTTGTATTGACAGAAAATACGTGACAAAGATTTTATAGTTTTGCATAGTTTACGTTTAGAAATATCATAGATATATATCTCCATCCCAGGCTCATTGGAAATCACTCCTTTAACTGAAGTGTCCTATAGGCTTAGAAACTCAAGCCAAAGCAAGCCAAGTGAAGCCCATGAATAATTACGTCTGCAGGCAGACCATATTGACACCTAAAATATTTAACGAATCAAAAACATCTCAGCATAGTAGACACACCACAGTTCCTCGGGTATGATATAGGGATCAGGGCTAAATTGTTTGTTTTGCATCACACCCAACTATATGAAGCATTAACTTTTGCAACTGATACTTTTTCTTTGAAAATACTACTTCCAAGTTCTTGCAGTGTAGAACATTCTCTGAAAGCAATTCACGCATAAAGCAAATTACCTTGTCCAATTTGATGAAGAAATCTAGGCCTGCTTCGTACGGTCCAACATCAAGATTCATCTAAATAATGAAAAGACAAATCTAAATCTAACGCAAAATGAAAAACTTTGAATAAGACTTATAGTAAACCTTCCAGTACTTAACAGAAGTCTGGGAAAATTCAAACTATTCCAGAGGCAGGGGATCTTGTTCCAATTAATTACGGAAGTGTGAGTTAGTGGTAAAGAAGTGAAAAGATCTTCTTGGCTAACATCAAAAGGAATGGAGCTAATTACACGAGATCAAGAAATCTGTTCTTTAGGGAACTCAAACATTGTTATATAAAGTCAGATATAATTTGGCTAAATAATGATATTTGATATTGACAATATTGACAAAGAGAAAAAGTGGCGGAACGGGGGAGGGGCAAGGACGATTCTAGGAAATAAAATATGCACAATCGGCAAATCTATTTTACAAAAGTTGGCAAATTTACCAACGATCTCCTACAAAGCTTTGCAAAAATCTGTCACTAAAGTAAAGTTCATTATTACCTTTTATCCGATGGCAGAGAGCAAGAGGTATACACGTTTAAAAAATTCACAAGAAATTTGGTCTTAATATTCTGCGATCCAAAAGATCCGATATGTAATACATTTTCCATTCAATGCCAACCTAGAATCCAAGGATGAAAAATAAAAACATACCTCTGCACCCCATAATCGAAACCCTTTCTCAAGCCTCAAAGAATTGACAGCATACGATCCAAAATGTCTCATATCAAATTCTTTTCCAGCTTCGACTAAGGCTTCATATAACTGGACTGTGTCTTCGTTCTTCACGTAGAATTCCCAACCTAATTCTCCTGTAAGAAAATGGCTTTGAGAATCAAAATATACCAATAAAAAGGCCAAGTAGTATTTTGGGGAAAACTAGTCAATTTCAGCTACTTAACCAAGGGACTACACAAAAACCATACGTCTTAGTAAGTCCTATAACCAGCTGATACACGCTATTTTTTATTAGCAACAAGTATATAAGAAGCACGAGGCTCAAATAAGGCAAAAATTAAGAAACAATTAAGAAACATAGGCAGACTGAGTTTCCAAAGTATACTTGAAAAACCTGTTTTTGTGAGAAAATTATTCATTGAATTGGAAAAAAAATACAAACAACATCCGTCTCTCAAAAGTTTTTAACTAAAACTTCAATTTCCCGTCTCATAGTTGCCTTGATGCTATAGAAAATTTCAAGAATTTTAAGAAATACTTAATTACAAAGCATTTAAGGCTGGATTTGACGAACTATTAAGAAACATCCAGGCTGAAGGGAGAAAGTTTGCTTCTTACATAAAAGCGTGTAATGAAGTTAAATATTGTATCAATCCTTCCCATAATTAGTGAGTCATAATTACCTAGTTAGTAAATTCTATGAACAGAATTATATGTCATTAGATAAACCTAACTTTTATATTGTTTCTGACAACCTCCTAAATTGGTACTTTGGATAAGATGTAGGAGTGGAGCATCAAGTATTGCCTTTCACTTCTCTAGTGTTGCCACTAGGTACCCATATGCTGTTGAGTGGACAGTGAGCGAGCACCCCAACTATGATCTGAGGGTTCAACTTGGACCATTGACATTTCGCTCAGCAATCAGGCGCTCCAACCACTTTGTCACTCACCCATTCTACATATGAATCAAGCATAAAATGAGGATAAAGTTTTACCTGTATATGAAACTCTCAAAGCTAAAACAGGCACCCCTGCAACGTGCATTCTCTTGCATTTCATGAACTTGAAGCCTTTATTCGAGACATCATCTGAACTTAATTTAGCCAAAACATCTCTTGACAAAGGTCCTGCTATTGATATGCAAGCTACATCATCAGTTGAATTTGTTACCTGAACATCATTGAAACCTCTTGCATGTTCTAACATCCATCTAGAAAGAGGTTCAAGATCACAATATTAATATTCGCTGGTTTGTCCAAACAATGGAAACTTCTGATTTACACAACAGGCCTACAACAACAATTTTAGACCCAAGTCTTAGTCACCCCGGAAGGTACAAAAATAAAAGTTGAGATGCTAAAGCAACTACTCTAGATTATAGTTTTTGTGTCTTCAAGAGAAAAAGTGAGGGGCTAAAATTGGGTTACTGGCAGTGGCAATCAAACTAAGTCAAAGGATGCTACTGGAAAGACTGCTGTTTTTGCAAATAAATCAAGACAGAATGACCCTTTCCTCACCGAAGATCATGGTATTCAGATCCGCCTCCGGTAATAACAAAGTAGTGATCCGGTGCAAGTTTGGATATTGTGACTTCAGCGTAAACACGTCCTTCTGGTGTTAGCATATGGCTAACATTCACACCACCGACCTACATTTAATTGAAAATAGAAGGGAAATAACAATCTAGACTTTGCTGATACATTACAAGAGTCTCAAGCTGTTAGCTTTATACACTATGAGTAGCTCTGAGGGATCCATGCGGATCTGAAAGGTTCTGAACGGCAAGCACATTGCATCTAAAATGAATGAATGAATGAATGAATGAATGAATGAATGAATGAATGAATGATGGATGGATGGATGGATGGATGGATGGATGGATGGATGGATGGATGGATGGATGGATGGATGGATGGATGGATGGATGGATGGATGGATGGAGGGAGGGATGGATGGACGGATGGATGGGTGGATGGATGGATGGACGGATGGATAGATGGATTGATGGATGGGTGGACGGATGGATGGATAGATGGATGGATAGATGGATTGATGGATGGGTGGATAGATGGATTGATGGATGGGTGGACGGCTGGATGGATGGGTGGTTGGAAGAACATAGGTAACTAGACAAATGAAGAAGACAAAGAAATAGGAAGGAAAAACATAATACTTTTCTCACTTGGGGGAATAAAATAAGAAGACATTCCATATTAATTGGACATGGCATGCTGGTTACCAGTTCGCCTTGCTATATATTGTTCAAGTTCATTAAGTAATATCGTACCTGTGGCAATTTATTCGCAACAAGATGATCCAAGAATTCCGTAGCACCAGACCCAGTTACGTCTATTTTCGCAAATGCTGACAAGTCTGCAATACCAACACCCTTTAATACCATTTCGCATTCCCTTCCGACAGGGTTGAACCAATTCGTACGGTAATAGCTTGGTTTGTACCCTTCTTCATCCCCAGGCTGATAATACCAATGTGGCACCTCCCAGCCATTATGAAACCCCATCTCGGCTCCAGCTTTTAATGTGTGCTAGGATAAAATAAAGATAGACACAACTGCATCAATATCAAGAGACTATAATCCCCAATCCCCAGAGTCAGAGCATTTATTAACAAAGGCCTACTGACTGTTCTCTGTGATCGAAGAGATTAGTCTCAAATTCTGCCCCTTGGTCGTGATGCATCTTAGTAGGAAAGCCGAAACGTAAAATGAAGTTGTTATATAACTTGGAAGCAACAGTTTTAGCAGATTTATTCAGAGTTGCATACGTCTGAGCGAAAGCTTGTTTAAAGCGACAGTTGATAACTGTTCCCTCATACACACATCTTCATTATCTCCTAACAATGATCCTAACTTTGTCAACTGTTTACTCTGAAAAGGCTCTGCTTTGACGTTGTTTAGCTTGATAGTAAGTGTGATGTTGGATAATAGTAAACGAACTACTCTGAGTTCATCGCTTTCTCGGAAAGAAGGTAGGATGTCTAGCAGTTTCTCTCTTTTTATAGTGTCAAATGCACTACTCATGTCAATGACAGTGATATAGATTTGTCTTCATAGACTTGAGTTCGGGCTAGGGTCTGCTGGGGAAAAGTGGGTAACCTGGGGCAAAATTGGTAATTGACCATTGTCTTTCTTTCATACCTAATTTATGTGATTTCTTATAGAGAGGTATTGTACCAAGTTAAAAAAATGGCACTTTGCACTTTCATGGCCATAAGTCAATAATAATGATGCAAATATTCATTTACCCTCTTTACCCCGGGTTACCCATTTTATGCCAGCAGACCCTATCTCGTTGTCCTACTTTCGAGTCTCTCTTTTATCTCGTAAGATCTCAACAGACAGACCACGCTCAGAACTAGAAGCAGACATTCATACACAATGCAGCAATTAGCTGGAATGCACTTCCAGAGGGGATAGGATGAGTCCCAAATTACAAATCTTTTAAACTTGCTGCCTCTTGCTTCCTCCTACGGCTTTGCTAGGTATTCCTTAAATCTATAGTGGCCTAAATGAATCTCAGACTTTTAATGTCAATAAATCAGGGCCTTTCAACTTTTATGTGCATACCAAAATATCACTTTTCTGAGAACGAATATATATGTACTTGAGTGTCCTTTGACGTCATCGCTGGCCACATTAGACATAGTATAGTGTGGCCCGTGGGCCGCATGTTGAACATCGCTGGACTACATAACATATACTAACATCACAGGCGACAACATTCTGAGTAAACCTGGCAAAGTAGCGTCAGAATATACTTAAGTAAACACCAAAGCCATTCAATGCTGAAATGTAAAGATTTTCTTAGCTGCAGTATGTGTCTAGTGAACACATACTTGACGGAAACCCGTAGAAGTTTGGATAGAACCTCTAAGACATCAATTTCTGCTATGGTAGATGACATTACCAAGGAAACTTTCATTAAAATAAGTTATAAGGTACCTCATACATAGGGCTTGTCCGTTGAGGCCTACCAGCAAATCTTTCTTCTTTAGGGTAGATTTGAAGAGTATTTAGTCCATAGGATTCACGACATTTGTCAAAAACAAATTTCTTGTTTGTCCATTTACCATACCGGGATGGATCAAGTTCAATTAAGTCAAAGGATGGCTCACCATTTATTATCCAATCAGCTAGGTACTTACCAACGCCACCTAGAGGGAAAATTGCATACCTTAATCACTGTAAATTGCAATAAAAATTATTGCACCAAGGAAAAAGACTGTTCACTTTGTCAAATAGAACATCTCAGTTTGGGATCCTGAGGCACAGCCTAGTTAAGTATGGTCTTGGCTACACTTTGTGGCCTTGCAAAACGAGAATGTGGTCTTAGAAATTCAAAATTGTGGTGAACTTTGATAATCTTGAAATTTGAGGGTTGGTGTATATTCTCTGACCATCATTTCTACTGATAGCTTTTTGTAACTCTTCATGGTCATGATTTGCCAGAAAAACCCAGAGTACCATTTAACATATTGTCAACAACAGAATGTATTTCCTGAAGTTTTGGTATATACAAGGGTATGGTCATTTCCAAGGAAACTGACTCCACTTTTTGTTTTTCAGGATGGCACCATACAATACATTTGAGAATAAAGGACCAGACAACTGACTCAAACCATACGGGCCATATGGGGTCCACCAGTCATATAATGCCCAGGTAGGCTCTAAACTAACAGTAATCATGTATCATTCAAATGCACATAATGAAGAAATGGCAAAAGTACCTGCATGAGCAATACCATAGGCAAATCCAATTGCAACCCAGTAATTGTGGACCTCTGGGAATGGCCCAACCATTGGCAAACTGTCAGGAGTGTAAGTGATTGGCCCAGCAACAATACTACCAATATCTGCTGTTTGCAGGCAAGGGAATCTTTCCATTGCCATGTTTACATTGTCCATTATGCGATCTAGATCATTTTCATACAGTTCCTTGCCAAACCCCTGTGGCACACCATCCCACCTGTAATAATGATAGAGGGCTTTCAGCTCTTGCAAACAAAACTATTGCAAAACTATTAGGCATGCTACATGCAACAAGACTGAGTTTAACACAAACACTATGTCAGAGTGGAGGTATGTTTGTAGCATTTTAAAACAACAAGCCAATTAAAAAGTCCCATGCATGGCTAAGTCTTGCATATGATGCAAAAGATCATGCCATCAAGATTTTCTTAATCATGCTATCAGCCCACATAAGGAATGGTTCTAGATGTAAACCATTCATGGTTGAAAATCAGCAAATATGCACTTTGGATGTGACTAAAGAGCTCCTTCTTACACTAACGATACAAAGGGAATCATCCATCTAATTCATCTAAATTTGCCAACTAACACTTACCAATCCTCTTGCAATCTCATCTTAGATCCCTGCTCATAAGGTCCAAGAAGCAATCCATCCCTTTCCATCCTTAAATAATATGAGCCAGCCAAATCCCGTACCACTGGTATCTCGCGTTTTACCTGCTTCACTTCTGGAACAGTGGTTGTGACAACATACTGATGATGCACAGGAATTAAGGGATGCTCAACTCCAACCATTCTGCCAAGTTCCTGTCCCCAGAATCCTGCAGAATGACAGAATTAGGAAGTATGACATTACATCAGTGTTATCCAACCTGTCACTATTGTTGATGCAAACCCAGTAGCCGCAAATCAATCATGAAATAAAATCTTGGATTGTGTGGGGTGGGGTTGGCTCTTTTTCCTGTGGATGGTACTGTATGAAAGGGGCCTGTACTGAGTGTAGTCATTTATCTTCATTATCTACCAAGCAGTAGGACAAGGATCAACCAAGTTGCTGAGGATAACAGGGGGCCCACAATGAAAATAGGCAGGTGGGTCTAGGATATGACTGCAACCCACCACTCCTTCCCAGTCAGTCCCTGAATACAACCAACCTAGTCCACAGAGCATAGCAACTGCATGCATCAGAGGCTTTACACCACAAGAGGACCATACAAAAAACTATAGGCTTTGCAAGCAAACTCTTGGCTTTGTATGCTAAGACACAAAAGGAAGCGGTGAAGAAATTGAAGAATGATGGTGTATTGTAGAAAAATGTATGCGAGACACTCTGGATGCTACTGGGACACACCATGCAAGAGTGAAACTTCCTCTTGCACATACAATACCTCACTGAGTTTGACCATACTTGTAGGACTGGATACCGATAATCTGCACAGGTTAGAATTGTTAAGTAGAATAACAAGTGAAATAACAATGCTGTCATCTTTAAGGGTTCAGCTATT
Organism: Mastigias papua; assembly: GCA_964019165.1. Taxonomy (NCBI): domain Eukaryota; kingdom Metazoa; phylum Cnidaria; class Scyphozoa; order Rhizostomeae; family Mastigiidae; genus Mastigias; species Mastigias papua. The sequence goes on along the minus strand of OZ025282.1, from coordinate 6,087,524 downwards.
TGAGTGAAAGATAAGAATTTATGGCTATGATACCCTTACACTTGTACAATTATATAATTGTATAATAAAAGGGACATATATTGACATTTAATACTGTCAGAATAGTGAACATATACAGCCTTCATCACTATAACTAATGCACAATAACTTCAAAGAATGATCCAGAAAGAATCCCATTGAACTTGCCTGCAGCATTTATAATTCTTTCTGCTTTGATTGTCCCATGAGGTGTCTCCACTTCCCACTTTCCATTCTCAAGTTGATTCAGGCTAGTAACTGGTGCAGGCATATAAATTTCTGCACCATACATTCTTGCACCAATGGCCAGGGCTTGTGTCAATGAATAAGGGTCAATATGGCCATCACCTTCAATTAAGAGATGACAGTGAAAATA